>JAFBJU010000338.1:399598-617424 GCA_016785305.1 Colistium nudipinnis | reverse complement strand
ACTCGACCAAAATTTGAAAACGTCATAGTATAGTATGTTGTTCGAAAATGTTGAAAATTTCAAAAATGTCAAAAATGAAAAAAAACTTGAAAACATGCATTAGTACGTGGAGAGCACTCAAATATGACTGATGTGAAGAAATGTGAAAAAACTGAAAAAAAAAAACTAACTCGACCAA
Source organism: Colistium nudipinnis (assembly GCA_016785305.1). Taxonomy (NCBI): domain Eukaryota; kingdom Metazoa; phylum Chordata; class Actinopteri; order Pleuronectiformes; family Rhombosoleidae; genus Colistium; species Colistium nudipinnis. Next base: position 617,246 of record JAFBJU010000338.1, on the reverse strand, counting down.
AATTTCACCAAAACCTCATAGTATAGTATGTCGTTCTAAAATGTCGAAAAAGTCAAAATTTAAAAAATTTAAAAACATGCATCAAAACATGCAGAACGCTCAAATATATGACTGAAATGAAGCAAAGTGGAAAAAACTGCAAAAAAAATAAAAATACTAACTCGACCAAAATTTCACCAAAACGTCATAGTATAGTATTTCGTTCGAAAATGTTGAAAAAGTCAAAAAAGTCAAAAATGATGCAGAATGTTCAAAGATATGACTGAGAGGAAGAAAAGAGAAACAATAATACTTTTAGTGAGTCGTCCAAAATTTGTCCAAAAAACTTCATAGTATAGTATGTCATCCAAAAATGTTGAAAAAGTCAAAAAATGAAAAAAACATGAAAACATGCATTAGAATGTGCAGAACAACGAAATATATGACTGAGGTGAAAAAGTTAAAAAAGTTAAAAAAAAAAATACATTTAGTAAGTCGTCCTACGAAAATGTCGAAAATGTCAAAAAGTCAACAAAAAAAAAAAAAAAATGAAAACATGCAAAACACTGAAATATATGACAGAGGTGAAGAAAAGTGTTTCTTTTTTAAATAAGGAAATCGTCCAAAATTAGATTAAAAACGTCATACTTTAGTATGTCGTCTTACTAAAATGTTTTGTTTTTTTTTGCACTTTTTTTTACACCTCAGCCATAATTGAGAGACTTGTGTTTTTCATTAATGTTTTCTGATATTCCAATGCATGTTAGATAGTCAAATCTTTTTCTATATTTTCGGACGACTATTTTCTGGATGCACTTTAATTACTTTTTTTTTTTGTTTTATGTTTTAAATTTAATTTTCTAAACATAAAAAAAAAGACATTCACGACAAATTTTTGAAATACTATACTCACATAATCACATTTTAGGTAAAATTTTAAACAACATACTTTACTCAGATGTTTTTTTCCCATTTCTTTTTGAAGTTTTTCCTAAATTTTGGATGATTTTTGTACATGTTTTACATTTTCGGACATTGTGGACCACATACTTTATGGTAACGTTTTTTCACATTTCAGATTGTCTTTACATTTTTGGACAACATACTTTTCTATGACATTTTGCCAAATTTTTGGTTGACATACTGTGCCCAGAAAAGTTTGGTCTAATCGTCCTGAGACCCAGAAAGAAAACCTTTTTTGTGTTTTTCTGTGTCCTAGGCAGAGGACTTTCATTAATACATGTTGTTTTCAGTCAAACAATTATTACAGTGCTTTGAGAACTCACTAACTCCTAATATGTTTTCTTACTAGAATCACAAACACATAAAACTGCTACATGCATAATGACATACTGACCCTTTTCCTTTTCTTAAAATGTCCATGTGCTGATGGAAGCCATTTTGAAAACCAGGAAATTACATTTTTCAAAGTCACACCCCCTTTTATGTCACATGTCGGGGTGTCCTCTGTGTGCTACACTTGGATGTACTGCAGGGGCATGTATAACCTTCTCTTTTGTTTGTGCTTCTTGAATCAATCAACCTTGCAGGGATTTTCTCCAAATAACATTTCCAAAATGTTACTTTGCTGATCATCTTTCAGCCCTGTTTGTCCAATTGCCTTCAAGCTTCATCTTCCAATATTACCCCACTTGGATAAAGTGTTGTTTGGATACAGACTTGACAACTGTCAAAAGGATGTCAAGCCATGCATTGTAACCCTTTCGACTAGACCAGGTCAGACTTTTACGTTAAAGATTAAAGATACATTCTGCCTTTTCCTGTATTTTTTTCTATTAATGCATTTCTTATTAAACGTTGTTCAAATTGTTATTCAACAGACCTTTCTGCTGCCCAGCATTCACATTGCATTTTCTTCAGGAATAACATTTTTCTAGTTCAGTTTGGATTCGGAGATGCTTTACCTCTCTTGTGGTGGAATTACACATGGCATCAACATTGCACTCACTCACACCCTGACTCTAAATATTTTTTTCCAACGGCTTGCTTTATTTGAATCTTCAATCAAAAGCGGTCAACTATGAAGGGTTCCACAGCACATTGGGCATCTACTATTTACAGATAAAAGCACAATTTTTTTCTCGCCATTAAACTTAATCCATTCGAATTATTCATTCAAAGTCTATTGTATATTGTTAAAACCTTTTTTTTCTTCTTCGGGTGTAATTATGTCTGTTGCATTAAATATACATTTTTTGATGTTATTTGTCTTTTGTACCTGTCTCTCTAACACTCTCTGCCTCCTTCTCAAAGTCGTGATTGCTGTCTGTTTGACTCCCGTCTCCGGTGAGTGTTTTATTTCACTAATGCCGAAATGAAACCCACTCCATTTAAAAGCGGAGTCTCACTGAATACTCGAGGGGCCATGGGAAAAATCAAAACACAGCCAGAGTCAGTGCGGGAATACAAACTTCAGTGAGGAACAAAGGAAATCGAAATCAATGGCAGGATATGCAGATTTTTTTGACAGCTCAACACGCAAATAATCTTTTGGGAGTTTGCCCTCGGTTGCCTTTGCTTGGTTAAAATCACAACTGAGATGGGGCATGCATAATTCAGTACGATGAAGAAAGGGCACTGCATTACACCGACTTAGTTTTGTGTGAAGGTGGTCCATAACGATCAATAAAGAATGTAGTGGATTTGAAAGCAAAGCTGAATCGCCGAGGGCTTGCTCATATCTATAAGTGCACATTTACCAACCTCGGGAATTCATTGAAAGCTAAACATTGTTTTATTTTAGGGTTGCATATTATTTTTTTATGCACAGTTGTATTTGTCAGTTTGTCGACACTTGAGGAGCTTGAGGAATATCTCCACCTTGTGGGCGTCTTTCTTGAAGCATCTGAGAAGGGTATAGTCCCTCATGACTGATTCCAACATATCTGGCTGCACATCATACTGGATCAGGCCTTGTTCAGTGTAGGTTGTAGTCAGCAGTCCCTCATCCAACATCTGTGTGGAAACATTTGGAAACATGACGGCAATACTCGCAAAAAGGACAAAACTATACATTATCTAAGAATGGCAAATAATTAGTATAACGGAACGTAAACCTGATTTTTGATTTCAAATGAAATTGACCCACCTTCCTGATGAGGACAACCACCCCTTGCTCCAGACTGATAAGTTTCTCAGACACCCACTTTGTCTTGTTGAGCAGCATGTCTGGCGCATTTTCATAGCGGTCAAGTGTTGTCTGCAGATGGACCAAGGGCTCGATCCATGACTGGACCAGCATCAGCACAGAGTGCAGCAACCATGTATCCTGCGAGTGAATTAATACATTATGGAGTTAAAACATAGTTGATTTAAAAAAAAAAAGAGGCAAAATCTATGAGTGTCTTTCTGCAAAATTCAATTTTTTGTTAAATGTAGAATCGTTGAATCATTCACAATTTCTGAAAGACAAACCGATTGATCAAAATAAGAACTATTTCAAACTATTGAATAACTATTAAATAAATGGTTTCGAATAAATGGCTTGGAAGCTGCAACACATCCGCAACAGAGTATGTTGAAATGCTGTGGTTGAAGTGGTTGTCTGTCCCTCAATTCTCCCTCAGCGCAGCGATAATTAAACCAAGAACGAATGTCCACCAAACTAAACTGCAGAAAAGGCTATTTTTCAACAGAAAGAGCAGAAATTTAATTATTCGTATAAAGACGGTCCTTGTGGTATATGTGGCTACAAAGATCCCATTTACTATATTACAGCCATGACCAGCAGCTGCAATATAACCAAAATGAGTCCATGAGTAAATTGGTTTTGAATATTTCTGCACTTGGCCTTTGTGACTTGAAGGAGGATTATTGTAAAACTTCCCATTGACCAAATTACAGTCCACGTAAGCCAAATCAGCCTTCACTGGCCTTTGGCTCCGTATGATTTCCAGCCTACGGATGGAGATGACCGTTGGCCAAAAAGGCTGTTCCCCGTTGGACAAAGGCCAAAACCTCAAATGGGCACAGACACGTATGTTTCACAAGGCTCCAAAGGCATGATCTGTAGTTGATATCATTTAAATAGCATTTATTCCAAGTTGTGCAAACACACTTAACCCCCAGTTAACTGGGGGCTCACTTGCAGTGTGGATGCATAGCGAGAAGAGATGTGGGTGCATATATCTATACATCTGCACTAGGTGTAGACAAACGCAGATACAAGTACACATGGACCATAGTCAGTAATATACCTGCTAACACATATGCACGCCATCACACAAATATTCATGCATCAACTTGTGCCTCCATTTCTTGGGCTTTGTACACAAAGGTGCAAACGCATGCAAGCAGACACACACACACACTCTCCCGGTAGATTAAGATTATAGCCCAGCCAAAGCAAACGAGAGAAACAGAATTGTGGCAGTGCACTTACTGATATCTGTTGGATTTCACTTTTGGAGCTGGGGACGGGTAAGGCTTTAGTGATGCATGGATAGCCGGCCTGGTTCCTCTGGAGCCTCAGCGGAAAGGGGACAAACATCTCCTCCTATAGCCCATGCGAGCGTCGGAGAAAGAAAAAAAATCAGTCACACCCATGCAGCGGGAGTGAGGCGACATGTGCACAGATGCCGTACATGACCAAGAACATAAGTGGCAACATCCTTGTATGACCTTGATTTTTTTTTTTTTTTCATTCCTGTAGTGGGTGACTGTAAATGCTAAAAAAAAAGACATTAGCCCACATGAACACACATCAACAAGAAAGACAACACAAAAGCACACATCAGAAAAACATTGACAAAAGCTACACCACTTCGGCCGCTGGGAGACGGGGTAGAGGCACACTTTGTTTTCCCACTTGTTCTCATCTGTGGTGCCCCATGCAGTGTCTTTTCAGTAACACGCTCTACATCATCCCATTTCAAAGACAATTTTTGGCTCTCAAGCTGAAGAGTGAGAGGGATTCAGCAGGCTGCAAAAACCTGCGCTCTCGCTGCTACACTACACCATTATCACACACTCCGCTGTAGGCCTGCCTCTTCAATAAAACATGTTTAGCTCTGAGGAGAAATACAAGATTACTTTGAAGCCCAGCAGTGAGGCGGTGATCATGTCAGAATCAGAAGCAAATAACAGCGAGTATCTGACAGAATGCGTCAGTGCTTTTGCTCCAGCATATTGTAAAACAGGCCAAAACAAAGTCCTTTCGCTTTCATCGTAGAATTCAATGCCATTTTGGATGCTAGAGTTCATGATAAAAGGAAATAAATAATTGCGTTTGGAACATGGAGACCAAACTACAAAACTATCCCAAATGAACAGTGTCTTTTTAATTATTTTCATTATTATTTGTGTTACCACTGACGTGACAGTGCTCTCTGGATGGCTCCATTGTATTGCATAACACATTTTTTTTTTTTTTATCTACATAATAATAATAATATTATGCAGCTTCTCCAAATTTCCCATTGCTGTCACTGTACCCCAAGGCTACGTGCTACAATGCTTATGCTTATTGCACTTTGCATAAAATAAAATAATTTAAAGAAATGAACACATGCCCAACAGCCTCAAATTAGAATTTCCTGCTGCAGGTAATGGCTTTCCATTTCCATCCTATTCCTACTCTCGTACAATGATTCCTTTTTCTGTCATGTGATCAACCTGAACTGTGTTTCAGTTCATCCCCAAAGCTGCCATTTTCAAGTGTCTTCTTCAAGCTTGTGGATAAAATGCATCAACGGGGAGCAATATTCTTGTTGGGGTGCTGGTGGACTTTACTCACAAACAAAGAGCATGACTCCTCTGAGACGCGGGAGATGAGCTCAGCATGCTGGATGACTCGGTCTAGGAGTTTGTCCTGGGAGATGGAGGGGCAGCGAGAGAAGCTGCCCTGCTCTTCCTTACACTCGAGTGGGAAGCTTAGAGTAAGCAAATAGGGCCAGAGCAATACAGCCCATACGCCCCGCTGTTTGACTGAAGACAAACACATACATTAGACTTTCTTTGTCAACAATCAGATGGGTGAATGGTCCATCAAACATGAACAGGAAAAAAACAAGACCCTTTTGTCTCCGTGAACTTTCTGAGTTACCCCTCACATACGGTCAAAGCAGTGAATCACTGCACAGTTAAATGTGGTAATGAAATTAAAGCAGAGATATAGGGTGATATCCAATATGCACACAATTTCAAAACATTTTAACCACTTTCGCTGCCTCGAAGCACAGAGCGTTACCTGTCATCATGTTCATTCTACCTGGAGTCTTCAAGTCCTTCTTCCCTTTCCATCATGATGACTTCTTTTATAAGCCCTGACCAGGCCATGAATAAAGGAAAAGGTCATTTAAGTCTTGGGTAGGCTCTTGTGAAAAAGGCAGTTTTTCTCCTCTCATGCATACAACCAACCTGCTAACCATATCCAGACATGCCAGACTTAGGTATCTTTGTTGATAACAGAAAGTTACTTTTGTACATATCTGAATATCCGAAACCATATACGATTTGCACATTTTCAATTCATCCAACACGCCGACACCACTGGCCAATAATCGGCGCGTGTGAGGGATCAGCGTTATCATACAAAGTCATCAAAACTGAATGGGCTGTAAAAAATATATTCCTGGCTGGCAGAAGTATGCAATGTAAATAAAGACGCATGACAGAAAAGAGAATGTGTAACATAAACCTACAGAACAAAAAGAGACTGAAAGAACGAAAGCGTCAGAAATCACCAGGATCGAAGGAAGCCCATGTAATCCTTTTTTTTTAAATAGCCTCGGTGGGCGTAAAGGACTACATTAAATGCTCCATTTAGCAATTTTTCTCTTTCTTACCCAGAGCATTTGCTGCACTTATTTTATCTCTTTCATCACTTCTGTCAGTGGAGTAATTCAAATCACACATGGCTGGGAATGAGGTGTCATCCATATATTCATGTATTTTCGATTTTTTTAAGTCGGCAGAATAAAATCATCCAATATTGTTCAATGTAAGTCAAAATGAAATAATGAAACAACCAGAATACATGTGAATACTGACAACAACTGCATACTAGGTAAGCTTGAGCTCAAATGTATTTTTCTTCAGTTAAACATGTTTAGGGATTAGCTCAAAACAGACAGGGCTCATAACATAGCGGCAGGGTTTTGTGTTACCAGATTTAACATCAGGCAGCTGCTTCCTATTCAACCATCTTCAAGACACCTTAAAACTTGCGTCACAGATGTCAAACTGTTTAATATGAAAACCCCTCCCCCCATGCAAATATATCATTTACATTTCATTGAATAAAGATCAGTGACAATGATTCATTCTCTAATGGTTATAAATCAGAGGCAAAATTCGTATTCACTTGCAAAAATATTTATTACTAAAAGAAACTCCTGGAGTGGGAAACGATGGTGAATCCGCACCAAACCATTTGTTACTATTTGCAAAAACAACTTCCCTTTGTGATATCATGTCTGGCACCTACAGTTATGTTAATTTCTAAGCAGTCTATGGGGGGGTGGGGGGGATGATGTTCAAATAGGGAACCTTATTTATTTATCTTTTTAAAATCTGAAATAACAGCAGGGAGTGTTGCATGGAATACCAATATTATGGATTTTTTTCCTCCCCAAACAACAGTGAATGCTATTGCATTATGCTGTGCCCTAGATTCCACAGACTATAAAGTATTGCAACATTTAAAAGACCATCACCATATTTCAAAGTGTAACACTACACACATTATCTCTCGGCTCATTTATAAATGTCCTTTATGATTTCAATTCAAATTCCGCCAAGGAGAGATGTTGCTGAGCATACTGTGCCCTGCCTTTTGTCTGGGGCATCCTGCGAAATTGCACTCATTCCAACATGTGAAGAATCCATAGATATCCACCATATATTTTCTCTGGAGCGTCTCACAAAGTCCATGCCTGGTACGCCGAGGCTGCCGCTATTTTCTACGAGTGTACTTTGTAGTTCAAGACAAGTGCGGGGCAGGCATCACACAGACATACCGCAGTGTCACAACATGTGTGTCATTGTCTCTCCAGGTGCACTGAATCAAAATGCATATCACACATAGGTTGTGTTGACTTTATACAAAAAAAAATACAGTTGAATACCTCAAATATAGAATGTACGTGGCCTTAACCTTCAAAAATAAAGAAACTGAACTGTTCAAACATTTTCTTCAAACACTACTTCCACAAAAAGCATCAATATGCCTTCTGTTTTGAAAAGAAAAATGTCTAAGATGTAAACACCAAGATCGCATGCCATGTCTTTGTCCTTTATCCATGGCTACAAGAAGTCCTCTTTATTATTTACACAATATGCTGGAAGGAGTACACACACACACACACACACACACACACACACACACACACTTTTTTGAGAGAGAAAAAAAGATGAGATGGAGCTTGAGAATGCCCGAGTGAAGAAAGATCAAACACATCGTCAGAGGTAAAATCATTTGATTTTTTGCCTGATAGTAAACGATTGTATGTGTAAATTCTCAAGTATGACCGCAACGGAGCACATTTATGCTGCATGTCTGCAGCAGCTGCAGCTTTTTCCGCCAGCTGTTCCAATTTTGACGACAACAACCACTAGTGGCCTTAAAACACACGATGCTGTTGACTTGTTGTCAGGCTTCAAAGACACCAATGTGCGTGTTACCATCCACACTGTGGCTACCCACTGGCTTGTCCTTATTTGTCTGGGTGGATGAATTATCATCATCATCATCATCATCATCATCATTTATAAAAGCGAAGAATACATTTTTATAAGAATGTTATTATTAATAGCCTCAGGTCTGTTCTTATTTGTTCAGGAGACAATTGAAATGGAGAAAACTAAGGCTGTGTGAGCTTTTTTAATGAGAACTCTGTGATACAAAGAGACACTCAATTTTTGTAGCGCAATACCAACAGTCCCCGGGCAAGACAGAAAACTACACATTTGTATGATTTGTCGCCTCTTTATGGCTCTCGCGATCAGGTTGTTGTGCGTCTGCTTGTGTGGGAATGGGTTGCAGTTGCACTACTTGTTTGTATGGTCTGTGTGGAGCAGACATTGACAGAATATACTGTATTTTCCATTAGCGTAAACCATGATGAATAGTTTCTTAGCCTACAGTTGTTGTTTTTTGTGGTTGCTAACATGCGTTGGTGAAAAGCCAAATGCCCAAAACTCTTCACACAGTCAGCACAACAAGTCTATGTAAATCTGTCAATCATTTTTAACTGCTTTCACACCACATGCATCCAGTGACTATATATTTCAAAACAAATGACCTGCACAACACTTACAAACAATATTTTTTGGCTGCACGTATGTTTATATTATATTTGATTTACATTGATATGTTATTAGTGACAACATATGCTTGCTTTAGCAATTGAACAAACAAAGAAGAGAATATTTGGGATATAAACAAGCAAAAGCACCTCTTACTGACCAATGGTTACCTAAGTTGATGTACTCACTAATGAGAGTGGGCAAAGAGTGGGCAAAGACTATAAATTACTTAATAAACAGATTGTAAATATGTGAACAAGGAACCTCATTATTATTATTATTATTATTATTATTATTATTATTATTATTATTATTATTATTATTATTATTATTATTATTATTATTATTAGTATTATTAGTATTAATAATATTATTATTATGATTATGATTATGATGATTATTATTATTATTATTATTATAAATATATAGCGCCCATTTTCTAATCCTGAGGACATAGATTTATACAAAAGAAGCCAAAAAATGCTCTGTGTGTTATATGTGTTCTTGTTCCGTATCATGAAAGAATCACACAGACACACAAGTAAAAGCTCACTGTCATTTCTTTTACTTTGATTTTTGCAGGTTGACAGAAAACAGAGTTTGCATGTTAGAGGTAGAGCGGTGCAGCGAAAGAGATGACAGTTCTGGGCTGATCCATTACCACTTCCCCGGGCTTAATTACCAGCTCCGTGCAGTAGCATGCAACACTCTTCCTCTCCGGTGCAATCGTGTTCCATCTTCTCAATCTGATTGCAGCAGAAGCAGCGAGTCTGTTGCTCCTGTACTTATAATCGCCACCCTTCTTTGAGGACACCTGCATGCGAAAAAAAAACCCCCAAACAATTTGAGAGCCATCATTATGATCAGGGGGGGAGGTTTCAGCTTTGGATCGAGTTATATCCCATTGGGATTCGGTGGCGTGCGCCGGAGCTGAAACGGCGGCGGCGGTGGCGGCAGCATGTCTGTCATTTTTGACAAGTCCCCGGGATAAAGAGAGAAGGCATAAAGCTTTAAATCAAATCGGTCACACAGCCTTGCCAATCACGACAGACAACATATGCAGGCTCACAAGCTAGGTGAAGCCGCCGTGGCGCGTCCAAGGCGGTGAGCAATCTGGCTGTGCTCACCAAAATGGAAATGAAACTGTTACACACCCACAGCTATTGAGGCAGGGATTTGCGTGGGCCCCCGGTACGAACTATACTCGATCGCCACTGTGGTGGGAGAAGCTTTAGCTTCGCCCCTTCTTCAAAGTGAGATTTGACAAAAAGAAAAAAAAGGAAATGCGTGGCGAGGTTTATTCAGAAGAGGCTCCTGATGGTGGGAAGACAAAAGGTTCTTCACACCATCCTCCCTGGGGCACATGTACTCCAAAGCTCCGCTCCTCTGCTTTACCTCTCATTCTATGTACAAGTTCCCCCCCTAGAGTGCACTGTACCCTCGCTCGCTCATGTCTCTCATACTCATTTTTTTTTATTTTTTTATTTTTTCTCCATCATTCTCTCTGTACCTACTCATATTTCCCGTGCGCGTCTTCTCCCTATCTGCGCCCTGCTGCTTCTCATGCTCTGCTCCTGCATCTCCATTTCTTCCATCTTCTTGAACCCACACTCACCTCTAAGTTTGTCTTTCTCTTGCTCTCTCATTTTTTTTGTTTTGTGTGTCTCTCTCTCTCTCTCTCTCTCTCTCTCATTCCCTCTCGCTCTCTTCCTCTATCTGTCTCGAGCCACGCGTTGGCTAGCTCAGAGCGAACCCCTCTATTAACAGAAGCCGTGGCCAGATGGCGGCTCAGAGATGGATCATATCAACTCAAAAGGTCTCTGTGAGTTCCAGACTTTATGTTTTTTTTTTCCCTTGGCATCTTGAAATTACTTCTTTTTTTTTACCTACGAAACCCATGTGGGACTTGAAATCACAGGAGAAAAAGGCAAATATGCTTTAACATAATCTTTGCGTGACTTTTTTTTATTTTTTATCAGTGACATTAAAAGAACTTATGGTCACAACTTTGTTCAGAAAACATTTCTGGCCATTTCTAATCTTATCCATCTCAGTGAGCCAAAAAAGAAAAATGCTCAGAAACACATTTCTGCAGATTTTGGACATCTCTTTCCACCACACACACACTTGTTACCATAAAAATATCTTTTGTGCGCCGTCCTTATGGGCTGTCAAACTGTGATGAGTCTTATTAACAAACAGGCTTAAATCCCCCTGACAACACTATTTATTCCCAAAGGGGACTTGGGGCTGGAAAATCGAGAATGTAACGTGTCTATTAATTCTTAAAGAAGAGAAGCAGGTAGAACATATCCATAGGGAGGAAATCCTGCGGCGTGTGTAATGAGGCATAGTCAGACTACACACTTTGGTCAGTTCAGGAAATGAGCGTGAAATTTCCCATGAAATAATGTGAATCTCACATTAAGAGGCCCTCCCGAGGCGCGGCGTCTGCAGGGATGACTAAGTCGGTGAATTCGCAGTCCCTACGAAAGTTTATTCCGAAATCAAAGGCTTGTTCTATGGTTGAGTGTGTGTCCGTGTGTGTCCGTGTGTGTGTGTGTGTGTGTGTGTGTGTCAGAGTGCCTGCTTTGTCTGCCGGTAGTGTGTGTCTGTATCTGCGGGGATCTGACACGAGTGCACCGGTGCACTCCGGGGTCGACACCGCCCGACCCCGAGCCAATGGCCTGCACTCGATACCAAAACAAAGCCATCCACTGTACTTCCTGTTTCGGCGGAGCTGTGTCTTTGGCTGCCGCGCACCACGCCATCTCCCTTTCTATCCGTTTGCCAATGCGAAAGCTCTTTTTCTCTGCCATTTCTCTCCTCCGTTGTTTTCCTACTGCGGAGAAACACCATTGTGATGCGGAGTGCACTTCCGCGGCTCAATGCGTTCGGGGTTCTGTTTGAAATGAGATTTGAGAGTGAGCATGAGAGAGAAAGACACCAGAACCTCCAGCCGCCTCACGTCTTAATGAATAAAAGATGGAGGCACCAGCGTCTTATAAACAACAACAAGGCATAATTAGCTCAGTTCTTTTATTTTAGGAACACTTCATGTGACATTTCCTTTGTGTGACTGCTTTCATAGCACGCGTCCTGCCTGCTTCTCATGTCGTGTGGGCTTCCGCTGTCTCTTCCTTGTGAGTCAACAACACAGCCAGAATAATATTTAGCTCCCTATGCAAATGCACACTGACACACATTTCTGGTATCCTCATATGTTCTGATGGTTAACTCTTCTCATACAGTGTGGCATAATATAATAATTGTTCATGTTATTTTATGCATTTGCAACAATATTTGGCCAGTATTTGCTATGCCAAACCTTGTTTATTGACTGTTGAGCTTTACGTACAAGGTTTACCATTTACAACAGCAGCCATATATGATGAAAAATGACATTAAACTTGTACTTTTCTTGTCATCACTTAAACACTGAGGTAGTTTGGCAATAATACCGTTTAAGTTGGATTGCCTAGTCTGTACAGATTTGGCCTCAATTTTGGCTTCAAAGTCTGACATTCGCCCATGTTTTCTTAGGAGGGATTTGTTGTTGATTACAAAGAGACTTTACTGAAGCAAATAAACAAAAAATGCAAACTATTTAAACACGCAAAAGTAGGAAATAAATAGATTTAAAATGAGAACAAGAGGAAAGTAGGAAATAAAACAGGAAGTGAAACGACAGACAGACAAGACTCGACATAAGGCTTGACAAGTGCACGACAAGACATGACCAAACATAAATAACTAAACCTTAACATGGACTATACTCTGATACAGTGACAAAATGAACCCTAATAAGAGGTGCCATGCCATGAATGGAAAAAAAAAAACACGCTTTGCAGTCTCATGCCATTTAATGGGGATGTAGAGTTTTTTTTTTTTTCTTTCTCTCTTATGAACAAATTCAGGAAGATATTGCTCAATGGTGTCCATTGTGCGCAGTATGAAAGACTGTTCAACAGTAGAAACGGATTTTTTATTAATCATGCTGATTTTAGTTTTATCGTTTTTGGGTATTATTATTTTTTTTGCAAATGCACATGCAAATTGAACACCAAGGTTTTTGGCCTTTTGAGTCTCTAATGTTTCCTAAAAACGAATGGGCTGTTTCTTCAGACCTCTTTTCGAGGCAAGCTAATAATTGGCTTTAGACATAATAGCCCATGTAGCTGCCGTCGTGCTTGTGGTTAAGCTTCAGCAGTGCTCTTTTCCGTTCAGCATTTACACCATTGTGTCGTGTAAAAAGTCGGCATACTGCTCAGTGATAGACAGTTTACCCGTCATTATAAAGACTTTGGTGAGACAGTGAAGTCCCACATTTTTGGAAACACCAGGGAATGTGGAAAAAAAATAAAAAATGCGAAAAACTGCCAAAATCTCTTTGACTCAGGCCTGTGCCCCTGTCTGCCGTTGCTCTGCAGTCGCTCCGCATATTATCTGCTCCGTTGAGTGTGGCCCTTTCCAGTGGCATCTCCTGATATCCCCGGAGCAAACTAAGAGAGGCTGATGACAGCATGTGTTTGTCTCCTCTTCTTGTGCTTTCCTTTTGATACATCTACGTATACATAAGCGCGCACACACACACACTGCACCATTCAGTTTTTTTCTCAAGCTTGAGTTCCGCTCCGCCACCCACTGTCGGGGCTTTACAGTCAGAGCCCTGTAAAGTCTTTAGCCCCAGGTAGTGCCTCAGGGCCTGAGTAGTGGTGAGGGCACGCACAGGGTAGCAGAATCAAGAGATGATTATGGAGAACATATGCATGTTAATGTGCATGTTTTCTTGTTTTTTTTAAGGTAATGTTTTTCAAATTCTTTCCTAGCCTCTCTCACCTTTCAAACCCCGCTATACCTGCATTGTTAAGTTTCCAACCTTTCTCCAGTTCTTCCTCATTGGGCTCCCCAGGAGTCCTCAGACTGGATTAAATTACCCATGTGGCTGAGGCGGACGTGCTGGTCCGCAACACACGCAACTCCTGACATGTCACCCAGCACACATGCATAATCCAGCACGAAGATCAAATTACCTTCAGACACCTGCTCGAATAATAATAAAAAAAAAAGGTCTCTGATGTCAATATATTCTGCTCAGCGTGAGTCAGTAGTCGAAGTGTTGATTTTGATTTGATAGTAGGATTTGCATTTCATGCTAAACTGCGTTCAAAAGATTCAGTTAAGATCAATTGGGCACAAAATAATTGGCACAGTGACAGTGCTCAGTTCAAAATGATTTCAAATGCATTCACACAACATGGTATATATGGTAAAACAATACATTGAAGCTACAGTTTTGAGTGATTGTCACAAAAATATACCATTTAAGCTTATCCCAAACGTAGATGTAATTGTAACAGTAGACGCAACCATTTGTTATATTATCGAATTATTTTCATTATTATTGTTGCAGACCACAGACAAATAAACCTTGGTTCATTAAATGAGACAGGCGCAATCTAACCACCTGTCTCTTAAGAGACAAAGGCTAAGATTTTTATTTTGATTTATTTTTTTAGCAGAGAGAGGACATACATTAGTGAAATTGCTGAAATACTCACCACCTCTGCTGCTCTCAGAGAACAGCAAGAACAATTTCTACTCCATCAAAGAGAAAAAAATAAAACACTAAAATAGAGGAAATGAATGCATGGAATAAAAAAATAAAGAAACTCAGCTATAACAAAACAAATCGACAAACAAAACAAAACAACTCTGAAGGTTTGCGGTGATCCTGCACAAGAAAGTTTTGTGAATTTATTGCCCTTGGTCTATACTGAAGGGAAGTGCATTAGATTTCCCACTGACAGCCATTTTTATCAAGCAGGACAGTCAGGACAGGAACCCCAAAAGTAAGTGGCACGTGGTGCAGGTGAAGTTCTTTTATTGTGGAGGCTTGAAAAGAGGTTAAATTTTCATTTTCAGCTAAAAAGTGGCACATGGAAAGAGCAGCGTCCTTGATCGTGACAGGAGCCGCTGAGATAGTGGATGCTGGAGGGACAGCTGTGTGGAGATTTGTGAAGAAGCCATTAAAACTCTTCAGAGAATGAGACCAAGGCAGCAATATCAACACCGACTCCCAGGCACTCCAACATGTGAATACTTATTTCCGCTGCAGTGGTCACAGGTTCGATTCCAATTACCCTCCAACCCCCTCCATCCTTTATCTGTCATCTCTCATAAAAGCAAGAAACACGACGCACATGGGCTCTGTGTGTCTCTCGGATAGCTGCTGCACGTTACAGAGCACTTAAAGCATAAAAGACATTACCGTATCGCAATGATACAGTCTCTCAACTAAGATTTTAACCAACCTTTCATTTAAGGAGAATCAAGATTTTCCCCCCAAAAAAAATCTACCATCATTTGTACATCAACAGAAAGTAAACCCTCATCATCCAAATCATTATTTCATTAGGAATTACAGGGCACGAAATACAAATATATCAATAAGTCTGCACAAATATTAGTTCCTATATCCAAAAACTAAATATAAGAATCAATTGCGAAGAACTAATGCATATAAATAAAGCCCAGTCGAATACTGTTAGAGTAATGATAATCTTTATTGGCCTTTATCTGTTATTAAATAAGCTTTTTGACATTTGGCATGACTCTGTGTATTTTTGTCTGTATCGATATCTAGTCAATAGTTCGCAGCTGTAGCATTTATAATGCTACACACGTTCTGAAAAGGACTTGGCCTTTTCTACGAGGTGAGGAAAACCTGAATGGAACATGCGGGTACATCAGATGCATAATTATACATGAACCTCCCCGCTGACCTTCCTCCTCATCTGAGGCGTGCTCCTATTTCCACCACCTCCACGGTAAACACAAAGGACGCAGAAGAGGAGATAACATGAGAAAGAATCACAGGTACAAAGGGGCTTCGAAAACAGGAAAAAAAGGAGACGGAACGTTGCACGATTCCACAATAATTATTGATTGCAAACGATGAGCTTGTTTTTTAAAAGATGAAACGTGTAGCCTCCTGTGTCCGTCCTCATATTCAGCACAGCCTTGAGTCATTTCCTCTGCTCCCTGCTCTGACTGACAATTGTAGTCCATGATAACCATTCATAATGAAGACAGGCTTGTGCAAAGACAGCCGCGTGTGGACAGGCCTGTGGGCAGCATGACACATGACTGCCTTGAAATAGCCAAGGCTTTGTTTGCCTAGCCGAGACCCATCCACTGCTATGTCTCTCCATTTTGTCGCCCCCACCACCCCAACCCACCCCATCCTTCCATCTGTCTCACCCCGTAATGGGCATCAACAAGTCATCTTTCTGGAGCGACTGTATGTGCTGGCTATAATGAATAGTCAGAGTGTTGCTACCAGTTTTTTTGAAAGCCTTATTATTACAGAGTGCTAGAGGAACACTTCACTGACAGAGTGACGTGACTGAAAAAAGACAGAGAGGAGGAGGGAAGAAGAAGGTGTGGGAGGGGGGGGTCAAGTTAGCCGAAACATAGGCGTGGGAGGGTCTAGAGATAGAGGGCAGAGGGGAAGTAGAAGATTAATGAAGGAGAGAAGCTTGTATGTGTGTGCATATGAATAAGAGAGAGTGAGCGCGAGATTGAGAGAGAGAGAGAGAGAGAGAGTGCCTGACGACCTCTCTCGACAGACTGAGCAGTAAAGACTACATTCGGATGGACAGAATGGACAGAGGGGAGGAATGAGGGAGGTAGGGGAAGGAAACAAAATGATGCCATTGGTTTGTTTGGTGAAAAATGCAAAACAAAATGCTCACTGGAAAACGTTTTGTATATCAGGTGTATATGTTTGAGCAAGAAAGGGGCTCGCAATCCTGATTTGTAGCAGGAATAAATCTGAGGCGGCGAAAAAAAGAAGAAAACCAATAGACAATGACTTTGGAACAGGGAGCCACTGTCAAAACATATCCTTTAATCCCCTTTTTTTTCCTCCCTGCCCAGCCCCCTTCTCTTTCTCAAAAATATATATATATATTTTTTTCATCATCACTGGTCTCTGTGGCGCGATGAGACCCGCCGCCAAAATGAAGCTCCAGAGTCAAGGAGTCTGTTTCTGCTCACCTCGGTGTCTCTGGTTGCAGGCGCTGTCCACAGGCAGGCCATTTGCCTTCGCATTTATTCTAACAAGGAATTCAGAAATGTGAGATGGAAAAAGCTCCGTGCCACAGTGTCCTCAGTGCCATTACACTGATGTATTTCTAGCAAGAAACATCAAAAGACATTAACGTGGAGAAAATGTACACAAGCACAGAGGCTAAGTGTCCGCGTTTTCTTGTTTTATTAGAAGGGAGCTGTCCTGAAGAAAATATGCAGCGTTAGTAACGGCACCCAAATAGAAAATCGCCATTTAGAATGTATAAAATATAATTGAAAGAAAAATCAGATTATTAGGGCCCAGCATTTGTGGTTGGATGATATACCCTGGAGAACCACAATACACATCACGCCACTTGTGATATCGTTTTCCCCTTATCCTTTCCATTGCCCATTGGCTTTTCTTACCATCATTTCTATAATGATAGTTTCATGCCACACCATTTGGCTTATGAGCCTCTGGGCCATTTCCCTAATGCCTCTGAACGTAACAAACAATAATGGCCAAGTAGATATAACTCTTTCTTCAGCACTGTCAAGATTTCCTCTAATGGAGCGGCTGCCGATGTGTACAGTGAGGACAGTATCACCTCAGCGCAGCCACAACCTCCTTTTGCATTGACACAAACACCAAGCTTTACGGGGTGCAGCGAATAGTGAGCATCCTCCAAAATCAGTGACACTAGGTGGTGCTGAAATCCTGCGCTCCTGCCGGCACCGTGGACCCCCATGGGCTTCCTTAAATGGGGCTGACTGCGTTGCTGTTGTGGAAGGAGTTTGGCAGGCGGGAGGCAAGAGTTACAGTCCCAGGTTTAATTGTGTTTTGAAGAAATAAGCAGCTATAATGACAGAGGAAATGCAATAAAGCTATAATGGGCTCCGGAAATCCCAGTTTAAACACTGAGCAGCCGAGCATTAAGCAGCCCACTGTTTTGGTAGCAGCGGTATTGTGACGATGAGAACGGATAGGGAGCGTTCTCTTCTATTAGCCTGTGTTCACACTTAGTATTGGGATCTATTATTCCCTCTGCTGATTTGTCTTGTTAATACTGGTTTGCATAAGCCCAAAGCATCGTGAAACAAATGAGGCTCATTGATTATTTCTGCTGTGAAACACTTTGCTGCAAAAATATGGAGAACGTCCGCAACCACCAGTGGCAACTCCAGCTCCAGCCGTAACCCTTTTGAATAGGGAAACTATGCTCAGCTGTGGAATGGCGCACACAAGAGAAAACAAGCCAAAGAAGCTGCAGATGCATTTTAAGCCTCGAGACGATTGAAATATTGAGATGGGAGGAAAAAACGAGATTCAGATCAATAATTGGGAAGGCGCACCTATTATTTTGTGCACAAATCCTCCAGAACCGTGAAACTTGGCAACACGGAAGTTCAAAAAGATAACACCTCTCAGCTCCCAGCTATGTGGCAGAGGAGGAAAAACAGACTCCATCTATAAATATGATCTAGAAAGAGGAACGGAGGGATAGTCAAATCGGAGTCTGCAAAAGCAAACGGACGCGTTGGTCTCCGCCACTAAACCTCCCCTGCAGCCGGAGTTTTAGAAATATTGGAACGCCCGCTGCCGCCTGGCCACCTCGCCCGCCATGCCAAAGCCCCAGATTACTTGGGATGTTTCTCTGCGGCCTGACACATAGTGGCATAATAACTGCCGGTGGAAAATTAATTAGCGAAAAGGAACAAGGTTACAGACACATAATGAAAGTTATTGGCCATGTCACTTCATCATTTCCCCAGCCCCACTATTACTTTCCATCAGGTCAGTCGGCCGTGAAATGGGGGTTTCATATGATGCAAGGAGGAATGTGTGCCACCACACCTTCACCACCGACACCTCCCACCCAATCCTCCCCGAAGGTTTGCACATGGATGATCAAGGCACTTAGACTAATGTGGATGGTGCCGGGTGATGAGGGGGGATTGGGAGTGTTAACCCGCCATTATACATCATTACAACACATTTAGGGATCATTCTATCAAATGGCTGCCTTCACAAAGAGCTCCAGACAATATTCACCACCTAAACCTATAGTCCGCCTGGGCTTAAATAGGTTTCTGTCCTTGAATGCAACACAGGACGTGATACGACTAGGTTGTTGCCACACAGGGAAAAGTAAAGCCTGAAGCTGATTCGTTGAGATGGCGTCTTAACTTTTCAGAGTGATCACACCATAATAGTCGTCGAAGTCAAAAAAAAAAAAAAAGAAAAAAGCTAGACACCTCTGAACTCTGAAAATAGCAATTTCCATGGGAGAAGAACACTAATTACAATAAGAAACTACTGGTCCATTTAGCATACTCTCACACAGCAGATAACAGTGTTGTATTAAAGTCTTTCTGACACAATACACAATGAAGGTTACTGAGGCCCCAATCGTACCCTGTATTGAACTCATGAGTCTTATTTCCGTGCTGGGTATGCATCCGCTGCCTTCATTTTGCCTGGTGCTCTGCCCTTTCTGCATTTTTCTGTTCTCTGAAACACTGACTCAAATATACCCTCGAGTAAACCTAAAAGCGGCAGATCACCACAAACGGCCGCCTGCGTAAAGGTGTAGTTCATATTAGATGCGAGTAGAGATGGACAGAAACATTGACATTGCCAGACCAGATATGCACTCCAAAAGACGCATTCGGTCACTCGCCGAGCTCAAATTGCCACCTTTGATGTGAAATATGTTTGGTAAAAAAGGGTAACGAGAAAATAATCTGCAATCATTTCGGCGTATGAGATAAAGAAAGATAAAGAAAAAGATGCGCATCAAAGGAAAACATGGCCATGAATGCATTTTCTATAAAACGTCTGTGTGGGCAAACAACAAAAGTTTCAGAGCTACTGTGTGTCATACTTTAAAAGACGCATTCGGTCACTCGCCGAGCTCAAATTGCCACCTTTGATGTGAAATATGTTTGGTAAAAAAGGGTAACGAGAAAATAATCTGCAATCATTTCGGCGTATGAGATAAAGAAAGATAAAGAAAAAGATGCGCATCAAAGGAAAACATGACCATGAATGCATTTTCTATAAAACGTCTGTGTGGGCAAACAACAAAAGTTTCAGAGCTACTGTGTGTCATACTTTTACTTGTTTTTGTTATTGCAGTTTTTTTTTTTTTTTCTCACCCCGTTTAAGATGGGGCCCCATCCATCTCGTGCGCATTCCCAGACATCAACGCGGTCCTCCAAATCAATGGCTCATTGACTGCCCCAGCAGCAGACATGGACACACGTCTGTCTCCCTGACAGTTAACAAAAAGAAACAGGAATACAAATCACGCTTTACTGTCTGAATGCGAGGGCAAGAAAATACATCATTGACAATCATGACACAAATCCATCTCCGATTCTTGAAAGCTCCCTTTTCTAGCGTCATCCATGGTTCCCCCCACGGCGCTTTGCCTAATATCCGCCGATATAGGCACGCACGGATCCGTCATTTCGTTGGACTGTCTCTGTGCGCCTGTTTGGGCTTAGGTGCTATGGAGGACGTTTTTTGACAATGGGAGAAGGATGGAGGCGAGAGCCCGTCAGTGGCTTTGCTGTTTATTGATCGCAAACGCGGTGAGAGCTTAATTGATTCACACTTTGAGATCCACACAATAATCTCTTAGGCCTCGGACTAGAGGGGTGCCGTGCAGGTGGGAGACAGCTGGGGAGGGCAGGAACATTGTGAATCAGCTGAGTGGAAAGTTTAGTTTGGCGGATGTGCCTGGTCAGTTTAGTCTTCACTCAAGACCCCGAAGCACCAATGTTGCTTCGGGGCCGAATAATTAGGGAGAACTTGGATAAAAATTGTAGGTTAGATAATGTCTCCCCAGTCCACGAGTTTTATTAAGTCACGCTTCGTGGTTTTTCTTTTGTTTAATTCTCAGTTAATATTTTTATCTGACATATATTCACCAAACACACACACACAAACACACACACAACTGTTTTTTAGCTCCAGTTTCATCCAATCAGTGCTCTCTTTGTGTGTGTGTGTGTGTGTGTGTGCGTGTGCGTGTGTGCGTGTGTGTTTTGTGTGTGTGTGTGCCAAAACCAGCTCCCCAGAGGAAACAGGTCCAAGCCCAATTATTTGTGAAGTTCACATGGTCTATCAGCTGCGTCCCGTTCCTAATGAAAGCAAAAAGTGCCTGGTTCACGGGGCTGGAGCTGGGTTTTAAAAGGTGTTCGGCTACAAAGGCCATGCAGGTTGTACAGCCCTATATCCCGTATCACTCCTTCCATCTCTGCCTCTTCAGGTCTTTCTCTCACATTTCAACCCCTTCACACCACGTCTTACATAGGCAACCCTCGAGAAGTTTTATTCCCTGCTCTTCTTGTTAGAAACCTTCCAACACTTTCTCTCTCCAGCCTTCAGAAACCAAAGGGGGCCAGTTGTTCCCCCAATCAATACGACTTCCCAGGGTGGAACCTCGAATCCGACAAGAGACACGAGTCGTTGATAGGACTGCTGCCAGACCCGCGGGCGGCTGGCCAGCCGGGCTAACAAGTAAGGAGATGGACACCTAAAAGGGTTTGTCAAAACGAGGCTGCCTGTTCACTGGCATTCTGGGGCTCAAAATGGAAAAGGCAGGCCGAAAAAAAAACAAGGCTACACGGGACCACAGCCATTTCTCTGTGTTCCGCAGATGAAGAAAGGACGCCTGATCAAGCGCAGCAAGGGAAGGAGGCAGGCTGGGAGGCCAGAGGGATTTGTGCCTCTTTTAGTTTGTGTGTGGTTGGGAGTGTGTGTGCATATGACAATGTGTATATGTGTGCGTATAGAATTCATAGGATTTGGCTGTTTTCTAGAGGGGAAAAAAGTAAGCTTTTCCACAAGATGCTCTCTGCCCTTGGATGCCCTACAGAGTCCAGGAAAAAAAACTTGAAAGAAAAAGGGAATACACTACAGCGCAATTACGTTGCTGCTTCTGGGACAAAAGGAGCCGTCGTCCAGCATGACCCATATAGTATGCCCATATTAGTATCATTTATATTATGACACCAGAGGTACATATATATACATACAAGAATGTTTTCTAGGCGGAGGTAGAGCGTCAGTCTAAATCACACAATGACCTTCCTGACTCGGAATCCAACTGAGGCCAATTTTGGGAACTGCAATAATGAAAACAACATTGCATATGCACATGCATTTGACCGGTAGCAGTAAACACCAATAGAAACAGATCAATATTTTGTCTCAAAGCCCTGAACCTGGATACAGTGAGCTTCAGTGAAATTATGTTTCACAAAGGAGAAAAAAAAGCAAAAAAAAAAAAAAAAAGAGTACCCCTGAAAAGGAGACAATTGCATTTAAATAACTTCAACCCCCAGTCAATGAGACCTTGACATCGTATACTGCTACATTCAACTGCTTAGTATAGTTACTACTCACAAGAGATGCTTCTCGAGACACAAACAGAGGAGGACAAAGACAAGGAAGCCGAAGCTGCAGGCCGACCACATGTAAGATTCACCGGGGCATTTCCTGGTGGGCGTGACTGAACTTTGACCTGACCTGTGTCTTTTGACAAGGGCAGCCAATGACAATGGTAGGAGAAAACAAAACTGCAGAACGCTGCAATACTCCTGAATGACCACCGGAAGGCAAAAACAACGACTGATATACAACTATATCTACATTATAATAAAACATGACATCCTTGGTCTGTGTTGCCCAGCTGTGTTAAAGTTAAGGGAATAAAAAAAAAAAAAAAAGCCATTGTCCCTCTCAAAGACCTCTAGCTGTAAAAAAAAAAAAAAAAGGTATCATAAAAATATTAAATAAAATATCGTCAAACAAAGTGAAAAGATGACAGATCTGAATGTTGTGTCGTACCATACATATGAAATTACTTTGGATTGAGATTTTCACTATTATGTTTATAATGAGCCTAAGGAGTATACAATTAAATTGCATGTTCTTGGTTGTTCCGAAATGGAATATCAATTCTATCTTTTATTTCCCCTTCCCCATTTGTTTTCGTCTACCGTTGCCCCATCAGTCCTCTGCCTGCCCTTCGTCGCGGGCCTGAGCCGGTATTCACTCAGGCAGAAGTAGCATGCGGCCCTTAGGTGAGACATCCCTGCATTCTCCCGCTTCCCATGCATCGGGAGTACAGCGTGACGTCTTGTCTTGGCGGTTACAAGTACAACACGATTCAGCTGTAGTCTCACCGCCACTTGACTGCCAATATGCATTAACCATTACCAAACTATAAATAATGAAATATCTGGGTGAGATGGCTTGGCAAGAGCACCGCAGTGCTTGATTAAAACTTTATCACCAGGCGATGTGAAAAGTTTCCAAAACAATTCATTACTAGGGTATTAATGGCGGCTGGAGCTATGTAAAACACGATAAAATGGGTGACTTAATTAAAATGTTTTCATTTGCCTTGCGCCATTCTCAGAATTTGAGGGGGTTTTCAAATAAATATGATTCAGATTCCATTCCTCTTTTCCTCTGTCTTTTCATATATTTTCTTTTCATACATTTTCAGTCTTGCACACATGCCCAGAGACACACACTTTCCTTTCCTGGCACGAGTGTGCCACTCCGCTTCTGTGGATTCAGGGCGAGCGTGTTTGCATGAAATCTCACGTTCATTCTTGCAATTCTATAATAAAATCCCGTTGACCTTTTTTTTTTCTCAGACTGAGAGAGAGGAGAGAGAATAATTCCTCCTCTCCTCGGCCGCAGCAGATGAGAAAGCGGCTGAGAGCCGACGGTGAGGAGGAGATGAACGGCAGGTGCTGCACTGCTCTTTTCTTCTCTTCTCCATCGCATGCCCTTCCCCACTCGTGTTTTGTTTCTTTCTTTCTTTTCTGCAGACCTGGCCCCTCATGTTTAATGGATTACTACAGCATCAGCACAGTGTCTGAAACCGTTTTTTTTATATATCGCACCTGACCTCGTCCTACCTGACAGGCTCGGCCCACGGCTGCGACCCCCATTTAAATATCAAGACCGGAGTTAGCACGGTGATCCAAGTACTTCCTGCGCAAAAGCCTCCTTCCGGCTCAGCATGTGCTGTCATGGCAATGCTCCTCTCCAGCTCCTTAACCACATGAAGGGGGCTCTGCCCAGTGCTAAACTATTTGACAAACACATGAATAGAGATTGTTGGGGGGGTCAGAGAGCTCCCTAAGGAGAAGGTATGAAGCAGCGCTGGAGGTATGTAACCGAAAGCCCCAGCAAACAACCTCTTCCCCTCGTAAAACATAAAAAAAAAATATGCAATTGGAGGTGGGATTGAGGGCAGCCTGTGCTCGCACACAAACCTCCTGTAGATACACACGATGACTCACACACATACTTGGCCTTGTTAGTCAGAACTACTTTGGCAGTGCAGGCGCAGTCGCCCAATCAGAGACACACAGATAAAGTACCGCGGGAACACACACACAAAAGCAGACAATGGACTTGAGTAAAGGGCTGTTTTTCTACTACAGCACTCACCACCACCAAGTCTGCTGACTTTAGTGAGCAGGGGGGGGGGGGGGGGGGGGGGGGCTACAGTGCTTGAGACGGCACTGAAACGCTCAGGAGGCGCAACTGCTGATGAAATAAAAGCCTGTTGTCAATGATGCTGATGCAAATCATAAGTTTGTGTTTTAACTCCTCTTTTTTTTCGGTGTAGGTGTGTTAGGATAGAGTGGCTGGCCGTGCAAAAAAAATAAGAAATGGAAACGGGATGATCCCATTTCACATCCTTGAGAATTGTTATGAGGAGCTTAGGGTACTGTTTGTGCGTGTGCGTGTCTGCCTGCGTGTGTGTGATATTCATGAGGCAGAGGAACAGAGCAGGAGGGTAATTTTCTTCACCCCTCACTGAGCCAAGCATTCTTCAGGACAAAGGGACTACTGGGTGCAAGGTTGAACTGAAGTAATGAGGGCCCCCCCCCCCCACGCACACACACACACACCCACACACGTACACATCCGAGAGACCCCTATTTTCTCTCCTCACAGCTTTGGCCAAAACGGACTCCATCCCACAAGCCCTATTCCCAAATGGCTTGTCAAAAGGACAAAATTAGAAAATAAAACTTTGCGGCTGACTAACAAGATTACATGCTGTTTGCACCTGGCCGCGGCAATTAAAGCGCTGATGACAAGCGGGGATGGCCTCCTAATGCGGTGTCTCAAGGCATATCAGCGTTTTCCCAACAAGATTACGCCCCTTGTGCCACCGTGGCGGCACTGCCAGCCGTACACCGCCTGTCATTCTTTGGCCCCTTTGTGCTGGCTCTTGTGTTATGTCACGACTGGGATATAGATGTTCATAATTAAAACTAAGCAGTGGCTACAGCTCGCCGCGCGGCATATCTCTGCTGGGTTGGGTTTGAAGGCTGATATAATCCAAACAGAGGCAAAGCCCTTTGTCGGGATAGAAAAGAAATGTGCCTAATATAATTCATGTTTAGCCAATAAAACTACAGATGTTTTTGATTAGATACGAAATTTTGCCTCAGGCAAATATGAGAGTGCAAATATGCACATTCAATAACTTCTATACAAATCTTCCCCTTTGATATTTGCTGCGTGTTCTGTTTAAAGTGTGCAGTCAGGGGCTTCCACCAAGTCCTTATGTTCAGCAGCGTCGGCTCAAGGGGATTTTCGGAGAGGCTCCTTTATCTTACGGCGCCCCGTTTGACTGACAGCAGACAAGCAAACACAATTGTTTAAATGTACCACTTACACGACCCAATTGCTTTCCTCCCCCTTATTTGTGCCAGAATAATAAAATGGACCCCTTTGCGCAAACAGACGCCACATCATTATTTCATAAGTTTGCCGAGTTGAGCACAGTAAATTATGTACACTTTGCTTTCTTGCGGGAGACGGCCCTTTCCCTCTGCATTAGTGTATACGCTGCCTAGATGAGAGCGGCACCCGTAGAACATATGCTGAGAAACGTACAAAGACACAAAGAGGAGACGCGGCTTGATTTCAGACATACAGGCGGGGAAAAGTGCGGCTGTGCGGACACACTCCGTGTGAGGACTTATTACGCTCGGCATGTATGGCAGCCTAGATGAAAGCATATAAATGTGGACCATTATCTTGCCTACTCCCTTTGCATTTCACAGGTTCTCCAATTACAGTTTCTGGTTTTGATTAGTGAGCCGTGAGTCGGTCAAAGGAGCCTACTCCTGGGGTTTGATATGAAAATAGATAATGTTGGCGTTTCACGTCCCCCCTTTTGGCCCCTCGACTCGCTTTTAAGGCCCATCGCCGACTGTGACGAGGCTGCGAGGAGCGCAAGTCTCCTCATTAGCAGTGGCTCTCCTCCTGCTATGTGGGCTCTGCATGGTATCTCTGCCTTTAGTGGTTTCCAGTGTCTCTCAGTCTGCACGTGGAAGGCTATTGGAGAGCAGGGGGCTTCGGGAGTGACAGATGGAGGCAGCTCTGTGACCCATAGAGATTGGCAAGCCCTTCTGTCCCCTCCTGATTGAGTGTCTAACTACCGGTCGCTCTCCCCCCCCGTCAAACAACCCTGCTTTGTGTTATCTCCAGCCGCTCCCACTTGGCCCACTCGCAATGTCAGATCGGTGACAGCAGTTGTCATTTGCGGCGAGCGCTGACGCCATTGAGCCTCGATGGGTGGCACTTTTATGAAAGTAGTCCAAACAGACACAGACGCAGGTTTGGAAATCAACACGCGAATCGGAGCTGAGACAGGAGAGGTGAGCGAGATTTGCAAAGGGCTCTAACAGAAAAAATGTATACATATTCCAAAGAGAACAAGGCAGTAAGGGGTTTTACATGTAATGGTTTTTAATTGGCAAAAAGACAACATTTACCTCACATCAGGTATAGAGAAGACAAAACATGATCGTCATTATATACATATAATATTTGATACTTTTTTGTAACTGCAGGGTATTCAAAAGTAAGGCGTAAGGTCAAAGCACAGGACCTGGAGACTGGGAATTGCATGCCAAGATATTTATTTCTCTTTTTTGCAGATTTTACTTTTTAGATGGACACGGTAAGTCGTGTATGTTTACAATATTGCATGTCTAATAAAAGTGTCAGATTCCCTCTAAGTGCCTGAGAATAACCATAATAAAAAAAACACAAAATGATGCTTGCACACAGAGCTTTTATGGTCTTTCTCTGCTGATTTACGAAAATTCCTTCCCTGTCTGCATGTTTCAGGATTATGTTTCTGCTATAACTTGCAAGTGATGAAAAGGACAACACCTCCCAAATACCTTTAGAGCTGAAGAGTCCCACTTTCAATCCATAGTCATTGTTCTATTTCAAATGTAGCGTGGCGGACTCCAGAGCCGAGGCAATGAAAAACATATCACTGTCTTATTACTTTCCGACAGCACTGCAGATTTATTCTTTATGTAGCGCGCCGCGTTTACCTCTGAAATTGTGTGTCTTCTGAAGGAGAATCTGGTCTGTGCGGCTGCGAAAGCCAGTTTTCAGCTCCTGAACACACGCGCGGTTGTTGAAGTGGGAGGGTGTCTGGTCTATTCAGGCCTAACAGGAACCCACAGATGGGGTCTTCTGTTCGGCAGTGACGAGAGGAACCATGCAAAATGGAGTCGAAATGTCCTCTGTCCCACCTGCACTTTCGCTCATTCTTATTACACAATAAATACTTTATTCACCAGACTGAAACAAAGTTAGGGACCAAATACTGCAACAGCAATCATATCTGAATTGGGATTCATTTCTGACTCGGCCAGCCCATTGCTGTCCTGGTGGAGGCACCGAGCCCCCTTCTGTCATTAGTGACGTCTTTCAAAGGGGCACTCGCAGGTACTTAGTGAGTTCAGTGGTACGCCAGGAATCCTATTTTTCCTCATATGATATTAGCGTTTAAAATAGATGCAGTCTGCTTTTCAGCCTACAGGCAATTATCTGATGTTCTGTAATTGGCAGCAGGGAAAGTGGGAGAAAAAATGAAATCAATATTCATGCATGAGTTTCTCAGCAAATTCCAAAATAGCTTTGACTGATGCAGCAAGTGCACAGAGGTAAACAGGGTTGGGTTTACAGGGTCTGCAGTCTTTATATTTCAAATATTTAAGCAGATGTCAAGGGCTGGCAAAGCACATACTGAAAATGCAAAACAAAGCTTTTTCACCTGAGATAGCTGAGTAAATAAGCCAGCAAATGGATGCCTTCAATATTCAAGGATCTTGCCATAGAGCTCAAACTCCAATTTCCCTAAAAGATACAAATTACAGCTATGACTTCCATAACCGTAACATGCGCTGGACCAATTTGCGACACATTTGATGGTGAGATTTAAAAATAGCAATTCAATTTAAGTGCAGATGTGGTCAAAGTGGCACAATCGAGGTAGTGGTTATTTTTTCCTTCCAGAAAATTATGGAATATTAGGTAACATTCCCATCAATTTCCCAGGAAATATAATGCATGGATTTTGATGTAAAAACCTATTTCCTGAAGACTAGAATCTTAATGAAATGAATCCCCCTCCTTTTTGCAGCAGACTGTGCACACACCTCTCCACTCTGTGACAATAACATCGTTTAGTAGGGGATTTGAGATGTACTCTACATTGATTAGATACTTCCACTCTCTAAAGCGTCCTTCAAAAATATATGTATTGCATTTGGTTTGTTGGAATATTTTAAATAGCAAACTTCATACTTTAAGTGTTTACGTTAAGTTTACCAATCGCCAGCTCATGTGATATACCTGAATCTACGCGTCAGACACCTTTTATATCTGGGCAAAAGTACATCATAGGATAGTAACCCATTACCCCTCCACCCACCTGGTTCTATAATAACTTAGGATTTATAGCTTCCCCAAAATATTCTGTGATCAATGTTTCTCCATACATCATTCAGAAATCCCATGTCAGCCTGAATATGTTTGCTTCGCTGAAGCCTTTTCAGATAGAATCACTGGCTCTGAGGAAAACATCACTATGTTTACCTGCACACATTAATCTGGAATCTGAATTTGAACTTATTATATATCCCATTGACATATTTATTGGAGATATGAAATGCATAGGCTATGTGTGGCCAGCTTAGAGCAAGAACCCAGACTTTGGCAGAGTATCTGAGGGAAAAAAAGCTACTGAGTAACTTGAAGCCATAGTGTTAAAAACACATTGATGTACGTATTTCTTTCTTTATATATTATTGCATATTATATTATATATAAATTGAACATTCATACATATACAAAGCATTTGCTCATTACAACTGCAGTTATAATATAATATTATCAAGTTTATCCATGTTTAATTGCCATCTATTCAATTCCTCATATGATGCATGCCCCCTGTTCCGCAGATAGCTCTTGAAAAAGAAATATCCTAAACTCAAATCTACAACTAAACATGTGGAGGTTTCATTTCAGTCATCTTAATCATTTACCGCAACTATTCAGAAATATCCTCTTTAAAACAATATTTATAGCTTTTTCCAGATAATAAAAATGAGATATGGCATTTGCATGTAGCTGCTCATAAATGTTATACTTGAGAATGCAATATTAAGGATATACTAGCATGCGTGTTAACATAGTTTATGCTAGGGCCATATGTAAGCAAGAAAGGTATGTAATTATATACATATTTAACTGGAAACCCATATTTTTTTTCCATAACGCTTTTATGGGGACCATGTCATGGTAAATACAATTCTATATAAGAATAGCCTTGTATTGTGGCTGAAAACTGCCACGTATACAAGATCACCACTGAATCCGGTGCTTAGAGCTCCAAAGAGGATTGTGATTGGTTGAAAGCTATGCAAACAAGCCCTATTGTGGGATTTTACTCTGTAGCAGGACGGCAATGGGTGCACCAAGACAATTACTCAGTGCAGTAAATGTCTCACTATAAAAAGCTAAATGTAAAGAGTCCTTCCTGCTTTTTACCTACTTGTGTAAATCATCATGAATGCTTGCAATGTCAAAATGACTAACTAAGAAACCATTACAGAGGCTCTCAGCTTTACTTAAGTAGACTGAAGTGTGTTTTTAGTCATATGCTGACTCGCTGCTTTAGAGTACAATATGGAGTATGGACATATACACTCTAACACAAAGCACAGAGTGTTGTTCAGTTCAAAAACCAGAGCTGCTTTTTGTGCGCGAAAAAAAAACGCCTCTGTCCATGGTCCTGAAGTCCATCAATAAAATCTCTGTATGGGTTTTAACACCGTACATGCAGTACATTCCGCAGAGTTGCATTCTATGCCCATATTACAGTGTCTCCTATTCTTACTTCAGGACACATGACTCACACCCACCAAGCTTTACAGCTATGAATTGATAATTACTGTCTCGCGGGAAAAAAACAACAACAATATATGTCATAAATTACAGGGGCTTCCGAAAGAATTCCGATTTCCTCAAACAAAACAAAACAAAGGGACTCTCTTTAGTCCTCTATAATAAAATTGTGGTGAGGCACCATGCAAGGTGCTTTATAGCCGCAGGAACGGGAAAATTGACAATATTTCTGTTACTTTATAGACTGGTCCATAAAGTTTAGTCAGCTAAAGTAGTTACGCAAAATTCAAACATGAATTGTTGTCTGAATGCATTCTGGCTCTTCAATCACAGGTCACTGGCACTTTAATTACAGCAGGTTCTTTATGTTTCCTCCACTCTCTCTCTCTCGCTCTCTCTCTCTCTCTCTTTTACGTTCTCTTAACTTGTTTGTCCAAAAATGTGAGAGATAAAGGAAGAAAGAGAGACGATCCCCCACTGCTCATTGGTTCTCTATGTCTTCGCTGGTCCAGGAGGAGATCTGTCACATTTATGCCTAAGAAGACAAGTGCTCCCACAGCTCCCTCTCCTGGGTTTTTAACCCATCTCTCCCTTTGAAGATCCCTTTTTTTTTTTTGCAGCATCTGCTTTTTTCACTCCTTCCCCCAGCCCCCCTGCTACATTGCCTCCCTGCCTCTTTGCACATATCTCTCATCGGAATCCTCTGGCTAATTGCATCATGGTCTTTTTCATGATCAGACTCTGTGGTAAGCTGATGTTTCATGTGGTTTAATAATTAGAATTTTGCGAGAATAGTCCAGAAAAGTACAGAGAAAGTGCTGATCAGTAGTTTCAGGGTGGAAAATGCGATTGTTTTGGTCTGGGGTATCGAGATTGCGATGGGTTCAGGAAATGAGGCGCTGATCCAAAAAGTTTACATCATTCTTGGCTAACCCCCTTTATTTTAATCCCATAACATTTCTGTATAAATAGCCGCTTGTTCTCTGTTCGTACCAGTAAACAGCCGAGTGCAGCGGTGCTCTAATGTCTATTGACGTATCATCATCTCTTGGCTTGAGCCATTATCAGCAACATCCACACAGCTACAGGACTTGGCCTGCGTGTGAGGAGAGTAGGTGTCTCCATCCTCGTCTTCTCCTGGCACACTCACTCGTACACACACACACACACCGGACTCTCACACACACGCCCACACATACTTACAAAGTGGCGGCAGTGAGGATGTTGAATGTCTCCTCCTTTAGCTGGAGGGCATACCTCTTTCTCTCTCTCTCTCTCTCTCTCTCTGTCGCTGTCTCTCTCTCTATCTCACTCTCTCTCTCCCTCCCTCTTCCCTTTCACTCAGTCATTCCGAGATGCTGCCACGCCAGTGCAATTTAACAGTTCTTTGATCCGCGTCCTGAGAGTGAATGGCAACAAATTAAGCAAATTATTTGAACCACCCACAGGCCTAAGGCAAAGAGAGAGGTGGAAGGAGGAGGGACCGGGGGATGCCACGGTTGTTAAAAGGAGGGTCGAGTGTGACTGCCAGAGCCATGAGGCTGAGTCAAAAAAATAAATGAAGGCACACTGTATATAATATATGCACTAACCGAGGAGTGACCTGAATCAGGGGAGATGTGTTGTGCCTGTGTGGTCCTCCCGTGTCCTCTGGGAGAGTCTGGTTGAGTAGTAAGTGGAGGGCTGGCCGCGATTTGGTTTTTAGCAGCTGAATGAATGTCATCGCTATACAGTCAAACTCGGCTTTGTTTTGCTTTACGTGTCATTTTAAATTTCATTTTACTTTATGGCCTGAAAATCTGCTGAAAATCATTTTTAAGAGCCATGGTCTCTGTACTGCAAACAATCCCCCCACTCAGTGAACAGAGAAAATATGTAAATAATGCAGATTCCCATGTTTAGCACACTTACATGGATATAGCGGAGTTATTAATTATGCCAAATGTATTCATTCTTTTCTGGGGTTGTGTTCTTGTTGCAAACGTGCACATGTCGATGGTTTTGATCTCTAGCGGCCCTATGATATGTTTCATGAGTGGGTCCCCATTTGTTTGTATCGTGCAAACACAAGAGGATGATGACGACAATACAAATGAGCTCTTGACATGATTAAAGTTGACATGATAAAAAATGCTTTTGTTAGAATGCAATATGTTTTGGCGAGTAACACGGAATTGAAACATATTTTTTGATTCTTCACAGGAAAGGGTGAAAAGGGTATCTTCGGTACACACATGACAACGGTACTACACAACCACATTGACTTACGTACACTAAAATAAGTGTGTAACATTTTTCACAGTACATAAGTATCAATATTATATTATATCTGTAGCAGTGATGGCTTTACAATTGATGGTAGTTGTGTTGTGTCTGAGATTGAGTTAATGGCACCTATATCAAATTGCAAAGTTGCCAATTGTGTTACAACTAAACAAGTTATTTAAATTCATGTAAACTCCATTTCCCCGCCGTTCCCGCCACAAAACGCACTCATCTAGTTGTCGTGGTTGGACCGCTGCTTGCTGGTCTGCTGTGACCACACAAATTAAACATTAACTGAATATTCTGTCTGCAGTTGATGGAGCATAAATCAATATGTGTGTTTGGGAATGGAGGCTGAGCACTGCCCCAAAATTCTTGATCTGAGAATGTTGTCATTTATTTTTCATATTTCCCTCTTTACTTTGGAATAACTTCAAGAAAAATAAAAAAGGCATCAAGCCATTAGTTTATAAACTGAGGTCCAAGATGCTCTTTGCTGGACAATCGCAGAAAAATTGCCACTTCTGAAGTTTAGATGCATATTATTATTCGTCACATGACCTCTGCTGTCAGAAATTGTTCTGCAGCACTTACAAACTTGGTATATTGCTTCTCCCTTCTGTGTAATGTAAATCACCCCGCCAATTTTTCATCCACCAAAAATCGCTATTTGCGAAGGAGGCTGAGTGCCGTTCGGAAGATGTCAATCATTTCCTGCCATTGCCTCTTTTCCACTGCTCCCACTCTTAAAATAACTGTGCTCCATATTATTCACCATTCTAGCCATCATGATTATGTCACACTCTTTTTATTCAAATCTCTGAGAGCATCCTGCACCATATCGCTCAACTCAGTCATCAGAATTTAAGTTGTCCTCATCCTCAGGGTCCTCTGCTCAGTTTCCCCAAGCTAGCAAGAGGCGGTGGGCAGGTTGGAGCACTGGCATCTCTATTCATAATGTCATTTCACAGCTCATTATAGTCCAAGGATCATTCCCCCATCAAATGGTGTCAGCGCTGGGTGTGGTAAGCGTTACCTGGCATATCTGGGTCATACAGTATGTGCAAATCATTGTCTCATCCACGACATCCAACCAATTTAATTGCACAATTTTGAATGAGTGAATGTATTGCAATATGGTGTGGTGAACTTGGTTGGTATGAGATAAGGAGACACTGTAGGCTCCTGACAGCAGCTGTATTCTATCCCTGCCTATTGCGATACAGAGCATTTAGTTGTTTTTTTTTGTTGCTAAAAGTAAATTTGGCTATCCACAATAGTAAACTAATTAATGCTTGATGCCTGACATTATTGTAATGATTCCTAATGAAGCATTTTCCCAGAGCCATTAGGATAAAAAACGTGATGGATTCAGTGCACAGGTGCGCTAACATTTATCTTAAAATCAATGGGTTCCCACTGCCTGAGCTGTAATTAGACTGCCAGACTCTGATAAGGGTCATGCCAAACTTGTGTACTCAGTAAACGTGTGTGTGTGTGTGTGTGCGCGCTCCGGCGTGTGTGTTCCTCCACCACTACTTCAGTTAAGCTGCCATGCAGCAGAGACGGCTTTGCAACACGCTTGTTATAAATTATCCAATTAACCTTGTAAGCCTAAAAGCAACTTTAGATTTTTGCTCAAGGTGCAATAGCTTTATTAGGCTGCATTACGATGGAACGGGCGCAGCATGGAGGCTGATGTTATTTGCTGAAGTGATTGTGTGTCAGCAGCTGGCGGAAGAGTAATTTAAGACTAATGCCTTCTCTTGTTAATTTGCTGTGCTGCAAGAAAAAAAGAAAGGGAATGGGCCCCGAATTAGTAATGAAAACCTGATTGAAATATTGATCTGGTGCGTGAAAGCCATTATGCATACCTTAAAACAACATATGACTGCATCAATCCAAGATTATGCCAATAATAACTATTACAAAGCTGCCTAGAAAAGAACTGGCCAGAAATCAGTGTTAGTAAACAGAAAGCGCAACCAGCTTAATTTAAATGCAAACTAAATTAAAAGTATGCCTATCTTTTACGCTTTGGCTTGATCCTAACACATGCGCAATTTTGATGTAGTGAAAGCTAATAAACAGTTCTAAAACTTTTACAGGCCTGAAACCCCCTCAGAATATTCTGAAGAGCTCATTTTGTGTACATTTTCATTTCATTTAAATCATCAGAAAAGATCAGAGGAATATGCTTATTGGCCATTTAGAAATATTTATACTGCAGGCATCTCTTCAGAAATGATATGATGGGGGAGGACTGTCTTCAAGGGGCCATTTACTTGAGTTGTAAACACCTACTAAAAATGCCAAATGCAGAAATGGGGCCCCAGATTCGTTTGGCGAAATGATCACAATAGCACTTCCTAACTAACTGACAAGTAAATTACACACATATGGTCACATTTAATTAGAAATTAACAAATGTCCTCAAGGTAAGATACAATTCAAATCCAACTCCCTGTGCATTGCCATGTTTTCATACTCCAACAATAGGCCTTTCAATTGTGAAGTAAACATAGGAGCAAAACATGATCTCATATTAAATATTATTTTGTTATGAAAAATAAAGGCTTCAAGAGAGGCCAGTGTGATCTTGTGTATGTCTTTTTTTATTGTTTGGGATTTGCCACAGTACAAATCAAAGGCCACAGTGAGACAAAGCACCCTATAAAGACCTCCCCTGCACTTAAAACAATGAACTTTAAATGTGTGCCTGTTTTTTTTGGGGGGGGCACCGTTTGTGATGTGATACACTTAAACCGTGAAAAATTGAGCTGAGCTGCTATTGTATTGTGTTCGCTGGAGTAACTAAAAATAATCATTAATTAACCATTAATTAGGTGCCATTTAAATATGTGTGTTTGATAGAACACTGATAAATACAAAATAAAACACATCTTCAGTCACCGCAAATAAATGGATGGAAACCAAACAAAAAAAAGGGAAAAATATGATATGTTAGCGATGTCCACAGCAGACAACACAGACTGTGATCTAGCTGGTTCACATTCGATGGAGAGGGAATGGAGTCCCTTCACATTTTAGGGACGAGTCATTTACCACTTCTGAAGTCCATCAACTTAGCGCTATGTTCAATCCCCAAGTCTTCCTCACTGTCACATCTCCACAGACAAGGAGGAGCTCACTGAAGTGAGAAGAAAGGCAGAAGGCAGCAAAAGCATCGCTTCCCCCAGTCACAGTTCCGTGAGCCTTAATAAAGCGGCAGTGTTAACTCGGTAAATGAATTAGTATCAGCATGTGCAGCACTTTTCTGATCAAAGTACTGAAATGAGTTTTAAACCATTGATTAGAGTAATTTGTTGTTGTTGTTGGGGCCGAGAAACAAATTTAAACCTTCCAAGCGCCCCACTTCACTTCATCTCATTGAGACTTAGTCAAGCATTATGCAAAAGGAAGTAATTACATGCACCCATAATGAAGGTGTTGTAAAATATTCATTAAATTCATCTTTGGGACTGTTGTTGTACTCAAGGCTGCAACTCCCTTCTCCTCACTGGGTGAGCCGCCGCTGTTTTGTCTGTTGACTGACAATGACCACAGGTACGGCTGCATGCTCCATGCCTGCGAGCGACTCTTTGAGTCCCAAAGCATTTTCTAATTGGTCATGACAGGAGGCTTCTGGTTGCCACATTTCATCTCTACAGCCCCTGGAATATATTTATTGTTCTCCCTCATCCCCTCAGTGGTCGTTTAAAAATATATTATTTGAGGTGAAAGTCTCCAGCAGAGGCAACCACAGCCTGAACACACCAACACATACAAAAATGCAAACTTAAATGCCATTTTAAGCCTGCACACTGTACTTTTTGTGGGGGTGGCCTTAAACTGGATATATACCGTACACTATAAGAAGTGTCGTTAAATCCCAGTGGGGAAATGGTCTTCAACAAAAACACAGGAGGTGCCGCTGTGCGTTGATTGACAGGGGATTTTGAAGTGAGCTTACAATGTTTTCCTGTATAGATTCCATATCATTTACTTACTAGCTACACTAATTATTGCACTGTATGCACACAAACAAAAAATCTAAGTTGGTGGAATTGACTTAGGAGGCAACAAATCGGGGTTCAATCCAATAGGATTTTATGTATTAAAAAAAACAACAAACCTTGAATCCTTGTTGCAATTCTCAGTTTCGACCCCCCCCCCCACCCCATTTCTAGCATCGTCCTACATCATTTATACTGACCATGGTAAGAGATTATTTGACACCAAACTGCTTTTGAATTCCCCTCCGGCCGTTCTGGATTGCGATGACATCAAAGAACGCCGAATGCGTTCCGTGTTTTTACTGAGAGACGGTTATTCACTCGCTGCTTGAGATTCACTTTGAGCTACCGTAAGGGCATCAGTATCCATTGAACCAGCACATCAAAATATTGCACGAGTGGATGTGAGCAGGTTCATCTCTTCGGCTTTCGTGAGGGTACATAAATATCATAATCTTTCATAATGTTGAAGCGTCGGTTTGTGCAAACTATACACAGACAGAAGTTGCCTTTGAAATATGGTTCATCGTCGACAGTGTGGTTTTTTGGTATCATAATTTGGGGAAAATGCCAGAATATTTTGATCGCTGATCGCTATTTGATTTTGAATTCCCATCTCATCACTATCGCTAATATCAAGGGTGAGAGCAGATGATGCATAACAATGCGCTGTGACATCTAAGCCTCTCTTTAATGAGTCCTCACAGACTCTAACCGTGTACAAAAAATAATAATTCTAAACATTGACGTATTAAAATGGAAATGTGACATTAGATGATGGAAAAGGTGGCATTTGGAGCAGACTCGAACTGAATAGTTGAGTTCATTAGGAAAGTCAAAGGAGGGCACTGAGTGAGACAGGCTTTTTGAGGGGGAATAAATCAGCTTAGATAATGTAATGTCAGAGATTCCCCATCATTAGTGCAGATGTGCCGATTTCCTGTCTGGGCTTTAATGCGCTCCATAGTGTGAGTGACAGAAACCGCATTAATATCTGACAAAAGTTGTGTTCGGTGAGGAAGCTGAAGTAAGAAGTATTTTCCAAGTCCCGTGTGCCTAGGTTTCAAGTTTCTGAAGTATAACTCAGTGAGTGTGTTTATAG
Source organism: Colistium nudipinnis (assembly GCA_016785305.1). NCBI lineage: Eukaryota > Metazoa > Chordata > Actinopteri > Pleuronectiformes > Rhombosoleidae > Colistium > Colistium nudipinnis. The sequence goes on along the minus strand of JAFBJU010000338.1, from coordinate 579,274 downwards.
TAGAGAAAACAGATTACCAAAAAAAATATATCCGAATAGCTTTTCCTGATGTCAGCATTTTGATCCCCGCAGGCTCTCAAACAGCACCAATGCGAACCCAAAGCAGAGACAGGAAGAAGGAGTCCTTCGATTCCCAGGAGGCAAAGAGATGAAGCAAAGGGGGGGGGGGGGGGGGGGGGGGGGGGTTCTAAATGATGCACTCTTAAAAATTGATGACTAGTGGAAGATCACTGACAACTTCAAAGCTGAGTTGGATCCAGGTCACCTGCGAGATGGTTTATGCATTAGTGTGTCCTGATTAAAGAGAATCCCACATTGATCCACATCCACGCAGTCAGGCATTCCCCCCTCCAGTATGTGATTAAGGGGAATATCGCACCGAGACAAAACCGGCCAATCAATAACCCCGTGAGCCCGCCTGGGCGCAACTGAAGCAGATATGATGAACGAACATACTTAGTGGCGATTGTATTTGCCAAACTGCGTGGTTCTTGACTCATCTTGCCAAGCTGACGCAAATATGTGCGTCTGTAGTGATGCTTCTACATCCCTCCATGTCCCGAGATCCATCAGCTAAGCGGCGGACCATGAGGCCTGCAGTTTTTCGTTTTTTCCCCTCTCGCCTGGCTTTCCAACGAGCCCTGGAAACTCTTCCACCGATACACAGCAGGAAGAGTCGTCGACATGGAGGAGCGTAATAGCGCGGCAGTGCAATTAGCATGAAAGCATGCTTCACATCCTCACTTCATACACACTCAGTCTAAGGACGACAGGAACTTTGAAGAGCGGCTCCGTTTTCCTCCGTTTCTTCCCCCGACGATCCACTCGATTTTAAACTGCAGTATGCGAGTGTTTCATTCGCGTACTTTGTTAAGATTCCCCCGCAGTGCCTCTTTTGAGTCGAGGCAAATTGGTCTGTTTACGAACTAATGATTAGTCAACAAAATCCCAACACCCAAAAAGGCAATATTAACACCAGGTGCCACACGTTGCTTGCACTAGTCAGCCCGCAGCTTGACTGGAGGCCTGGCCGGCTTATATAGCTTCAAGTCATCACCGATAGGTGGACAGGCAAGGGGCTGAACCAATCGCAGACCAGGGAGCTGACTCGAGGGCGGGACAGGGGAGGCAGGAGCACGGACAACGCCCCTCTCCCACCTGAAGCCAAACCTGCTGGTAATTAGGCACACGCACAGTCAGTGGATGATCAACTAATATCTCGTCAATGCTTTTGGGAAATAAAACACATACATTTTTCTGTGAAAGTTTGTCATGAAGTTTTAACATCATGTATATATAAGTACCATCCCCTCCCCAAACTGTGATTCCTAAACTAATTCCTCATTAACACTTTACATTTAAAATTGTAATCCTTAGGCAAGCCAATGACCACTTGGCACCTTGCTGCTTCTTATTTTATTTGCGGTAAGTGAAGATGACCAGATGCCGGCGCCAGATTGTGAGTTGATGAGATTTCGGTCAGAGAGTGTTTTTTATTTATTTATTTATTTATATATTTACAGTTGAACAGGTTTTCTGCACTATTGGTGTGTAAACAGCCGTTAATGCTCATGCAAGGAGAGGAAAAACTCACACGTAAAAGCCCTTGAAGGTATCGTAGAATTAACACCGATTTGGGGTTACTCATAAATACCAATCCCTTTTGAAATCAGCAATGCAGGAAACAACGCTGATATTATTTACATCATCATCTCGGCAGCAGCATTATCCATGTGCAGCGATGCACATGGGCCTACACAGACTGAAACAGTAAGTTGGCGAGAGAGAGAGAGACAGAGAGAGAGAGAGAGAGAGAGAGAGAGGGACAAGGAGAGAGAGAGAGAGAGGGAGACAGCACTCGTTCAGCTGGTGTGACGACTGGGACCCTGAGAACAAAGTCGGCCCCAGCGCAGATACTGTACGGGGAGTTCACACAGTAAAAGGGTGGGGATGGCTAGTGTTTCCTTTTCCTTCCATTACCCAGAGGTCTTAATTAGTTAAGGTTCATCATGCAGTGCTGTAATTGACTAGTGTTGTTTATCCTTTTCATCTATCATTCCACTTGCCTGGAACCAACCTGTAGTGGGGCACCTCATTTCACATAACAACACTGACGCAGCCCTATTCCCTAATATGATTATTCTATAGCTCCTCTTCCCTTCGCTCCTCTTTCTTTCTCTAATGCTGCTTTATGTGCTGTGCTTTCACAATTGTTATTGTTACCTGCGTGCATTTTTGTGCAGGAAAAGCTTTTATGACACAAGACACGATGCCGCAGAACGATGGGTCAATTAACTGCAATCGTTAATCGCAACTGCTGCCTGGACCAATGCGAAATGCTTTCACACCGTCAAATGATGGTACTTTTTAACCCCTGTGGCTATTAACGCACAGACATGTTCATATACAAACTCAGGAAGGGGAGACTCGCAATCACGAGTTGCACACGAAAAACATTCATCAGAAATGCTAATCACGCAAAGTGACGAGACGTTGTTGGCTCCGGTTTCCTTTTCGGTTACTTTGGCGAGGCTGGTGAATTTTCAGGTGGTACATTGCTGTCAGATAATGAAACACTAGGTGGTTTTTTGTATTTTTTAGAATGCCGAAATGTGCCTATCTAGCAGGTAAATACTCATTATTCATATAAAAGGGAAACATCATAATGAACATGTTATTGAGCAGATTGCCAGGTATAGGGGAAGCCAAATTTACACAGCATTTGCCCATTACTGATAAATGAAAGTCAAAGAACGTCACAATGCACCACGCTCCCGGAGAGAAACAAATTGCTGCGCCGTTGGATGTTTCAGGAAATCAGTTTCATCACTTGTATGATTCATTGTGTCAGTGGAACTGCCCATTTAAATTCGGTGCTGTAGATACAGGGTGAAACGCTGTTCCTCCGCATTTACCGTTCTAATTTTGAGACTATTTGTAATCATTAGGCTGCGTGGGAGACGTTGTTGTTCTCCTTCCAAACTCGTTCCATTGTACCCGTCAATTAACCAAAGGTCTTGAACGGACGAACAAACGAGTCCGATGACTCTAGAGTGTGACTTGAAGCCTGATTCATGTGAACGCACCAGAATCTGAAGGTCAGAATCTGCAAGCCCTGTTGCGAGGCACAGGGGAGAGTTAATGACCAGTGCCTGGGCGCACAGCCGATGCTAAAGCGCGACTCTAGGCCGAGGAACATGGATGAGAAAAAATGTGGTGTTTACCAGATCTGTTCCCAGGGAAAAAAGAGTTTGATGTTATTTTAGGTATCAAAAGCACAAAAGAGATGGGTGCTGTAATCGGAAAGCATCAGAGTGCAAACTGCAGGCGGAGGAGAATTTTTCGCAAAACTTGATAAATGTGGGCAGGTTTATCTCGGTGGCTGAAAGTTAATAGAAAAACTGCAAAACTCTGAACTAGCGGATGTGGCCCCTCTGCTCCGGGTACCCGCGCTTGGCACTGCCATCAACAGCCTGCTGCTTTATTTATCTGTGATTTCAAATGATCACAGAGAAAGCTGTGCACATCCTGAGCTCACCTAGAAGTGATATGAAAAATAAAAAATGAAGGCATTTCGCACCAACTGCGCCAAGCAAACGTGTTTGTTGTCCCTGTCAAATTTCAATGGCGCTCTGTCCCTCAAGGAGGAGTCCTGCTGTGCAATTCTGCCTCCCGATCGAGACGTATATATCTCTTTTCACATTCCGGTTCAACAGTGCCCCTCTCCGATTGTTGCGGCGTGGTTTTGGTGTGCCCGCTTCCTGTGTTTATTCTGGGCTTACAGCTTGGATTGTGCGACAAACCAAAGAGACGGGCTGACACCGGGCCACCAGGGTGATGCCAAGCCATCTGCTCCTGCGGAGCTTCCAAGTGAGAGCGAGGTGGAAAGGATCGGAGAAGAGAAGGAAGAAGAAAAACCACACAAAATTAATGTTTGCCTCACCGCAATTCCCAAACTCATTAAACTGTCGCTCAATATGATAAGTGAGGTGAACATTTTTTTTTTAGCAAGCGCTAGTTTGTACTAAACAAAAGGTTAGAAATGTTAGAATGTTTCTAATAGGAAGCCGGAGGAGAATCATTCGGTGTGGAGTACGTAAAGGTCACTTCGCGGGACGCCGGGGACGAAAAAAGGAACGAGTTGCGTTAATTGAAAAAAATGCTCAGCACTTCATAAAACGAGCAGCGGCTAATATGTTTACTCTTATTTTTATATCATAGCATGAAGTAGCTGTTTAATTTAAGCTTAAGATAGAACTTATCAAAGCCTCCAACAACAACGTAAATGGCAACAGGTCAGAGATGAAATGACCAATTAACTTAACGATGGAGCCACAAAAATAAAAGACGGCAAAGTAGGGTGCATGCGCAAAGTTTTCCTCGAAGCGTTCCATTCAAATTGATACATTGAATGTCTGCTTTTTAGGACAACTGCGAAACAGCTTAGCCATTTTAAGTTGCGAGACAAAAAAGAAAAAGAAAAAGAGGCTTCATCTATGCTCAGGTAAAATGAAAGCGGCGTTAAACGGGATCGTTTTTTCACGTTTGTCGCACATGAAAAAACCATGTCAAAAAGTCGAAATCCATCGAGGTAAAATGAAGCAAAACACAAACTTACTCTTCATAATAAAACGTGTACCCCATGTAACCCGTGGTGTTGGCAAAGAAACAACGATCCGAAGTTGCGAGACACAAACAAGTCTTGTTGAAGAACAGCAAACGCGGCTGTGATTCTATTTTGGGGGGTCGCCTATTTTTTCTCGGCATTTTTATTTCCTTAATGTCATGAAAGTCGCCGCGCGAAAGCCGCGTTTCAATTACCCTCCATGGCTCTCCCGCATGCCGCTTTCCTCTCGGTCCCCTTTGCCTCTGAGAGGGAACAAACGGGGACTCGCAGGCAGGTGAAGTCCCAAGTTCTGTGACGGAGGGGATGACAGGCGATAACAGCTACGCAACCAATGCGGCAGCGCAGAACAATGGCAGACGGTGAGCACACACAGACGACTGTGACGACTGGCTCACAGAGGAGGAACTTTTTCCGTCGTTAAATATAATCATCCTCTGTTCTGCGCGCTCACACTCAAAGGCAATTCCCCCGGGAGTTCATTTACATGAAACTTGGCGAATTTAGCAACTTCTCAGATTCACCGCTGTGTTTTTTGAGGTTAATACATCCCGCTAAGTGCACTTGGAACCGGAGCGATTGCCATTCAAAAGTTTCCAGAAGGGAACTACATGGATATTGAGGATATTACGTATTTTTTTCTGATACCTTATGTGCTATCCTTCCCATTTATCAGTTCAAATAACGACAATGACAGTTGACAATTGACTGACAACTGGAGGCCCTCAACTGTTAGTTATAGTTGAGGGCCAAAATAAAAAATAAAAATGACAATGAAAAATAACTGCAGCAATCCATTTCCCCTTCCTGACTTACCAACATGTCCCCCTCAACAATTAGGAAAAATTTCAGAAAAAATAATAATCATCGGCACGAAAAAAAATGTCTGAATGAATCGTGCTGCCAGTTATGGTTCTTGACAGCGCATTACATAGATTTTGTGTATTTTCACAGAACGGCTCAACTGAAATGATGAAACACAACGCATGAAAGGAACACACACACACACATGCTCAAGGAGAGGGAGAAATACCCTTGGGATGCTACTCAGTGCCCAAATTGTCATTGGGTTATTTGCCTGATATGGCTTCAACATCACTTTAGTTAAATCAAGGCCAAATTGGTCATTTTACCGCACGTGGGGAGCGGAAATTAAATGAGCAGAAAGTGAAGATGTACGGGAGAAGTGTGCTCTAGTTAAGTGAAGTGCTCCTGCAGGTAAATCAGTGGTGGGGTGAAATGTACTTTTTTTTAATTTTTAACTTCACTTCCTCTTGATCTAGAATATGTCCCTATAGAGATTTCAACAATGGACAAAAAAAATAAAAAATCTAAAGAGGGCAAGGTAAAATGATTTCACTCGCTTCCTCTACTCCAGATTTAATGGAGCTCAATGATAAACTGGTCGTTGGGCAGGCTTTTTTGAAAGCGTGCTCAACGCACAGGCAACGGAACGAGCGTCGCGGCCCAAATTCAGCTGGAGGGGGAAAGGGTGCGGCCATTTTGGATATTTTCAATGAACTGTCAACAAACGTGGCTGCTGTGGTGTTACCATTTCTCTCGTTTCTTTGTGCGGCGTATCGTACAACAGCACGGACGCAGGCAGTGTGCGTGATTTGCACTCACCCCTCTCTCGGAGACACACACACACACAATTCAACCGCATCCAGAGCCAACTTGCTTTTAAGTCGTGTGGCTTGACACAAAGGGGATCCTTCCTTCCCCGCGCCTCATCTGAAAAGAGAGAAAATCAAAAAGACACAAAGAGCCGTCTCACAATTCGATGGGGAGAAAACTCATTCTGTCACCGCTGCCATTCTGTGTTGAGATTCCAGTGGGGACCCGTGGCCTGTGTTGCCTTTGCCTCCCACTTGCATTCCATCACTGATGGCTTGTGCGTCTGCATAACGAACGGTCTTCCAAAGCAGGTTTCAACGTGCACTCTTGTTTATTTCTTGCGTCTACGGTGCGTTATACACATAGTGTTATTAAAATATCGTGTCATGGCGGCACCGGTGTATTCTTGTCATAAGGGGGTGGGAATATTTACGGCCGACACCTCTTTGGAAGCATCTGGAGATCCAGGCATCGTCCAGCAGATTTGCATGTACCCTCATGGTGTTCTGCCGTTTGAATATGGAACCTGTAATCACACAAAAGTGCAACCGCACGTTATGTGATGACAATGCGTTGTAATAAGTAGACAATCAAAAAATTATACAAAGAAAGAAATGCAGCCCGGGTAATTGGTTTTTCGTGGTAACTTGTTTTGTACTGCCATACTTTTCAGACAAATAACACAACATCTGGGTGTGATGAAGCTGTGCTGCCGTTGCTTGGCCTAATTTCCGCCAAAACAGAGCGTATACAGAAAAAACGTTAAGCGCGTTTATCCATAGAACTGGCACGTGCATTTTACACTTCTCTGGATGATGAGTGACCTCACTTCCCCAATCTCATGTCGCATAAAAGGAGCAGAATGTAAGCAAATGTAGAGTAAATATCTTCAGAGCTTGGGGCAACAGCTCGGCCAGATGAGGCGCCCCACCTTTAAATGACTTTTCTAAGCACACGGCAACTGTAAATGAACCTCTAATTTGATCCTATCGAGATAGGAACAATATTATGCGTCCCCATATCTTTGCAGAACTATAGCGTAATTATACCGGTTCGCTGATACAGTGCACTTCTCAAGATTCCCCTTTCCTCTTATATCTTAATAAAGCCGAAGCCATTGCGGCTGCATGAAAGGATCTATTTTTAGCAAGACAAATGCAGCCATGTAAACTGTAGAGATCACTACATCAGCTAGATGGGACCTCCTCTCATTTCGATGTTGTTTATTGTCAGATGAATCGGTTGCCAAGAAGGTTTGCAAATACGTCAATGTAATAATTATAATAATAATAATAGACATAAGGGCCTACCCTTCTCTGAAAATAAAAAGAAACCACTTCCTCTTATGTCACGTTCATACTAGGTTTTTGGATTCTCCTCATTAATGACACTAAAAAAAGAGAGCGAGGTCAGAGTCCTATGTTGCCATGTTTGTTTAGGCGTCTTTTTTTGTTTTGCATGTTTTTGCTTATGATTTATGTATATGAATGTAGCAACCTGAAAATGGTGAGAAATAATTAGTGGCTGAGAAAGCGCAAACTCCGATCCCCCGATCATTGTTGTGTGCGCAGTTGTTGCAAATTAATTGTACTGTAAGCATGTGTCTTGCTGCTTTTGATTAGGTTCAGGCGATGTATTCCAATGCTCTCAAGTGGAACAAGGAACGGGGGTAAAAGTGGAACAAAATTAGCACAGGCAATTTGGGTATGCATGGCAAAAGGAACCAGGGATGTGTCACTTCTCTAATGCAGAACACAAAAGGAGAGATGAGGCACCAATAAGCTGGCTGCACGAGACAAGTGTGTTATTTTTAATGTATAGGCTCCACATAAAGACAGCACCTCAGTGATTTAATATGTGTGGTGAAAACAGACCTGGGATGTGAATGCTAAAATCGTATTTATGGGACAAGCGCTGAAACCTTAGATGGGACAAATGAGCAGCGGTTGTTGACACAGCTGAGACTTTAATCATGTATATATAAATATATGTATATTTATTTGTTGAGTGGCAAAACTGCAAGTGAATGTGAGGCAGATAATGACATTTTATCACAGCAGTGAAACCCCTCTGTTATCTAGAATTGAACACCGTGGAATAAACACTAGCACGGACTAAGCCATTTATAAGCCTGTTTACAAGTTTCATGTCGCTGTTTTGTGCCGCAGAAAATGAATGAAAAGTAATTTCCCTGAGAAATCCTTAGGCAGAAACTGAGCAAAGGGATTCACTTCCTAATCCTCTTTCAAAATGTCCACAAATGCTCTGGCACTGCTGACAGTGGTCATGTATGTCTAATCTATACGAAACTCCCGCTACATGTTTTACAGGGCCGGCCCGCCGTCCCCATGGCAACAATTCCTCACTGGTGTAATCCCACCAAATCGCACGGCCTGACCGCGCGGCCAGAGCGTAACCTGGGCCGGGGTCGCACTTATCAACCCCGGCCACATTGCACTGGACGCCTGCCACCTTCTTTGCAGCGCCAGGCAAAACAAAACTCAGATCTCTGCAGATGAACCGCACAGGTCCACAAGCAGAGGAAAAAAAAAATGCAAATCAAAACAAGTCAAACTGCTTGTATAAGCAGTTTATTTTTTGTTTGGTTGAGTTCAGATAGCCGCAATTTTAGCAGTGTCTTACAGTAGCTGTTACTGAATTGTGTGGTCTCAACTTGTCTGACAAATCAGCACGGTGTGTGTGTTGGCATTTTTTCACACCACACTTCTGAATAAAAACGATTTATTCATAAATGCAATGCTGTCCTCACAGACACGCACACGCATCCCCCCTCCTCTCCCAATAACTTATATTTGGGTCACTGTGTCACCTCAGAGGAGACCAAGGCCCCTCTCATTAACTCCGAGATATGAACTAATGCATCAATGTCCATATGTACACCATGGGGAGAATAGAACCCACCAGGTAAAAAGAAAAATGATTGGTTTAATGCAATTATGGCAAAGTTAAACCCCGGATGATATAGCGAAATTGTCATATTTTATCGCTTTCAATATGCCTAAGAACGGGGCACGGAGAGGTAAGGGGAAGGCTCTGCTGCTGAAAGAGAGGCCATCAGTGAGTTCCATTTCACAGCCTGGTGAACACATTCATTGTGGTCCGGATAAGGATGGGAAGTGATGGCGAAAGAGGTCGGCTTCACCCTGGGCACTTGACACGATGGTGGGCATCAACTCACAGTTGCCAAGTGTTTATGGGTCAAGAGATGGTGAGTGGTTTCAGGGGTATTACCCAATATAAGCGGAGAAATGATCAGATATAAAAAAAAAAAGGTCAGCTGGCCTATATAAACCTGCTGTAAACTATCAACGAGAATGTAAATAATGATTTAATTAAAAAATATATATTTTTAGAGGCAAGAATCTTATAAAGGCAAATTGTATTATTATTATTATTATTATTATTATTATTATTATTATTATTATTATTATTATATAGGCAAATTGTATTATTATTATTATTATTATTATTATTATTATTATTATTATTATTATTATTATTATTATTATTATTATTATTATTATTTATAATGTTTGGTACAAAGTATATAGTATATACTGTATGTATTTTATGATGTGCTCTGTCCAAAGGCAAGAATGTATTTCTCAAACAGACTCCAGTGATCTCACAGATATGAGAAATAAAGCCATCAAAGAAACCTTGTGCAGAGTCTATTTCAGTTGGAGATAATTCATTTGATACCGGGGCTTACCTTGGCACAAAGAATGGTGTTTTTACAATGATGGCCAGATTAGAGCTCAGCGCGCGACAGCATACGAGCCATCAATTGATATAAAAGTAATAGGACGCAGATTATTGCTTTTGGTTTCGTTGAGATTTATTCTAAAACAAATCGTTTTTGTTCTTATCGCACACTGGCTTGAACATGGAATATCGTTCATCACAAGATAAACTTTGTCTTAAGCGGTCAGGATGCGCCAGCAACTGAAAAAGTAGAGTAGCGATTACTTACTTTTAGTTTTAGCTGTATACATTACTGTCTGGTAATAATCTACGCTGGACTTGTTATAATCAAATATGTTGCAAGCTAACTGCAGAGCCACCACCGAAAAGTGATTTGCTAATCATATTTTGCGGGCTGGGTAACGAACTAAAAACCTACTGGCACGTGTCAACTTCACTTAATTTGCTACGAAGGTTCATATTATTCAACCCTGTCAGTCCTTCGCTGGTGGGCTCGTCCTAGATTATTTATCTCCTCTCCTGATGCCCTGGTCAGCTTCCTGTCAAACACTGCCATGACAACGCAAGCGGAGGAATAGAGGGAAAAAATGAATATAGAAATCACGGTGCCAGGAAAAGGGATGGCTAAACGTGATTTAGACCCCACTCAGTTGCACACACATACACGAACGTGTTTTCTTTGGATTTTCTTTTGAATGCTTGCCATCTATGGACAATGAGCACCACCGTCTTAATGCATTACTTAATGTGTGCCAACGGTGGGCTAGGCATTCTTATCATTATCCTTGGAAATAAAAGCATAAAAACATCAAAACACCTCCTCTGCACTTAGAATGGAATTCGGTCACGGATGACAGCTCACTCGTTCACAATGGGTCTCCATGGAACCCCTTCACCGCCGGAGCAGCGATCTGTAAATACTTTATTCAGCCAAAGTTAGAGGAAATGAATGAAAAATAAATGAAACAAAGGCTGGTGTGTTGCTGAGGTACTTCGATAATGTCTGGGGCCGGATGCTTGCGTGGCCCCACCAGGATGGCTCGCAGTTATCTGCTGTTTACCCTGCTTAATTAAGCAAATTCCCCAGTCTTCCTCTCCTAAACAGCCACCTGTACCACACACCTAAGAACAGACGCAGATTACGGTAGCGAGTCCCAGGAGCCGCTGGAATCAACAGCCCGTAATGCCTTCTCAGCTGGGACACACTGATATTTGCTCTGAACGCCGGCAAAAATAACAGCACACATCCCCCCGACTGGCACACGGACACGGATACATGGATGCCACGCAGACAGGGGGGGCGTACAGGCTTAAATTCAAAGCGATACGTCACTCCAACGATCGCTCAGGTTCAGGCCCATCGGCATGGCAATGGTGGAAATAAAAACAGAGACCCACAGTCAGGTGCTCGTATGAGGCAAATGCCGAGCAATATCAATTATGACGGAGAGGATATTCCACACCATTTTTTTTTTTTCACAGTCCGCATCACGCCACGTAAGAATAAACAACACGGGCGAAAGAGCTTTGCCTCCAAATAAATAAACCCGGAGCATGAGGAAAAACAGGCAAACATGTGATAGATAATGCCGTGCTTGGATCTTGGAAGAGTCGCCCGCGTTCTAATTTAGTCAGATTACCATCTGTTTATTAGATTTTCCTTACCCCATAAACTGGGTGCGGCACGAGCAGATTAAAGAGTGGCTAAGCAGGCTAAACCTCATGTCAAGAAGTCCATTAAGGGACAGGGGGGGAGTTCAGGGAAGAGTTATATGCTGGGATATGAATGGATCCATAACCGAAGGACATGTTTACTGCCCTCCTAATGGCTCCTCTGTTGTAAACCCCTTTTTTTAAATCCGCGCGATATAGCTGCCTTTCGTGTCTGCATCTTTTGTGATGATTGCAGCGTCACACACGACCTGCGCCTTGTAATTACATTAAACGGCATGCTGGGTGAACGGGGAAAAAGGTCCAAACAATAGCGCAGTTGTTATATGTAGAGATTGTATCTAAAATGGACTGCATCTCACAACCAGATGTACATTTCAATTACGTTATCCGCGAGCATCCTCTGGTTGCTTTAATGAAAAGGGTAGGCTGCTTGGAAAAAAAAACAACATGAAAACATAATGCTCGTAACAAAACAAAACACTACAGAAATAACTACCGCGTCGTGCTGCGGCAGCACGGCATAATCCAGCGAAAAAATGCATTAAAAGACACTGTGATTAAAATTCCACAGTATTTCAGACGGATAGAATTTGCATTATTATAAACAAATATGTGTTGTTTGTAAAAGTGTAACTCAGCTGTACGGCTGCATCGGGTCTCCGCTCCGTCGACCGTCGAATGCAGACGTCTGGCGCTGACAACGTCACAGTCATGTTGACCTTTTGACATCCAGACAAAGGGGCAACGGATTCATCTGTTTGCTGCACAGGTATGTCTCAAAAAAGTGAAAAAATGCTAAGTCACCGACCCGCCCTTTATGGCGTCTGGGGTTTGCCACATGCAGAAATAATTATGTTCTCTCACTGTTTAATTATAATCTGTTAATTGATTGAAGCATTACACTGCTTCCGCGAGAGAAATGATGGCAGAAAATACCGTATAGGAGGCGCGCAGCGGCCATGCTGAGAAGGAGTTCTACATTAAATAATGAATCAAGTTCAACATCTTTAGCACAAGTCCACACAACGAGTCACATGTGATTGCAAAGAGCCCTTTACTTGTGTGTTTTGGACTGTGCAACTTGGTACAGGAATTGAACAATTGTTTATAGAAGCAAAGCCAGTGTGGTATAACGATTCAATCTGCTGTCTTTTAGAGAGCCGGCAAATCACATTTCCCCCGAGCCCATTATGGCCTCGCATTTATCTTTATTTAATTTAACGCATATAACATCTTGACGGATCAGTTCTTGGGAGGAGAAAACATACGGTATGACAACAAATGGGAGATTTTGGACAGGACGTATGTTTTATAGGGGGTGTACTTGTTGGGTAACTCCTGCCCACAACACATGCAGATACCGGAAAAATACAGACAACATTGTGTAAAATGTGGTGTATTCAGGGGCAGAGCTTTGTCTGAACAACTCAATGGGGCTTCACCTTGGATCTAAAAAAAACAACCAAGACGCACGTGGAACACGGCAGAGTTGCAGCCGACTGTAGGTCCGAGGTGGGGTGAGGGATGGGGCCGGTGGTATGTGAGGACCGCGCACAGAGAGTCCCGGCAAGCCATTTGTTCCTTCTGCCACATAATCAATGCCCCTGAGCCACAAAGCAGCCAATGGATTCCTCCTAAAAGGCAATGAAAGCCATTACAGCTCTCCGTGTTTACGGAATGAAAAAAAGCGGCTCACCTGAAAAGCGCGGATCCCCAAATACTGAAACTCCGCAATGGACAATTATGCAAATGGGCATCGGTAACACACATACGGTCGACATGTAAACACATGAAGCGTTTGTGTGCAACCTTGCCTCCGAAGGGACTATATCAGCGCCAGCATCAATCTTGCGAAAGGTGAAACGGGCGGAGCAGGCAGCATGCTGTCAGCTTTTTTTCTCCCTCTGAAACCATAAATTCAAGGCATAAAACCCACTGGAGTAAAACTCTCAAAGGGAAAAGTACATTTTCTTTGCAGCCAGTGGTATTATGCCCTGACAGACAGCAGCAAGATTTAAAGTGTCAATAAATGTTGAAAACAAAGCCCCCCGACTTTCCCCGTCTTTTTACTACTGGGATGGAAGGATTAATCTACATTTAACATTCATTCTAGCATTGCAGAGCAAACAGTAAATAAATATGACGGCGGCGACATATTTCAGCGAAAGTCATTTACAATAAATATGCCATTCATCCTCGGCAAGTTTTCCGAGGCCCAAAGTTTCCTCGTGGGACACCGGCCGCGCTCACGGCCTCATCTTTTGCCACAAAGTAAAAAGTTCATCTTGTTTTTGCGTCTTCAAGGTGACACTAATGCAGAATGTGGAATCCTCCGGATGCCTCCAGGTCTCTGGAAATGCGGGGAGTTAGATTCCGGCAGTATACGCATATACCTATATATACATTACTTGTGGTGTGATAGCACCGGCTGAAGTGAAAGATTGTTATCCGTCCTCCGTGAAGCCTGTGATCAATAATCGCATTGGGTCTGAGCCCTGATGGCACAAGGTGGCGCGAGGGTGGACCACTAGTTTTTGTCCTCTCCCATTTTTTTCTCTCAACTTAACATTGTGTTGCCCACGTGCGTTTGTTATTAATATGTTTATGTCAGGGTATGTGCGCACAGCGCGGCCACAGGGAAGAGTAAATGGTGATTATCAAACCCAGCTCTTGCGGAACAATGTGATTGAGAGGTAATAAAAGGTGCGGACTGGGACAAAAAAGATGGAGGGCTATTAGAGGGGCTTCATCTACCGCATGACAGTCCCCCCCCCCCCCCCCCCCCCCCCCCCCCCCCCCCCCCCCCCCCCCCCCCCCCCCCCCCACACCACCTCTCCCCTCCCCTCTCTCTCTCTCTCTCTCCTTTCATTTTGAATGTCTGGCTCTCGCTCTCTCCGGCAGAGCACGGTGTAATCTCCCACTCCCCTGTGGGCGCGGGAAGTAAATCAGCACAGCTGGATCACAGGCATCAATCTCAGCCAGCCCTCAGGATGGGCCACTTGAGAGCCCACGGGGAGGCATTTCCTCTTCATTCCAAACCAGAGACAAATGTTGCCGGGAGAAGGGTCGCGGCGGCGACGGCGGCGGTGGGTGCACGCGCAGCGGTGGGTGGGTGGGTGGACGGGCAGGCGATGAAGGTGGCGGCGGTGAGGGAGGAGAGATTGGCAGGCCGTTAAGGTGATGGAGTGTGGAGGGGAGACGAGTGGGTGAGAGGGGCGAGAGAGAGAGAGAGAGAGAGAGAGAGAGAGAGAGAGACCACTGCAAAAACAAAAATGTGCAGTCAGCACTAAAATCTAACTTTGTCTCCGGAAAAATAATGAAAAAGTGCCAGTGTGGTGAGGAGATTTCACTTGTTTCAATGCAGTGGATTTCCTTAGGAATTGCAATGAAATTGCACTGTCAATGATCGATTCAGCTCCGACAGTGGTGGTTTTTATTACACAATAAAGTGGGGGGGGGGTTGTAGATATATATTTACACACACCTAAACATATATATATATATATGTTGGCGCTTGTGTATGAGGGACAGGGACATTTAATTTAAGCTTTGTTTTTTCCTCTCCCCTTTTTCAAAGGTTATCAGTGCCACCGCTCTTAATAACCTTTATTATAATTATACACTCAAAGAATAATGTCGGGTTCATGCTGCCGGTCACTGGGAGGACGTACGCTTTCCATTCTCATGACCTGCATTTGTCCACCATTGTTGTTCCAAAAAAGGTTTTGTTGAGATCTCCAAGGTCTGCATATGTGATATAAACTTTTAATGCAATTTGTTCTCTTACGAAACGTGTGTGTTCCTAACATGATTGTCCCGACGTTTGGGTCATGTACTATACATCCATCCCTTATTAGGTTTGCGGGGTTTTGGTCTTATTTCCCAGTTGACCATGCAAAATGAGCAAGTTCCATATTCAGTTTATGCAATAAGCCACCATATAAATCACATCGTTATGGTCCGGTAGCATGCGTATCAGAAAGCTTAGGAAGCGACAAAAATAACAACAAAGCCGCAGGGTGGTTTGAATGTGTTCAAACTGATGATTTTTTTTTACTTTATAAGTATATATCAAATGAAATTGAACAAAAAAATCGTTTTTTTTTTTTGGTTTTTTTTCCAATCTATTTTAGGATATGAAAGGAGAAAAAGAAGCTCCGCGCACTTTCATTCTCAACCTAGACGCTCAAAGAGCTCCTTCACCTACACTACGTTGCACCAGAAGACAAATGACGAGAGAGGATCCATTTAGGATGGACAGGCTTTGAGGATATAACAGTGGTAAATACGCAGCTGTTGTCCAAAAGTCCTGAATTGGCAGTCCGGACCAGTTCCATTTTGTTGATTAAGAGGCTCAATATTTTATGAATTGTCGTCTGAAAGTGTAAATCTGCCCGGCGCTGTCAGGCCTGGATAGTATGTGTACACTTAGAAGATTTACTGCTCCACTTTGGAGCACATTTTTCATGGAAAGTGCCACTGCAACTACAATGCTTCCCATGGAATGGGAAGGTAGGGACCACCAGGGATTTTTTTTTATTTTCTGCCTGAGCCATCATCTGTGGTTTGACCCGTGGCCTCCTGAAGAAAGCATTGGCATTGTTGAGAGAGATTATGAATATTTATTTATTCATTCCCTACAGGTCACGCCTTTCCATGTTATGTTTACAGACACAGGCGCAAAGAATGTGGTCATAATTTGAAAGTGGCCATTGCCGCAGAGTATCGATCTGAATTGATTTCTCGCGCTGAGCGATCATAAAAGTCCCTCATTCCATCCTAAAGTCATTTTCATATTTATGACTGTTCGGAAGCTGCCTACTCTTAAACCCCTTCAAGGGTAGTCAGTAACTAGATTTACACATCCAGTGACAATAAGAAATGCACATATTTGCATATGCATAAAATGCTCATTAAACAAGAAATATGTTTGTCGGACAAAAACCGTACTGATGTTCACACATGCATTTTTTTTTTCTTCCATAAAATATGCAAGATTGCCTTTTTTCAATTTCCACCAAAAAGGAGAGAGCTCTGATCCTAGCGATCCCCGTTCAGACTTTGCAGCTTTTCCCATAGATATATTTCTATATTTCACGTCAGAAATTGGTGTTAGCCTCGAGTTATTCTTGTAAATCACCCAAATGACACTTGTGCAGGGTTGTCTGACGCTCGTTAAAGGCGCGGGCTCAGTCTATTATCACGAAAGTCTATTATCTTTCGTGAAGGAGTTCATTCTCTGTGTTTTGATGCCGTCTCAAAAGGTTTCAAGTGCCTCAGCGACGCGGCCATAGGGTGCGTTGAAAAATGACACCAGGAGCACATGGCTGTATGTGAGCGATTAGACTCTCGAAGTGGTAAACTCATTATTACTATTTTAGGGTTACAATGCGTCGCACACATCAAATTGTATCCAGTTAACATGCAGATAGAGAGACGCCACTTCAATATATTTCACTTCTCTTGGTCTGCAGCTAAGAAAAAGGGCACAATAGCCAAATATGTCTTCAGTGGTAATTGTAATTGTAGTTTTTGGAATGATACATAATGGAAATCTGGCTCTTAGCAGTAGAACACAATGCTCGGAGGGTGAACCAGGCACAGTGGCTAATGCCCGATACAATAAGGCATTAGTCCTACTTTTTTTTCTTTTTTTTTTAAGTTGTGATGGATGTGTATTTGCAAAATGCTGCCACTGTACTGATATTCATTCATCGGTTTCCCCGAGGCTTTGCCTGAATTGGAAATTCCCGCCTAGGAGATTGTGTTATGGGGTGCAAGCCTTTGAGGGCCCTCCGAGGAATCACACCAGGCAAGTTCCACACTGAATTAATCGGCCGCCGCAAACTCGGAATGAACAGTCGTTTTGGTTAGGAGGGGCCCCGAGCAGAAAAAAAAGAAAGCCCATTAAGAAACATTAGGTTTCTTTTTTTTGTTGTCAGTTTCAACTCCTTGGCTATATCTCAAATATCCTAACCAAAAAAAAAAAAACCCCTCCGTAAAACATTTTCCCAACGAGATCAAACTTTGCCTCAGTGAGTGATATTTACCAGTCACCCAATTATTTTTAGCACCCTGTCAATGTTGCGCTGTGCGCGCCCACATACGGGGAGACGGCGTTGTAGAGGGCGTTTGATTGCGGCCTTTATACAGGGGGAACCTTTGCGTCAGATGCAACAGCCGTCAAAAGGAGCAGCTCCCTTCATTAGCAGCCCTACCGGCGGGATCCGGGCGGCTTTTCGCCGAAAAACGCCAAGAGTCGTGCCGGGGAGAAAATGCTCTAATCTTGCAATGATGGGGACGGTGGGGGGGGGGGGGGGGGGAAGAAATAGAAGATTCCGAAAAGGATTTAGGCAGGGAAAAGATTAGGAACCCATATCGGCCTTATCGTGCAGCCTCCACACTGGGGGGGAGGCTGAATGAAGCAGCTGTCAAATTTGAAACATACAAAAGCAGTAATCCTAGGGTAAACAGAATGCTGGGTTTTTAAATACGGCCGAGTCCAGAGAGAGAGGGAGGGAGAAAGGAGGGGACACAGAGAGAGGGGTGAAAGTAAAATAATCTCGGAGTCTCAACTGCGTGTGTGTGGGAGAGAGAGAGAGAGAGCGAGAGAGAGAGAGAGTTTCTCAGAGCAGCAGCCTGAGTGTCAGCCACGCGGGGAGGGGATAAAAACGACCAAGTCGTCATCCTGAAGGGCTTCCAGGATCTGTGGTCAAGTGAGGGAGAGAGTAGTTTTTGTTTATTTTTTGGGCTGGAGAGTGAAGATTAGAAATCAACTCACCTCCCACCCTGACCCCGGGAGAGCGCTCGCCTCTCGTTCGCCACCTGAACGAGAGCAAAAGAGCCATTATCTGTGTGACAGGAGTGGAACCGGGGGGGGCACGGACAAGATGCCGTGCCGTCCGCCCGTTGGAATCTGCCAACGAAGAGGCATTGGTAAAGGTTTGTGCATGGAAGAAGAGAAAAAAATAGAATGTGGTTCTCATCCCCTAGACGCATTAATTATCCACACAAAAAGTGAGAATACACTGACCCGTACGCACTTGGCAGGAGACAGCAGCAAAGGAAGAAAAAAAAAAAAAAAAATGTGTTAAGTGCACTTGATAAATTGTTCAACTCTCCTCGTCTTTACATTTTCACACTTGCTGAGACTCATAAGCCACGGATAATATCATCAGCGATTTTTAATGCACACATATTAAAGGCAGGAGTATTAAATGAAGCAGAAATATTTATTTTTAACTACTACTACCCCCCCCCCCCCACCTTACACACACACACACACTTTGGCCTGGACATTTTGTATTTCAAAAAAGTACTCAGCGGGCTGTTATCTGAAGAAAGTCGGCGGCAGAGATACTGTGTTGATTGCACTGTGTCAAATAAATTAATGAGAGACGGAGGTGGGGGGGGGGGAATGAAGAGGATCAAAAATATTGACGGACAAAGCTGGAGAAGCTTTCAAGCTGATTTTTCACATTCTTACGCTAAGATCTTCTCCAACTATGTACAAGCGGAGGCCCCAGGGACGACACGTAGCTATTTTAGTTTGTGGCCACAGTTGAGAGTTATACCCTACAAAGGGAACTAGTGCTAATCATTTTTTTTTTTTTTTTTAATTAACAGTTTTCCGTGCCTCTGATGTGACACCAGCCACAACGCCGCCTCAGCTTTTTTTGACAGACAGCACACACGCACATCTGCCCTTTGCAATCCCCTGCCATGTCGTGAATTTATTCACAATACGCGGTATCTGAAGAGATCTGAGCGCTTCTGTATATTTAATAAAGAAATATATATTTTTTAATTATAATAAAGAAATGATTCTTTTTTCCCACCCTTGCCGCTGACCTAACAACTAGGCAATTCATCAAACCGAGCCAAACGAGATAGACACTGGACGAGCGCACGGGCGGAATATTAAATTGTAATCGGAGTTCGTGACCCTTTGAAGGAGCCAAACCCTGCCCGCAGCTCATCTCGGGAATCAAAGCATTTTGCTCACGGAACACAATCCGAGTTTTCCCCGAGTTTACTCTGCATGTCTACAGAGAACTCCCCCCAAACCACTGATTTGAAAGACATACTTGTGGGACTAATGGGGCTGTGGCCCAGATGCGTGAAAAAAAAAAAAAAAAAAACAGCTCAGAGGAAAAGCTGCTGTGGTGTGGTTGTTCATGATTACTGAACAGGTCATTTATATCTGCATATTCAGCAGCAGCACGTTTGATGCCCCGCTCGACGTCTCCGGCCCGCTAGCTTTTTTTTTTTTCTTAAAGCTGCCTCACGCTGCTTGGTATGCGAGCCACACAGCCTCTCCTTCAGGGCATCATCAGTGGAGGCCGAAGTCTGACGAGGGAAAAAAAAAAAAAAAAGAGAAAGGGTGAAGTGCGAGGAGGCAAAGGGATTGAAAGGGAGAATTTTTTACGCAGCGCACGCCCGAAAAAGGACGTCTTGATTTTTGGCCGCCGCGTTTTGGTTTGACGAACCCCCAGCTCCAAAGGCTTCGGCTCCTCCGTTCCCCCACATACCCATCGCGGCGTCGCAACTTCTGCCACCGAACTTTCCCACCGCTATTTCAGTGGTAGGCTGCGTTTTTTGATTTTATCTCACCACACGCACACAGTACCGGAAAACGAGTACCTTGGTTGCCTTTATCCTTCCTTACTTCTCCCCCATAACTCCTCTGGGAAATAAAGCGAGTTGATTTGCCATTCCTGAGCCAGGGCCTTAATTACGCACCCTAAGTCATGCCTGGCACAGTATTCTCATCTCCTTCTGCTGTATTTGGCCGACACTGTGTGCTCTGAGTGCAGATTAAGGATTGGATGTGGTGTGGGTGCAGTTTGGACTCCATGGCTCGTCTCTCCCATCAGCCCTGATGAGAGAAATCCGAGGTCATTGCGATGCCCGTTTGCCATCCCCGTACAGCCGATAGATATCCATATACAATATAAAAGCTCAGCACACACTTCAGAGCCTATGCATGTGTAATGACATACTGAACTAATAAACGCACTCAATCTGTTTTCTAAATCCCCGTTGTGCAATTCCAGAATTACAGGAGAATTGCAGTGTGGGAATGATGGAAGAAAAACCAAGAAGGAGAAGAGAGAAAAGAAATGAGATTGCCTCCCGTTGCCGGAAGCGTGCCAAAAAAAGAAAAAAGAAAAAAAAAACTTTCTTTCCCCCCATTCCGTCTTTCGGAGTTTATTGGTATCTTATTAGATATATCTCTGCCACACGAAGTTATTGTGCTGGGAGTCTTTTCAAACCCCGAAATCCCAGCGATGCCTCGAATAAACTGTCAGTTGAGGAAGATGCCCCCCCCCCCCCCCCCCCCCCCCCCCCTGAGGAAGATGCCCCCCCCCCCCGCCCGCAGACCCCCAAGAGGCCTCCTAATCCACGGAGATCAATGGCGGACTGCCTGGCCCCCGACCACTGCACCGCCGTCCACCCCGGTGACGGCACATATCCCCCGCGGCTTGCGTCTCCCTCTGCCCACCATCACATCCTCAAAGTCCCCAGCGGGCCACAGTGAGGTTAATGAGTGGGATAACGGAGGCCTATTAGAGTCAATAACTGACCTTTGGATGTGGGTCAGCGAGACACTGCGGTGAGGCACTGCGCACCGCAGCCCATCACGCCAGAACTAATAGGTCCTTTATGGAATACAGACTTTTCCAATTACACTCCACGCTTCGACACACATATGCACAAAGCTGGCCCCCCACTTGTCAAAACACAGAGGTTCCAGCAGTTTGAGTTTTATTACCGTTATGTGGAGAAAATCCTAAAAGGCAGTTCCCATTTTTTTTTTTCCTTTTTTTTTTTTGTCAACGATGATTCTGTGTTTTCATCGGCGTTGTGCTGCCTGGGATTTTTTTCTGTCCATCCGTGGGTTTTAAAGGCTGGTGTTTACATGTTTAATGCGTGTTCATTTGGGCATTTGAGTGGCCTTTCTTTTCCCCCTTTAATCTTTGCGTGTGCCCCGCAGTCATTCATATTTATTTATGTGCACTCGGAATTACTGGCACGCCTAGCGTTTGCTTTAAAACGAACATAAAGTGTATAAAAATGTCCAGCTCCGCCACTGGAGAAGAGTTGTTTTTGGGGAACTTTCATCATCACAAATGTAAGAAATAAATTAAGAATATATCCGCCCATCAGGCTTTCAGTGTCGCTTTTTTTTGGAGAATACTTTCTCATTCGATCTATGTCTCTTTTTTTTTTTTTCTCTCCCTGCCTGTCCTCCTCCCTACATTTCCCCTCAGCTGGAGGGCACAGCAGAGAAATGTTCTGTTTCGCCATAAGGCTTGGACTTGGAGAGCAGTGAATGGCGGCGATTTGATTCATTAGCTTGGCCGAGATCACCGGCAGATTAGAAACCCCGACAACTGGCTGTCATCTCCGAGGCAGGGGGCCGTTGGTATTTGGGTCCCTAACGTGGCCGTCTCCAGGGATGTCCGAGGCAATCGCGGCTCTAACGAGAAAGACAGAGACGTGAGGAGGAGTAGACGATTCTTTTCCATCAGGCGGGTTAGCCTGCTTTATAAATCAGTTCCTTGGCCAGTGAAGACACATGTCAAGAGTGTGCAATGCTGTGGGTTGAGAGGATGCCTTGTGATTCATCTGATTTTTTTGCTCTGCGCAGGGGGATTCAGAAGGCTCCGGCCCTATCTGTCCGTCTATCTATCCATCCATCAATCCCCTCTGAATAAATTCAAACTATTCTGAACTGGAGATGAAGTGGATACATGTGATGCATGCATGCATGCTTTTTTTTTTTTTTTTTTTTTTTATATACCAATTTTAGACATGAATTAGAGATACAGCCAACAGGTTTGCTGTATGAACTCTTCTGCTGGGGAATATGAATCAATGAGAATGGATCACACCTGGAAGACAAAGAAGCGAATCATTGTTTGCTGCGCAAACTTCTCCCTGCCTCTTTCCACTGCTGACTTCTCCACATGCACACACGGAAAAACACACGGAAAAAAAACGTCAAGCACTCAACTTGAAACGACACAAAATAACAGTAAAGTTTTCATTTGAAATAAAGAGGAAAAAAAAAAACACATTTGAATTAGAAATTGCAGTGCCACTCAGTACCGCATGCTTGGACTATAAATATAATTTCATCTTATTTATATGAAATTGCTCCACGGTGTTTACATTTCCCTGCCATGTTTACCCCTCTCCGCCTCTGTCAGGCTTTTCAAGCATGGATGTGTGGAGAGAATGTGATTTTGTCAGAAATATGGAGCATAACAAGAGAATGCACCATCCCTCCTCTCTAGGGAAGGAGTTAACAATGCAAATGGGAGTGAAGTGGAGACGCGGTTTGCCCTAAGTGCATCTACACAGCATTATCCTGCCCTGAGGACACACACACACACACACACACACTGCTGTGTTGCTGCTTGTTCAGGGCCCTGACGCACGTCTCTAATGTGTGAATTTATTTATTTATATATATATAAAGAGAGACGTGTGTGTGTTTTTTTGTTTTATTATTAATTGTCATTCTTGTGCGTTTCTAACATGTAACAGAAACCCTCTCAATTTCAAAAGCCTGTGTTTCCGTCTTGACTTGTAATATTAAGACATTTGTGGGGGGAAAAAATTTGATTTGAATTTTTGATTTGTGGCTTAAAGCAATGGGTTTCATATACAAGCCTGATTTCTGATTGTTTTGGAATAATCACTCTATTACATGAGCATATCTCCGAGCTGAGGGTTTAGTGTGATTCCTTAAAAAAATGAATACATTTGTCCCAAAGCAATGGCTTCTTTCATCTGGGGCAGAATGTGGTTTCCTCTCAGCACTGAATAAAATACGGGTTATCTCAATAAGGGTGTGAACTGAGAAAACGCTCGCAAACATTTTAAAGCCACAATCTTGTCACATACAAGATTGCAAACATACATAGAGAAGTGAAATTAAATGGCATTTTTATGGTGTGTTCTGCACACTGGCGTAAACAACAAATCCGTGTTTTAAAAACAACCCATTTCAAAGGAATGCTCTTGCGACGAGCATCACACGCCTAACCTTTAACATAACCTTTTACCGGTCTAAACTAAGACTTTTCTTCCTGCTGTAAAAAAAAAATAATAATAATATATGTGACCCCTGGTTTTTATAGAAACCGGTTGTGGTAATTATGACACAAGCAAAGAACGTCAGGAGGTTAAGTCATTAAATTCACTGTAGGGAGGAGGTTTGGGTGGATGTTCATTCATTTCCTCTTATTTAGCTTTGTTTATTTGGTCCATGACTGTTCAACAACATTGTCCATGTGTTGGTCGTTTATTCCTTGTAAGACAAGACAACAAAGGTCCTTGACCCTTCGAAAGTGTACATCTGAACCCAAATGATCTTTTCCTGAAGCCAACCAAACTGTTTATGCGCATGAACGTAAACAAACTCTGGTGGATCCACAACCGTAACTGTGTGCTTGTTACCGTGGAAACTAAAGGCTTCCCTGCCACTTTAACTTTTGCTAAGGGTTGTTTCTGAGGGCACAGGGAACAAAACTCACGATTAACTCTGTTAATTGCTTTGAATCTATCTTTGACTGTTATATCTTATAGTCTCTTTTTTTTTTCATTCTGTAAGACCTGTCTATTTTGATTGAAAAAAAAAAAAAAACACGATTCATACATGTTCATTTCTCTTGCAAATTTCTCTCTTCCGTTTATCTCCAAACCTGATTTAAAAGCATTGAATCTGGGTCCGGTTGGTCTGAGCGGCGAGAGAAGAGTTGTGCTGAGGCTCCCAAACACGGCCCCACTCAGGTTTCCGAACAAAGCACCATCACACATTCTCGTCAGCACGGCAGTTTGGGGAGGTGATGATGGGGAAAAGTGGCTTTTAGAGTCCCCTCCAAATGCCACAGGTGCACCGACCAAAATACAAAACCCGGCACGAGGCCACACGAGGCTCTCCGATGGTGGTAGGAAAACAGAGCGGCCTTGGCAAAGGAGCGGATGCGTAACCGATTCCCATAGGTAAGGAAAATATACAGTGATCAGCCACAATGTCAAAACAGGTAACTGGCTTTTGTTCAGCGTTTCGACAGAGACAGAAAATAATCAGATGGGGAAAAAACACACACACACACACATACACACACACACCACACATCGTCCTATTGAAGGATTAAAACCTCTCCATTCCGGCCTCACGTTTACCGGGGTTACACGGGGAACTGGCAAAGTGTGAGCCTGCGACCGGAGCTGCATTCTTCACGGACGATCGACGCTGGCGGAAAAGTCCGGGGCAACGATGTGTTAGCACATCACCCTGAGATGAGTCGCCCTGATGCCTTCTGACAGTCCTCGTTCCACTGGTACGAGAGGCTAACCGGGAGTGCGGCTATAGCCCCAAACGCATGCTCCAGGGCGGACTCCATCTGGGCCCCAAATGAGGCCGTGAGAAGGCGAGGTTAAAAATAACCAAGAGGGAAGGTATGGCGGAAACACAAGCAGGGAGGAGATGAAAGCATTGCACGCACTATGGTAGGCCGCCATCCAGGCAGAACTGTACAGCCGCCTCAGATGGGTAAACAAGCTTTATTGATTTGTTTGGTTTTTTTTTTCCTGACAGAATGAGGTTCAACTGAAAATGTAATCCTGACAGTTAAGCCTGTCCGGAAAAAAAAAAAAAAAACATACACAAGACCTGTGCGGCGGACGCTAATCCAAAATGTTAATCCGTCGAACTAATAGCGCAATATACGTTTGACTTTTAACAGTTCGTATTTTTCAGTCATCTCACGCAATATGATGTTGAATGGACGTATGAATGACAATTTCATAAAGCAGCCAGGATTAACATCTCATCTGTCACGTTGAGAGGGATCAAAGACAGCCACGTCAGTCTGCTGTTGTTGATTAAAATATAGCTCTTCCAGGCATTTTTGTCAGCCATAACTGTTGTTGCAACCTGCGATACAATATGGTAATGTTTCTTATTGGGGGGGAAAAAGTCTGAAGTTGAAGTCAACCGGGGTCACGGTATCTCCAGAGGCTGTACTTAGCGGTGGGTAGCGGGACTCCAGACATTTAATCTCTCATGCAGGCAAATACACAGTATCAGGAATAACCAAAAAAAAACCTCGGACATGGTGCGGGTTCATTATTTGCGTGTTAGAAATAGAATTAGAATTAGAATTAGAATTGGTGCCATTATCAGAGACAATAGCTGAATTTGATGAATTGGAAAATGATCTAAATCACAAAACAGATCACGTTTCTTTTTAACCTTCTGTTACATTTCTCAGCCTGATTCGCCAAGGAATGAGTTCCTTTTTTCTCCAGACGGGAGTAAACGTGTATATATATCGGACCCAATCCTCGTTTGAAGACCTGCTATCTGCTGGCTGTCACGCTTCATTGTGGAATGATATCTGTCCATTTCCGGGGGAGAAAAAAAAATGGTTCGGTTAGGATTCTTGGCCCTGTGCCTCAAGCCCGGCTTTAACCCCCCCCCCCCATTTCACACTCACGGGGGCACACACACACAGCACTGTTGGCAACCCCAGCCTTCCTTCCGCATTCTGGTATCTTAGTGGCTGATTAGCAGGACTTGGATGTGATGTGGAAGGGTGGGGGCGAGAGGGTTGACTAGGGCTGAACTGACAGGTTATTACTGGCTTTGTGGAGGATTAGTCCATAAAAGCCCCTCAGCCCCATGGCCAGCACGACCAGAACCCCGGCAAATAAGATAAAATAATCTTTGTAAAAATGGACTGACAGACAGGGACAGAGAGACAGAGAGAGATACCCAAATATCCCAATGCTCTTGAACAGGGGGGGAAAAAAAGGACAATTTTCAATCTGTCCTAATTTTTTTGTTTCCGATTTTTTCATTTTTCAAGAAAAAAAAAAAAAAAAAGAACGTGCCTGGGGATATGTCAGTTGGAATGAGATTAAACTCCCACAGTATAGAGATGAGAAAAACAAACAGAACACATCGAAAATGCTTAGAGCTCCTGTTTGGAGAAAAAAAAAACGCTGCATTCTCTTCACTGCTTCAATAGATGAGGATCTGACTCATGTGGGCTGTTGCATAAGCAGGTACAATCATTATCGGGGACCTAGTTTGGGGAGTGAACTCTGCTCTTGTAATTCCGAATCGCAACAGAGCGGAAAACGGCTCTCTGTGAGACACAAACGGACAATGGACAATAGTCACGCTTAAGCGGAAATGAACAGAGGAGGTTGCAATGGTCTTGTACGCCGTAGTTCTCTGGTTGATTGTCAGACAGCTTTACTCTCCACGAAAAAAAAAAAAAAATATATATATATATGTGAGTTTCTGAGTTGAGGGTAGGACAGTTTCCAGAGACCGTTTTTTTGCTGATAAAGAAGTAGGCAGGTGTCCAACCATTTCAGTACGGCAAATACCGAAAGGCATGAAAGTACCCAACAGATCGATATGGTTGATAAAAAGAAAAAAAAAACGAGGTAAGACCTTTAAATAAATGCCACTACTTTGTGCAGTATTCAAAAACGGTTCATCAGATTCTCTCAAACCCCCCTAATTGCCTTGATAAACGTCCGTTATTCAGTCGTCCAAATTAAATATTTCTATTGAAACTATATTATAAATGTTCAGTCCAATATCATATGCAGTTATTACAAGGCACAGTGACCACTGGAATGAATGGGTGATCATTTAGTCCGATACCAAACCACTTATTAGCTCAGCAATTTATCGGGGACTAATGAAAATCTCATTAATATTTACTGCCATACTGTTATTGGCCTCTACCATTCATTTTCAAGACGTATGATGTATTTTACGACACAATCTGTGTCCCAATTATGAATCTCCCGGAGAAAAGAGACGGTTGAAGCTTGATTAAATATCCAGGATGTGATGTCACTTTGCAGGTATGCATCATTATTGCAACCCATTAATCTTGAAGCTTGCGATAAGACTGTTCATTAACATGTGCAAGATTTATTCCAGCAGCCAATATCAGAGGGAGTGACCCTCAGGGGTCCTCAGATCACCGGCACGAAGGATTACATCATCCTGCAGCATTCAGACAGACTCAATCCTTTACGCGTGGAAAGTATTTCAAATATATATTCAGATAAACATGCCGTGTATGAAAATCAAGCTTGTAAACCATGCTGTTTAACTTTACAGTGGCACGAAAGGCTAAAAAGCTTCTGTAACTTTCATAATTAATGTGTCAGTTCATTAATGAGGTTTAATGTAGTGTGCTATAAATATCTGGAAAAACAAGTGGCAGATCATTGTTTTCCAAAATAGCCTGGATTTTAACGATCGTTGCTGTTGTGTTTTATTTGCAAATGGATATGGTTCATACTTTTATGTTGTATCATATAACTGAAAAAAAAAAACATCCATGACATATTTCTTTTAATAGTGTTTTAGGTTATTGAAAAGAAATAAATAAATAGCCCTGCTATTATAAAGGTGATAAAGTGTTCCATTTCCTCCTTACGAGACCGGCGTGGAGTTTGACCGTTTCATTTGGCCGCGAGGAGAGAGAGAGAGAGAGAAAAAAAAAAAAAAAAAACGCAAGTGGACAGTCACCTCACCTTGTGCTAGGCGAATGACTGACAGAGTCATCAAAGAAACAGAAAAGAGAAGAAAAAAAAAACGGCTGCCTGGAGAAACAGTGTGATCGCTTATTGAAAGTCTGCCGGAGGTGAGGCCCTGATGTCCGTGACCTGCCTGAAATAACGTGAAGCCATTGTCAAAAAAAAACCCTTCCGAGACACAGTGCAATGGAATGAGTGACATTTCCAAACAATTTCCGGTTCTTGGACCAAAGTTCACGCAACACAATCTAAGCCTAAAAGGCAGCTGTAGGCTGATGTTCACCTCTCATGGTCATCATATTTCCAGAACGCAGCACAATGGCTGCTGTAAAACCAGCATATTAGTAATAATAATAGCAATAAACAGCAAAGGGAATTAAACCTCTGTCTCTCTTCCTTGCAGACAAGCTGTTCATTCAGTCTGCGCACTTCGTCGGTGTGAAATACAGATCTTTGCAATTAGCAAGAATGTATTTAGTCGTGTTGACAGTGATTGAAGAGTGGAATTATTTAGTTTTAAATAAGCCAGTCATGATGATTGGCAGCTTAGTCAAGCAGGGCAAATATGTGGGAGGCACGCAGCTGCATAACTTAATTTACTGTTTAGAGAACAAAGTCAGCACAAATTCCTCTACATTACACGTTAGACACTTAACCTTGTGACTTCTAGCACTGATGCGAGAATCAATCTCGCAAGGGCTCCAATTTACCGACTTGGAGCCACGCAACAGTGGTTTGAACCAATCGGGGTCCTGCCAGGGACGGACTATTATGGGGCGCTATAGGCTTGTTTGTTGTTGGGGGGATTGTGTCAGCGAGAAGCGAATGATTGTTCAAAATGATGACAATAAAAAATGGCATTGACTGAATGCCCTCATTTACCTTGATAAATGGTAAAAAAAAAAAAGAGGGTTTATCCAATAATATGCCAATTCTTTTTTTATAGAGAGCATTAACTGACGGTTTCAAAAGAAAAGCCTTCGCCAATGGGTTTGGGGCAATCTGGAGCGTGAAGTTACCTAGTAATGTTGGCACACATGGGAAAGCTTCGGTACGTGGAAAAGGTAAGTGTTGGTTATTAGTCTTTGTTTTATTGTTCAGTTGTTTCATGACTTTAAATCAACATGGGTGATGAATGTTTTGGTTTTTGACATGAGGCCCCCGCAGTTCATTGGACTGCAAACACCGTTTCCCACTGCTTCCAGGTACTTATCTTGTGATTAAGGTGCGCTGGTGAATGCCACTGACGTCGGTGAATGCTGACCATTATCTTCCAATTAGAGCAGCCAATTACCACCGTCCCTCGATGGCTGCCTCACACTGGGTTGAGCCAGTGATGGATGCGCGACCGAAAATTGCCTCACAAACCGCAGGTGCCAAAATTGACTGACTCAAAATGAACTGGTGGAAAACGGTGGGTCGCACACCGAGGCACATCTTCAGTTTAATCTAGTTCTGCCCTGGTGCAATTAAAGGAAATATTACAAACGGGCGGCCCGGTGCAGACATTACATGTTTGTTGTTGTATGTTACAAAGTTTTTAGGTTACATTTTGTTTCTCTTTGCCCTTCTATTTATTTATTTTCTGAAGACCTACTTTTGTTTCCTCGCTTTTCCTAAAAGTGTACAACTATCAGAGCCTGGTAGAGGATGACACTTTGGGGAAATTACTGTATTCCTCAGTCCTTTATGCTTACAATGGGACTGGGTTGACTGGCCTTGGAAAGCACAAAGCAGGGCCGGTTCCGTGAAGACCAAGGTCCCACCGGGGCACACACACACAAATAACAGAATGAGAATGAAAGAGAAGTGGGAGAAGAAATAAAAATGAGTCTACAAAGAAACAAAGGGCCTGAATGTTATTGGATTGATCGAAATTCAGCCTCTTTAAAATGATGATTATATATGAATAACAACATTTTGTGAGAAATCACTGTACCCAGTGACCGTGAGAAATACGGCTCTCAGTTCATCCTTTCTCATTCTCTCCGTGGCATGTGTCCTATGGTACACGTGACTGAGGGGTTGGCTGTTTGGAAGCGCTAAAGTCTCCCCGTTGTGAAGTAGACCCCGAGTCATTGAAACATATGATTAGGGCTCACGCTTTCCTAGAGGAGGTGAGTGCAACAGGGTATGAGGAACAAATGACAAAATAATGATTTGACTAGGACATCGCTAATTTGAATCTGCAGGCAGGAACAGGAAGCTCTTGGCGGGCGACGGAAGAGTTCTATGTGGGGCCTCGAAAAAGGCACTTAACTCTCAGCTGTTGCAGCGGAGTTGCTCGGCAGCCAGCACTCCGAGACTGCGAATGCACCGAGCCGTTGGGGGTTTGTACGGACGTGGTGCCGGGCGTTGCCGAATGCTCGTGCGCGCTCACTAAACCTTCCTGCTTTAATAGAGGTTTTTCTATTTCACACATGCTTTATCCCGCACCCGCAGCCTCCTGGGCCGGGCCACATATCTTCACACACGGCATGCGGGATTACCCCGTTTAAGTCAATGGACACTGTCGCTTTGTGAGGCCAGCGCTCCATCCACTGCTAAACGGCCTTTTGTAGCCACGGCAAATGACGTAGTAAGCCCAAAAGGCAGCTTTAACATGCCATAACATCACAACTTCCCTTCCCACGCAACTTGTGTGCTAGTTTTTTTTTGTTTTTTTTTTTGGACGGTCTGGATAAATCCCACGGCTGAAAAATACTTATGGCGAGAAGAGGAAAGAACGTCAACGTGAGCCGAAACCGAAAGAAAAACAACGGATTAACACAAGACAGAATGAAACCTTTATTTTCCCCCGTTTGAAACATATCGTTCGGAGCTTTTGAAAGATCCAATGTCAGCCGGCGCCAATTACTTTGTCATTGATAGGAGTCACCAGCCAGCGATTTGACTGACCTTGAGCTGCAAACTTGCCAGTCCAGCTCTCCCCATTCATCGTGTGGTGTTTTTTTTTTTCTTCACGCGCAAGATCGAAAACGTGCCGTCACTCATAATTGAATAAATCATTAATGTAAGTTTAAATAGAAGTGCGGCGTGAGTGCCGGGGATTGATTAGAACATTGAAAACCCCCTTTGAAGGAAAATACAAACATTTACAAGTCAAAGAGTTAATTTAGACTGATCCTTCACTTCTGACGTCCCAAGGATTAGATTGCTTTTAAAGCTCACCAAGTTAAAATGAGGAAGAAGCATAAACTGGCCAAGCATCATTGTTAATCCCTTATTTCTGCTTTTGGGGGTTCTAATTAATTAAAGGATGCACGGCAGAAACCAAACGGTAATCTCCAAAGCTGTGCCTTTTAATTCCAGCCTCAAGATTTATGACCAGTGCCGTAACGACGAGTAACACTGTCTTGGCCAGAACCTTTCTCCGTCTACACACACACATATTTCCACTCTGTCCCACAATCAGTCCCTTGCACCACATAACTCACAATTCTCGCTCGTGCCGAGCTCTCGTTCAGCCCATCTCTTTAAAGGTGTGATCTACTTTTTCGTATGATGGGAGTTTAATGAGCACGTTTCTATTTCACGGGATTCTTATCATGTCATTGGCAAAATAAAAAAAATAAAAAAAAAGGATGAATAATAGATATGACAGTGAGACGTCCCTGGAAACATCTCACATAACTCTGCTGGGGAAATGAAAGGCGTAAAAGACAAGGGGCTTTTGTTTTACACGACTCAATTTCCCACTAATTAGCGGCTCGTGGCTGATCCTGGATCCGTTATGAGGGACAGCTGACAAGACACGAAATAGTTTACTGCTTACAACCGTTCCCCCGGAATAAGAGGAGTCTTGGTTCGTAGCCGTGTGATGTCCCTTCCCACCCCAGCAGGGCTTGTGAGTGGGCAAAAAGTAAAGGCAACCGCCCCCCCCCTCCCCCGCCGGTTGTGTGCACACCCCCGACAGTCCCTCTCCACACACACACACACACAGCGCTCTCAGCTCCGTCAGCTTAATTGGCTCGCCTCCCATCAGTGAGATACCCCAAACCCGTCCTAATTGGCTCCCTTTTAGCCTCCCAGCCAATGCCATTGTTCAGGTACACAGTGTGTCACTATGGATGCGGTGATCACTCGCACATGAATCCTGGTACAAAAAAGGTCTGTGTGCTGTCAATCAAGCCGTTACCTAAACTGCAGCTATACTTCTTGCCAGCAACGACCACAATAACCCCTTTGTGTAAATGCCACTGCACCTGCGATTGCCGTGACCGGGTCTTATTATGTCTCTCAGTTCCATCCGTTTCTCCCAGGTACGCGATAAACACCTCAAGGAATTTTCACTTCAAATTTAACATAAAAAAAAAAAAAAACTTCTCCTCGACCAAAAGTTAAACTGATGAGATTTACGGGACAAAGGTTAAAGGTCAAGGTCAATGGGACCTGACTAAATACGGTTTCGGACTCTCATGACGGACTTTTCTCACATTTTGGCACAAATTGTCGGATCTGAGTTAAAAAATAAACAGATAACATTTTTGTGGTCTAATTGATAATGATAAATATGTATGCCAATGTTTGATTAATGGTCATTTTATCAACGTCTTATATGATAGGGACGACAGTGAACTACGTTTTTGGCTGTCTTGGTGGAGACAGACAACTACAAGGCTGTCACTCTAGTTCTCAAGCTATCTCTCTTCATTCGAGCCAATACTGTAATTCCTTTTCTGGAAAAAGGTCATTTATTTTCCGTCTATTGCCATTCCGTCACACGATGTAGGAGTTCATGCCATCCGTCCCCTGCGTGCACCTCCCGACCCACACGGACCAGGGTGAGAGATAATGACTGAGAAAAAGAATCAGAGAGTAACAGTGTGTGTGTGTGTGTGTGTGAGAGAGACGAGACTTCACACAGACTGCATAGAATGGGGCCCAGTTCTGGTCTGGTCTGAGTAAAGGTAGTCAATGTTCTCCTGATGAGTGCCACTTTGGCCCCAGCTGGGTCAGTTCCCTGCCGGGGTGTAATGAACCCCAACGAGTTCCCTTGTGCACTGGCCTGTCTCTGCTAATGAGCTTCTGAATAAATCAGTGAGGATGCCCCCCCCCCCTGCCAGCTCATGGTCCAGCCACCTACCCCTTTTTAGTTCAGTACAGCCCACCCCCATGCCTTTCTCCCCTCACCTTGCCTGGTCACCCTACCCAGTAATGAGCCCTCAAGAACACCACCTCGCGTCCCCATCCAACAATTTTCCGATCCCATAATTGTGACATTTGTTTGTGGCTCTGCCGTCTGACTCTGCTGTGTTTGGAGACTGTGATATCCAACAACTCTTCA
Source organism: Colistium nudipinnis (assembly GCA_016785305.1). NCBI lineage: Eukaryota > Metazoa > Chordata > Actinopteri > Pleuronectiformes > Rhombosoleidae > Colistium > Colistium nudipinnis. The sequence goes on along the minus strand of JAFBJU010000338.1, from coordinate 545,756 downwards.
TGTTTGCTGCCGAGAGCCCAGATCGCGTCGTAAGCGATAACCACGAGCTCTTTCCTGCAGCGTTCCTCGTGTTGGCTGCTGGTTTTAAGTTTTGGAATAAAAACAATAAGTAAAACTATGTCTGGTTTCTGCACGGCCCATTAGTCTGGTCTTCGTTTGGTTCCCATTAGAGCACGGGGGAGTGAATGGCTGTATTTGGCCTCCTGGTATAGGATGTAAGAGGCGATGATGAATATCGCTGTGGATGGATTATTGAACCAGGAACCTGCCCACTCTCTTTCACAAATAGATTCAAACAGTTGGACTCTGACTGGTCAGGGCTGCGGGAGAAATAACCAGGGGATATTTCCCATGCATTGTGAGATGAAGAAGGCCAGAGTTCCAGTTTTTGGTTTTGAATTAAGCCTTGCATGGCAGGCTGAGTCACAGGATACACTGGAAATTCAATTTGGAATATGGAAATAATAGCACGTGGATAACAAAAGACATTTTGTTTCTGACACAAATCCTGACCGGAGAAAATGATGTATTTCTTTGAGAAATGAACAATAAAACAATAAACTGCCAGTGAGGCTCAGGCTCCGTGCCATGATGATATTCCAATAGAGGCGTTGCAACACAGACAAACAAAACAAGATTAGTCCGTGGCAAGTGATTGGGGAACCCTGAGGGGCAGAAAAGTAAGGCCCCCGAGGTGAGAGCAGAAACTTCTACAGTATAGTCGGCGCTGTGGTTTTTCCACAGATTGCCTTTCCCAAGGCGACTGACCCCTGAGCAAATGTTACTAGTCAAACTATTGGCAGCCATGAATCAGGTTTAAACATTGTTTTTCTTTTCACCTCACCTGATTCGTTTCTTCACAGATTGCGTACCCCAGAAAAAAAAAAAAAAAAAAAAACTTATCAGTCGGCGTGGGGGAATCAATCAGGGGGTGACACTATCCGAGACCAGAGTGTTGTTTGCGAGTCTGTTGTCTCTGATGCCTGAACAAAATAAATAAAAATCCGGCAGTTGTTGTTGCCAAGCTTCTCGATGTGTTGGTTTTGGATTTATTTTTCATTGTAGGCCTCTTTTTTTTTTTTTTTACCTGTCTCTTTGGTTTTGATTCTCTCCCTCTCTCTCGCATCTCTTTATTCCTCTGCTCCTCTCCCTTTCCCAACCCACCGTTGCATTTGTGCCTCTCGGTACGAACCTTGGAGGGTGTTGATGCAAGGAGTGCCAGTGCTGTTTTTGGTGAGGCAAACAAATAATCTTGCTCCACAAAGGTGACTGCCAAGCAGGGATTAATGTAAAACAGAAAATATTAGTGCTCAGAGCCAGATCTGGGCAGAGAAACGGTGTCTCGTTAAATAGTCTCCCCTCCTCATGGAGTGATTCATCTTCTCCCTCCCCTTCCTATAGAGTTCCTTCTCTGCATTTGGCAGGCTGATCCAATCCATCCCTGCCACATTATGTCCCCCGAGGATCTGCGTTATACTGAGCACAAAAAAACTTGGAAATCTGTTCCTCCCCCAGTATGCAATGTAAATGCAATGCACAAACACTATCACTAAAATTGGGGACATTTGAAATAGAGACTAAACAAATGAGCTGCTCCAGAAAGTGTAGGTAGCTCAAGTTTTCCCACGTGTTTTAAAAAGGCCGTGATACCGTCATGACAAAATTCTAAAAACGAGAGCTTGCATCTCTCATCTGGAGGCAAAGGGGGTTTGGGAGGTAGTGTGATCCAGGAAACATTTAAGACAATGTATTTGGCTGCAGATGTAGAGCATCAGGCAGGAGCCTTTGCAACGGAGGTGAGCAGGTGATCACCTGGGGGCTGAGTAGACGACGTGATGAGTAGATTCACTGCAGGTGTGTGAGAGGCAATCAGGAGGACTCCAATTCCACCCAGCTGCAGAGTAGCACCCACATAGAGAACAGGAGACAGGAAGCTGGAGACACACCCACAAAAAGGAAAGAGGAAAGGGGGGGGGGGGGTGGAACACTAGAATCCAAACAAATTGTACTTAAAAAACACTCAAATTAAGATATACATTTAGTATTGTCATAGGAACGAAAAAGGTAAGATCAAATATCCCTTTAACATTTGCCATAGGATAATGTGTCGTATTTGTAAATGCAGTTTTCAAGCGCAAGAAAATCTGAGTTAAAAATAATAATTTTACAACTACAGATGCAGGCGACAGGAAATTAAGTTTATGGAATGATGGCAAAGGTAAAGAAAATGGAAAATGTGCATCAGAATAAAAAACGAAATAATAATGGTCGCTAATTGACTTCATGAACTGTTTCAGCACCATTTTGTGCTTGCTGATTAACAACTTCAGTCCTTTTCCATTAATCTTGACAAAACGTGTCAACATAAAGTAAATGAATGATCTGTAGTTAGCCGTGGCTATGCGGCATGCCTTTAAGAGAATCATTTCCTTTTAATCACAATAACAGAAGACATAATAAAGACATCAGAAGGGTGTGGGTGATGAGTGTTGTGTTCATAGTGATGTACATGGTTGAACTGATTTCCACATTAGCCACTGTTTGCAATTTGCTTCAAATCTGAAATATAGAAAATCACAAATGATTCTCTCCATAGCCTCTAGCTCTTTATTAGCATTCATACACCAGACACAGACATCGTTTTGGTTCAGCACCCATACCAGTATTACCATACATTAATATTCCTATGCATAGTAAGCTGTTCCGGCAGAAAGACTCGGACTGCAGCAGATCGCATGCACAGAAAATGTGTAGACTGCCACAAACTAAGTTTTGGTCCAGTGAGTTTGCCTTTGGCTACATGTACTGTGTCCAGATATCAAACGCTATGAACAGTATGTATGGATAGTCCAAGACTTTTGCACCCCATCGGAAAAATAGCATTCTTTCATAAATATATTAGAAATGTAAACTTAAAAAACAGGCGGAAGTCTCAATTCCAGCATTCATCATGGCCTGATCCCTAAGGAATTTGAATAGGTGGGGGTATACAACTGGAACTAAGAACTCAGATGGCAGAGAGAAAGTCACTCTCCGGTTATGCTAATATGTTACAACTCATTTGCATCAGGACCCAAATGATCTATTTTAATATACTCATTTCCTCTGTTTGAAAAAATCTATATCTATGCATATATTTAATACGTATAATTAGTGAGCGTCTCCTACTGTTAAGTCTCCGACTGAATAGTGTGACCGTGAGGCAAATAGATACCCACTCTATATTTATCTTAATAGGGTATTTGTCCAACAATACACAGCCTATAAAACTGTTTGACACTGAGGATGTGGCGCGCTACAGTATATGCACCAATGTGACAAAATATGAAAGCACTATTATAGCACACAATTAGTTTAATGGGCAAACTTTAAAATGTGCTATCGGTATCAATCGGTGTTTAAATATTTATTTTATTTTAATTTCCTCCACTTCACTTTTGCCTTTATTTCGAGCCAATTAATTTTATGCTCATCCAATGCGATGCTTATCAAATTAATTACTACACCTAAAATAACCACAGTGTCTACTATAATGGGTCTTTGTTTCCTCTGCGTCAGATGGATTTTAAAGACGTGCGTAGAGGAACACCATGAAATTAATAACCCCAGATGTGACAGATGTTCCAGATGTCACCAAGGGTTCAGGTCGACATTTTCAACCAGTGTGGGTGTTTTTGCAGCGCTCTCATTTTTTTTTGTCCTAAGATCTCCCAAGAAGTTTTCTGCCAGGTACACCTCCAAAGGGGGGTGCTGATTGGCCACGGGTACATTGCGTAGGCAGGGAAATGAACTTGCCCATATGTCATCCTGTGGAAGCGCGAGCTGCCACCAACACTAGGGACACAAACCGCAATTTACTGGCCCCGGAGGGGTGAAACAATTGTTTTACATATGATATGGATACATACTGTAAAATATACAAACAGATGCAATAGCTAAATAAAAACACAACTGCCAAATGCTTCCTTCCAGCCCTATAGGCCTATGCGTGCGTAGCAGGTTTGGAGGAATGAAAAGTAAATGCTGTCATGGTAATATGACACGTGATATGAATATGTAATATGTCTATGGCTACACTGCATGTTAGAATTGATTATTTTAGACCATAATAATGCCGGTGCAACCAAAATGAGGCCTTTTAAAGATAATGCAGCAAAATGCCTTAGGACATGATACACCCTGCCGGAATTTTGACCTCGGACTCATTATATTTGGCTTGTCATACATTTCATAAACTTCAGTCAGAGGCCCGCACTGCATAAAGAGTGGGGACAAACACGGATATACCGGGCTAGCTGTAACTAGGACAACCCTAAGTCCGTAATTCTACTTTCATCTAAAAGCCGGGGAAAGAATAGGGAGAAAAACCCTTCCGGTGACATAACTTCTCCTGTCTCAGCAGGGTCACAGAAATCATTACAGCGTAAGCGTGTCCCCATTCTCTTTCCGCGAGATTAATAGAAACAAAAGTTTGCTGAGCTGCACAATGTAAAATGGCAGAGACGTTTACACTTGGACAAGATGAAATGTAATGGCCTACGACTCGGCCATCGCTGAGGTTGAATCACTCCTCCCGCTGCCACTAGTCGCATCTCTCCTTCTTCACTTTTTCCTTTCCTCTCCACTCCACCTGCTACTGCCCCTTCTACCTTTTGGATTGCTATATTTGTGACTGGGACCATTGATGTGGAAAAAGCCATCATCTGGGCCAGTAGATCTGGAAATAGAGTACTCGTAGAGGTCGGCCAGAGACGAGCCCGTGCTCCGTGAGAACTCAACCCAGCCAAGGGGCGCAGGGGGCAATGAGTTCCAGCTTGGGAGAGCCAGAGGTCCCTGCCCGGCTATTTTCTCCACATTCGCTCTGGGGCCCGGAGCTAACACAACACTTCCCACTAACTTAGGGCTGCTCAGGCCTTTGGGTCCCGGTATCACTAAAATGCCCCGAGACATTCTTCGGGAAAACGGGGTATGCAGGATTCTGTGCCTTCTGCCCGGAAAATTAGAATTCGGAAACGATTAGATTTCAACGATCACTAAAAGCTTGCCAGATTCAGGGTGGCTCAGCCAAATAGGTCACCTGGGGGCTTTTTAATAAGAAATATGACACACAATAACACCAGTACCGTAATGTGGTTTATCAGTTATTGGGATGCAAAACGGTGTTACTGAAATGTTATTTTCGCTGATTCTTTCTAAATATGAACGCACGAAAGACACTCACAGGATAACAAAGACTAATTAAATAAAGAAAACAATGAAATGCGGCGCGATGCCTTGAAAAAACTCGCCCTTAAATCCTCGTCGATTTATTTCATGACCAAAAAATACGTTGCCATTATTTCATCAACATCTTCCATTTGAATTTTGAATTTTTCACATTCTCACAATTACAGGTACGTTTTAGCCCAAGAGATTTATGAGATCCCAGCACTTAGCTCACCCCCCCCCCTTTCCCGGGGGGGGGGGGGGGGGGGGTGAGCTAACCTCTCTCCTTCCTCCCACTCTAAAATGGCCCCTAGGCCTATACTGTGGCATACTTAATGGAGTGCGCCTACATGAATTATTAACAGTGCTTACGTCCCCTTTATACTTACCATCCTATCGATATTCAACCCTTCGCATGCCCGTGGGTAGGTGGGCGAATTTTTACACATCAGGACGAATTGCCCTCTTCGCATACATGCTGGTCCCTCTCAGATAAACATCGCTTATACCGCGGGATGAGCCGGGCACGTTGAATAAAACATCGGACTCGCAAGGAAAGAAATAAAATTGAAAAATACGTCCCTCCCACCGCAACAGTCAACAGATCAGAATTTAAAGTGCCGGTGACAAAATTGAATTGTAACAACGCCACGCTCTCCGTCCTCCAGTTCTTTGGGTTTATGCCGCAGGGGCACCTTGAGGTGTACATTATTAAAGCATACTTTTAGATTTATAACATCATCTTCCGTGGGGAGTAATCTATGAGGTAAAATCAATGGCCAAAAAAAAACAGTATCCACAAACTATAAAACATCTCCTCTCCTGCAAAGTGCTTGTAAACCTTTTTGGCTATCATTGCTGGACTCGACAGGATAGCTCAGGGGAGATCAGCATTAAGCAAAAAAAAACAAAAAACAAAAAACGGAGGGGGCGTGGGGGGGAAAAGGGAGGGGGGGGGGGGGGGGGGGGGGGGGGGGGGGGGGGGGCAACCTCCTTGAATTCTTATTAGATAGATAAGGGAGCTATTACATTGACTTTCCTCTCCCCGGTATGGTGGGACCTATGACTAGATTGTTCCCAGTGCAATATAATGCACTGAAGTCTGGAGCAAAATTCCATAAGAGACTTCCCCAGGGTTCATCATTTTGGTAGCTCCACTACTGATTGCATGAGTGTGTATATGTTTGCTTTTTTGACTTTGTGCGACATGGAAACTCCGCAGCAGATGGCAACTCATTTACCACAGGCCGAATGGGAGAGAAAGCCTTAAAGCCAATTCATGTAAACAATCGGCGGGTAATGCTTTGCAATGTGAGTAATCACCGAGGACTAAGTGAGGAAAGAATCAGCAGCGGCCTCATAATTAATGAATCATTAATGAGAAGTTTCTGAAGAACACAGAATTAAGGAGCAGATAATGATGAATTAGCACGAGGGGAATTAATAGGCTTTTACAATCATCAAAACGAATATATCTTTATGATATGATCTATGGTTCATTTTTATAGCCATATGTTTTGATCAATTCCCAACCATACCCGAATTGTTTTATATTCCGTATATGTAGAGAGAATCTTTTTTTTTTTTTTATTAAAATACTGCATGGCAGTAGTAGACGGCGCAGGCGTTCCGGTGATCTATATCAGGTTTTGTTGTGCCCAGGCTGAATGTTGGGTTTTGCCAGTCGTGCAGCAACACTGCTTTTGACAAAGGCTGTGTGTAGAAAAGATCAAAATAAATGAATCTCCACAGAGCTAAGAAAATGTATTCACGGCAGACTTCAAGGAACCAAGAGAGTAATATGCATGTATATATTACGATATGGATGTATGAAAATGTAATGGTAATTAAATGCTTTATTTTTATTTTTTTTACACCTCATGCAACTTTGTGATCGTTTGTGTACGGGAAAGCGTGGTGATAAATTGGGCTAACTATTCTGGCTACAATAGCTCTGAAATGATGAATTTTGTGAAAAGTTAAGGCTCATAAATTCAGTTAAAGCATTCTATCCTTTTCCTTCATCCCTCATTCGCTACTATTTCCCCTTTCCGCATTTTCCCTATGCCGTTTTATTTATCTCTCCATTTCTTCGCCCCCTCCTGCCTTCCCAAACAGTCTCCCCTTTGTACTGCCAGCCAATGTTTCCTCCCCACTGATTCAGACTCATCTCCCCCTTGAGGCTCTGGGCGTGCAGGTTCACGGTCTCCTCAGCCTGCGTGGCATCCCCAGCCTGACTGTATGAAAATGAATTTCCACGGCTTGTTAATGGACGGCCCACTCTTATACATCTCATCACTCTCTGACACCATGGGGCCGATTGGCCTCGGTGAAAGCGTCGGCCTTTGCACTGGCCCCTCCGGCAACGGATCCCCTTCCTCTTCCACACCAGTCCTAACGCACTCTGACCCAAACGCGCAGATTATTGGTGGAGCCTGCTTTTTCTCCGGGCACACCCATCTGTGATAGATCAATTTACACACCGCCTGCCTTACGCTCCTATGGAGAAAAGAAAAAAAAAAAAAAGGATTTGCTTTAACAGACAACCTTTGCAACGCATGGATTTCTGTCGTTGCCGTTTGGGCACAGAGGAATTTCTATCATAATTACCCACCCTCAATTTTTGTTAAAATACCTGACCATAAGCAGCATAACTTCAAATATGTTGTATGTGTATGTATATATGTATATGTATTTGACCACCAGCTCCAGAGTTAGAAGACAGAAGAATAATAAGGCCTTTATAGGACACGAGGAACTGGACACCTAGTGCTTAATCCCATTCCTCTAACATTACACCCTCAGGGTTTTTATTTTATTTCTTTTTTTCGTACAGGGAGAACTTATTAATTATACTTTTCTATGCAAAGCTTGTAGCCCGTCGCTGTTTAAATAAATGTACCGTATGAATGCTAATGAGATGCACGGTAAAGAAAATTGGATTCCATGCACTGCAATTAGCATTCTCCTTCTCGATAAACCATTTCGAAAATAAAGTCTATGCTGGTAACAGGGGAGTGGAGGGAGGGGGCAGTTTGAACTCCACAATTCATTGTGGAATTGCAACGACTTTCTTTCCCCGTCTGAAGAGTATAAACTGAGGTTCGGGCAACTATTCTTAACTCTGCACCCAGCGGGGAACATTTGAGCTGTTTCTGTTCTCATACTAATTTGCGAGTAATTGTTGAAGCCACACACCAACATAGCAATTCAAGTGTCCATAGTAATGTGCCCTTACAGTAGCAATTTCTATTTCCAACGTGTCAGCGCCTCCTGGCAGAGATGGTATCTTGAAAAAGAACTTCTCACACTCATTACAGCAGACAGAGATAGCATCACATATTTTTGTCCAGCCAAAAGCAACATGCCTACTCCTTTCAAATGATGAATTATTGATGCATTGTGTTAAAAAGTGTGAATTATTTTTGTGCTGTAGAAAGTTGAATAGAACCTGACATTCAGCAAAATTCAATTTCCACATGGCGGCGACTGATTGCCGGCAAAAATATCAATAGCGACTTTTGAGATCTGCGTTGGAAATGCAGGATTATTCTTAATTTCCGCAGTGGTAATATCAGAGGTGGGGGGGGTGGGGGGGGGGGGGGGGGGGGGGGGGGGGGGGGGGGGGGGGGGGGGGGGGGGGGGGGGCTGACTAACAATGCTACACTTTTAGGAGCGCTGGATAAAGAAAAATATCCCACTTTAAAGTAACAAGTAGTAACAGTATTATTCTCTTCCACCACCACCCATAGGCACGTTATCCCGCTGAAAACAAACATTGCATGTCTGCAAGGTTGTTTAAATCTAATAATTACAGTTGGGATTTAAGGTAGGCAGTTAGACGCTGAATATATTTTCACAGAAAACACAGACTGATGTATATAATGCATTACTTTGGGCATGCGTTTGAGCCCAATGGAGGAATCATAATACTGTATAGGCACTGGTAAATCCAGATCTAATATGGTCTATTATTACTATTATATTATATCGAATATTTGAGTATTTTCAAAGCCTTGCACTATATTTTCAAAGTTTTTGGTGAATTAAGGAATTTTGTCATCCAGTTGGAACAAGTTTATAAGACACACACACAAGCACTTAGAAATACTTGACAAGCTTATGAACAAACTCGGTCTTTGTAGCACTGGCACTACCTATTAGTCAGGGGCCCAACTGGGACTAAATGTCAGGGACGGTGCGCGTTTTCTGAATCCCCAAACAAGCCCGACATAAGAGGTAGGTGGTAGGCTTTCTTCTGTGCCAACTACCAAAGTGGCAACAGGGTTACTTTTCTGATTTTGTGAACCGTTTGAAATTGTCGCATCACTGTAAAGACAGGAACACCTTTTTAAATGTCTATGTGCTTCAAATGAGTTTGTATGTGATTCCTCGTTGGAGAATTGGAAAGCACAGGTGTTTTGAGGGGCAATTTCTGACTTGCTAAATGCGAAGACGAATAATGTAAACACTAATCCAATTTGATCATACATTTTCTTTTTTCTTTCTTTTCTAATGAGATGTCAGGCATCTGTCCGCGGTTACATCCTGAAGTGCTACTTACAAACCGGAAGCCGTTTCAGTGAGAATTCTGTTTCTATCTAAGAAATCAGCGTTTTTTACGGAATGTGAGAGGTTATTTTGTTTGTCTTTCAGCATCATTATGTGGAACATTCCCTGTGTAAGGGAGGCTATGCAAAGAGTTCATTGCGTTGGGCGAACTGTTGTTGTTGCTAATTATGTGGAACGGTGTGTTTTGCAGTGGGAACTTCAGGGGAGGAATCACTGCCAAGAGTTTTGTTTTACAGCGAGACAAATGTTGTTAACGAGGCCCACCGTCACAAAGCAAAGCAAAGGTCTCCCACAACCCACATTTTTTAAGCTAAAAGAATAAATGGGTTTGAAGCCAATTCAAATCAGGGTTACATGTCCAAGGGATTCCATGAAAGGATATATTCAAGTAAAAAAAGCCCAATGAAATAGACAATAAACTGCTCACCAAAGAAGCCCCCATGTTAAAACACATACATGTTGGCTACACTCATATTATGATGCCGAAAGTGGGATTATGTTGAATTACCGGGGATACAGTAGGGTTTCCTACCCAAATAAACAATGTTGACAAGAATAATTGGCAGTGTTTTGGCAAATTGGCTGAAGGTTCAATATTTGTATTTGGGGCCTTCCGTATTTGGCTTTGCACCGATGCACTACATGGATTTTTAGGTCTGGATCACATATGCTTATGTTGAAAGATTTTTCTTGGCTCTCGTCCCTCCCTCTTTTCTCGGGTGGGAGACTTTTGTCGAGCTTTGGTCCAAAAATCATCCAGCTGACGCGGCTTAGCCAGTTCACCGCGGTAAAATGTCCTTTTAAAAGGTGTCATCAAATGAGGCATATTTATGTCGACCTGTACCATGCCACGGTGTCTCTGCTCCATTCCCTTTCAGCTGCTAGGTGAACTATGTTAGCCATTCACCTTCAGAAACCAACTCAATCTGGAGAGGGGGCCCTGTGTGTATGGGCAGACCTCTATTCAAGTCTCACCAAATTACAATAATAATTCATGAAGAATATACTCATAAAAGTGAATGGGTTATTAATCAGTGTCCCACCCCCACTGGACTGGTACCTGCAGAAATTTTATTAACTTTATTTTGAGCCCATTACTCTTCTGTTACCCTGCTGGAATACACCCTATTCAGAGGTGCGGCTTAATTGTCTCCATATTTCTACGTTGCCGCTGAAAGACAATGATGAGGGGGTTTTAGTGGGTCTCTTAATAGAACTTCCTCTGCACGCTGTCAGTGCCAGAGATTAACAGATGTGTTTGATACATTCATTACCTCAGTGGCTCAGGGAAACGCTGGGCCGAGGCGGTGCTTTGCATGATAACCGCACCAGACAAGTCTTTCGATACTATTTAATACATTTAACCAGAGTGTATTGATGCCACGAGCAGAGCCACTGCTGCCAGATGGCATTAGGGGAATAAAAAACAGGTCGTAAAAGCCTCGGGTCACGATTAACGCGGGCCGCCGGACAAAGCGCCTTGCCGCAAACGCACGCCGCATGGTGATCCAAAATTGTTGGGCAGCAGAGGAATCATTGCTTGCTTCCCGAAAGGTTCCAGGTCAGCGCCGATAGCTACAAAGTAAGACTCAATACATGTGTATGTGACAGCCGCGGTTATCTAACAGGAACTGTCTTTAAAGACATCCCAGTGAATTGTGTATGTAATCTGTAGCTTCGACCGCCCTGTCGATAGCTGCCAGATGCCCTGGAGATGGATTTCGCTCGGTAGGTCGCCACAAACAGACCGGGCCCCGGTGGCGAGCTGGGAAGGGAAGATGCATCGCTTTGCTTTCCTGAGCCAGGAACCTTGCTCGTCACGCAGACGAGCCACCGAGCACCCGCGAACCAAGTGATTGGCGAAACCGAGACCCTTTTGTTTGGCAAAGGCGTCGCACACGTCGGCGCAGTCGTGACCAAATGTGGCCCGGGCGTGGAGGAAGAGCAAACGCAAGCGCCACCCTGACACCAGCCGCGTCATCGCCCTCAGGAAAACGGTGAGGCATCTTAATGAATCCATAAATCATAAATTGCCACCATACCTTGGGCTGGGGGACATGCGCGTCAGACTCATGAGTCTTCAGAGGGTGTGGGAGTGTAGGTGTGTGTGGATTTTTTGGATGACTCTGACTTTGGAATGAAAAATGAAAAATGCTGATCCCCTCCCGTGCCTTGCCCTCCCTGCCCACCCCAGCACCCCGAGGAGGTGATCGGACGCATCTGTTTCCCGGAGATAAAGGGCTGCTCACTACATCCCCAGAGCTGGGAGAAGTTGGCACCGAGCACGCTGGCAGTCTGCTCCTGTGACAGACCCTGTCACTGACACGGAGAGCGGGGGATGGGGGGGGGGGGGGGGCGCGGGCGCGGGGGGGGGGGGGGGGGGGGGGGGGGGGGGGGGGGGGGGAGAGAGAGGGCCCCTGGGAGGGCCCCAGGCCTCTGGAAGAGTGGAAAGGGTAGGTGAGATGTTATGGGGTGCAGTCAGGGTTCATCTCGGAAAAAATGGTGATGCACGAAACCAAATATTTACATCGAAAGTCCACCCTGATTTTTCAGTGTCTATTCCGTGTACTTTGGACCATTCCCAACAGCCTCCCACCATAACAAGCAAACAGCAGTCCTGTCTCTGCTCCGGGAAAAACAATCCGTAGAGCTATCTTTTTCAAAACAACAGCATTCGCTAAATCGCTGCTGCGGTAGTTCAGTGAAACGAAAAAGTGCAACATATGGATTGTGTTTTGTTTGCCGTATTGCCAGAGTTAGACTCTCGGATTGACACCCGCTGTCGCAGCTGTCTGATGGATCTGAAGCTACCGCTGGCATCTGGTTGGGGTGCAAACAGATAAACCACGATGAGAGAGAAGGAGAAAAAACAAAAAACACCTGTCATATCTGTAAAACTTGCTCATTAACGTGTGCTTAATCTGTACAAAACCTGAAGTGTAGAAAACAACTAAATTGCAGTGTCGCAGCGGCTTATGTGATTCCAGCCTGTGAGCGAAGTTGAGGGATCACGCTGTGGTGTCAGTCCTCTCCGCAAACTCAACAACAAGCAGCAGACTGAATATGTTTTTTTTTTTTCTCCAACTATACGTCAAAGCAACGCAAGTAATTGCATGTGGTTTAGGGGGAGATAACGTACACCACTCTACTGGATACAAAGCATTTGAGCTGGGGGGGGGGGGGGGGGAGATAAAATCTGGTTGCTTAAATAAAAAACTCAAATAGCTAACAGCAATAGAAGAAAGAAAGAAAAATCAATATTGTATAATACATGATGTAAAGTAACATTTAAAAAGGCATACAATGCATTCTCTTCAGCTTAATCTCATTACATTCCGATGTAACTGCATTAAATATTACTTGCCCATTTAAAGGCTCGTAAAATCCATTTTCTTTTTTTCACTACCTCAAATCCATCCCTAATATCAGCTTTCTAATTAATTTCCTGTTTCTTCACACATGACGGCATGCTGGAGGCACGGAGATCAAAATACGGATTTACGCAGGCCCGCCCTTGTGTTTCGTTGGGCACACGCGCACACACACACACACACACACACACACACACAGGCACACACCCTGTGAGACCAAGTTCAATATCAGCCTGTGTGCGAGCTTTAAACTACAGCGTCTCTGCTTTCATTTTCCCAGATGTCGGCTGTCCCATATGCTCCACCACGGGGAATATCAATAGACCAACTGTAGTGTTCAAAGAGATCGATACAATAGAATATTGTCTCTTTCTTTTTCTCTCCCTCTCTCGGTTTGCGTCGCTCCTTTTTACTCCTCCGATCACAGGAGCCTTTTCATATGGGGTCACGGTGACACAAATCCTGCATCGTGTTATTCCCCTGAAAGACTCATTTAGAAGTTGGGCGAGCAATGGCCTGTGTGACCCAAATAAGAAAGATGCCCCTGGTAGGAAGGATTTAGGTTGCGGTTGGAGCTTTAAGATGCAAGTAAAAATGAATCTCTTCGCAGCGGTATTCCGGGTGACAAAAACTTAGCAATCTTATTAATAATGCTTTAATGTTTGAGCACCATTTCTAACCTTTTGATTCTCAGTAATGGAGCCCTTAATCAGACCCTTGGAGAGAGACAGAGCTCGGGGCCGGCCTGATATTCAAATCAAATCCGATGCAAGTAGAACAAAACTAATTATTATGTTAGCTGTCAATTAAAAATAAATGACTCAACACTGCACTGAGAAATGGCCTAAATCATGTGAACTATGTATGCAGTACAACATTCTATGTACTTATAATCAGGGATTGCTGGTGAAAAGAGAGAATAGGCTGCAGGATGCCACGGATGGCGAACAATTTCAGTGTTGTATAAAGGGGGGTGTTTATTTCACTGTAATCACATGATCATATCTGCGGAATTGTCGCATAATCCCCTTCACGTCCATATGTTCACAATTCCATTGGGTGACGTGAACTGGTCCAAAGCACGGGAGTGTCACTGTGAGTCAAAAAAGATTGCATCACCCAGATTAAAAATATATATATATATGAAAAGTGGTAAAATGGTGAAAGAAAAAAATAATAATAATAAATAAAAGCTGACAGTTGGCATAGAAATGAAAACAACATGAAGGCAAATGTGTTCTCTCGGGGGTTGGGTGTCCGTTTAAATCTATGGCTGTCATCTGTGTACAATTCATTTGGAGTGTAATCATTCGATACACAGCGAATCAAAGGAGCTCAGTGGGGCCTCTGATACAAGGGATAGACATCCCCCAGCTAATTATTGATTGAAGAAAGGCAAATCTCTGTTGCTGGTATGTATTAATGATTTTGCAATGGCAATTTATGAGTTTGTTTCTCTCCCTTTGTTTGCCTTGTGAACATTCTCTGTCTAATGAGGGGTATAGTGGGCCAATTGGCATTTAATCTTTCATTTCACAACTTCTAATTCAACGCGCAGCCTTGCTTTGAATCGATACCACATTATTTAAAGTTCGTTAGGAGCCTATTATTGTTTGACAGTACACTCATTAAAATTGCGACCTGGGTGGATAATTGAATTGCTTACCACCTACAGCATGGAATAGTATTTACTCATTTATTTATTCACTTGTTTGCTGGGTTCATCTGGGGCCGAGTTGCCTAATGATTTCGGAAAACCTCTGCGCACTTATTTTTATAAATATTTTCAAAGGGCAGTGCGGCTAATTGCGTGCCTAAAGTATGAATTGCTTTTGTTGTATGTCTTTAAGTACAAGTCAACAAAGACCTATTCTGTGCTTCACAACAAATGCGGAGTACCTAAAATCTCGAAAAATGCTCATAAACTAAGTGTTATTAATAATATCACCCTTTAACACATTGTAGCACATGCTTCGCACCCTAACCCTGGACACGGTTAGTATTTTAACATTTTTCTTTCCATGAATAACCTTGACGGGTTACTCTTTTTTTTTTTTTTTTTGGCATGGAATCCAGAGTGGCTGCTGAGAATTCTCAGCCTGCCTTGTGAGTGGCACTGGCACACCCTTAAACCAGGTTTAAAGATTCTCCAATAATCGTCCAACTATACTTCAGTCCATTTCCAGGTGTGGCGACAGCAGGATAAGTTGACCATTAAGTCTTTCCCCAAAGTCTATCCTTGGTCAATCATGCCTGGAACACCTTCAAGCGAAGGTGTTCTGTCAATATGGAGGAGCAGCACCTCCTCCTCCCCCTTGGGCCTGCGCCAGTTAAATTTACAACCGTTTCCACTCCGACGCCACCTGAGGTTGGGGTCAGCATGCCGATCAGCTTTGCAATGACTTGACATTGTTGTGAATGAAGTGCAAACATCCCACCTGCAATTGTGTTGGTATGCATGGTGCGGTCAGAGCCTGTGTAAGACAAAGATTGCTATAATAAATCACCGAATACAACTATGGCCAACGAGTTCGTTTGCCATACATCCATGACATATTAACAGTTAACGACCCATGTAAGGGCTGTTAAAGCTTGATATGCAGATGTACCTTATACTTTATTACCATTCCATTATCTATACCACTCACTCCCTTTGAACCAAAAGGGCCGGATTGAAATATCTGGTGGCCTGTTAAATACCTTGACAAAGAATAGCAAATATTGCTCAGTCGCCTGTGTTATCGCTGCCGCTAATCTTATTTCCAACCTCGGCCAGATACATTTTTTTCATTTAGCTACGGCGTGGTCCTCTGTCTCATGAAACTTTTAACACAAAGCCAAAATCAATTCCATGAAAGGAACGCGAGACAGGGAGCGTCAAGTTTTAATAAAAAATAAATCCAATATAAATGGGCCTCTTATGTTTTCTGATTCAGATAGACTTTAAAATGTGTAACAATGTCAGTGTGGGTATTGGACCTGTGAGATAACATAGTTTGCCGATGTTAGACATCCGATATAGCATAGCTGTCTTCAACTGAGCGTTTTCAAGGCGGACAAATATCGAGTTTTGTTTTACAAACAATGAGATTATTCATCTGCAGTAATGCACGATCCAACACAGTTGATGGCCGAGAATGTTAAGCAGCGATGATTATGCCTGACCTCGACATCCCATGGTCAAGAAAGAAGAATATTAGCTCTGCCCACATCACAGCGAAGCCATTCACGAGCATCGTAGCGGAATTATTTGATTCATTCCTCCCAATTTAAGCTGTGGGCTGAATCGGAGAAACACTGGTTGTTTTTTTTCGCACTCGAAATCCAGAGACATGACAGATGCTGTTAACGGAAGAGCCTCTGTTTGATTTGGCCGGGTAAATGATGTGTGCTGCACGTCTTATTTCACACACAAAGTACTTTTGAAGCCCAACTGATGTTTCTCACCAAATCTTCCTGGAAGTAATCAGTTCAAATCACAGTGATTGCGCTCGGTGGAAAATTAATCTAATTTTCTGTCAAAGCAGCTGCCAGTGACTTAAGATCTGATCTCTTTCATTTGTTCACTCTCACCCCCCCCCCCCCCCCCCCCCCCCCCTCCTCTCTCTCTTTCGCTCGCTCGCTTTAGGCCCTGGTTAATTAAAATCAAAAGAAAAATGATTTACAGTCAGTAATTCAGAACAACTTATGGTTGAAGTTAATTATCGGGCACAATAAATCATAAAGAACATTTTCCACTTGAGGTAAAAATAAAATGAATTGCACAGTGTTCTATGGGCTTAAAACATCGAATTGACAACTGCTCGGTTGCTAACCGTTTATAATATGTTCAGATCAGCTGCACATCTATGTTTTGATGGTAATTGAGGTAAAACAACAGTTTTACAGTATCATGACGCATTTTTGTACGGAGATGCAGATTATGTCCAATTTAGGCCACCATCCTTCAGATTCAGTCAGACACAATGAGCAAAGAAATGTCGACGTCCTCCGTAAAGAAGGCAAACATCGAGTTTGGCCATCTTGAGCTCACTATAAAGCAGAGTGCTATGTGTGAAAGCGCTCGCCTCAAGTTATGTCTGCCTCCAAGCATCCAAGGCAGAGAATGAGGCAATAACAATAATAGGGGCCGTAATGAATGGAGCCAAAATGCAGGTAAATTGATGACGGGGGAGCCTGCATCAGTTGACCAAGGACATTTATTAACGGCTGCTGCGTTTTTGGGCAAAAGCCCAGGCTTGAGTCCTGTTGAAATTCTGGATAAAGATTTTAAAGACTCGCCGTGCGACTTGGCTAAGTTAAGGAAGACAAATGTCAGGAAATCCCAAGTAAGCCACTAAAAGGGGTTTTTATTCATGAATAAAAGGAAAAGCGTGATCAATTTCACGGCGCTATGGCGTGGAATGGCTATATAATTATCAAGATTTGAGTTCGGACTCAGGGACCATCTCAGTAAGGCCGATTTCCACTATTGGATAGAAGGATGAGTAGCCATCTTCCTAATGACATTCAGTTTGAGGCTTTGATGGTTGTCCGTGGCCTCCAAAACTGATTGTGAGCATTATAGAATATGAATGGTTCATTTAATGTTCATGCCAATTAAAATGATTCAGTTCGCCATCCACCTGCATTTGTGGTTTCTTCATTCATCAATGGGAGCTTTTCCCTTCCCCTTGACATTTGGCAGCTGACGTGACAAATGTGAGTAATTCAATGCCACCGTAATAGGTTTAGAAACATATGAGAAGAGCCTCTTTACTTTCCTCGTACAAAGGTTTTATACTCATGTTAAATCCGACCACGAGAACACGGCATGGAGACAAATGCATAGCACGTTAAGCTGTAAGCATGAACTATTGTTGACATGCTATAGCTGCGCAAATGAATGCGATGTCATGCTGCTCTTCCTAGACCTAGCCCATGATCCCATTGTGCAGTGCAAAAAATCCAATTTGCACCAATTTCATACACTGGTGCGCCGAACTTACACCAATCTACAGCATCTACTTTCGGCATTTGAATCGAATTTGCACTTTTTGTGTGTCTTGGTGAGAAAATGGCTCGTGACGCTAATACGTTTTCTTTTCCTGTTTTTTTCTCTTTTTTTTGGACTGTACATTCGGTGCACTCCTCATGGATTGGACTCGCACTTGCATTTCTGATAACAGGAGAGTATGAAGCAAACCTGAAAGTATGTTCAAATTTCACTTGTCAACTCCGCATCCGAAATAATTTGGTGACCTCATCAGATTGCCGTGAGGTAACATTGCTTTTTCCAATTTGCAGAGCGACTGAAGAAATTCAGATTGAACGTAAGCGCAGGAAATGAGAGAAGGAAAATATTTATAGAGAAATATAATGAAATGCCAATCATACAGGGGGGAAAAAATGACATTATCAGACTACTGTTACTGCAGAGAACACAATGGAAGATTTGAGTCCAAACACAGTTATATGATCATGGACTGACAGATGACGTTTATTATCCAAACCATTCAAAGAGGCGCAGTGAAATTCAGACTTCTTTATTGCAGCACGGTGCCGTTTTGACTTGTGAAGACTTGCGTCATTGACGCTGCTGAAGTTATTCAAAACATCACGTCATTGTGACATTTCATTATTTGATAACCAAAAGGCGGTCGAATTTTTCCTGCCGCTAACCTTCTGATCATCGGAGCCACCAACAAAGTGCCGATACTAAGGCCACGTGGAATTCAAGCGCAGATGGGACGGTGTGTCTCAAATAGGCGGGAAACAAATACAAATGGCGCTGGATGATTCATTCGGTCATTTGTGCGGCGTTTCAGTGTGATGACGCACTCGTTCAGCTTTCATTGATTCACGGGAGAAAAAGTGCTCGGGGATGCAGGCGGGCTCCGTTAACCGTGATACTTGTTGTGCGGACCATTATTAAACTCCAGTTAACAGCTGCACAAGATCATATGAGCCAAACAGCCATTCTTTGTTGGTGACACACTCCCATATCCCCGGCACTGTGAGAGCACCTGGAGATTTTGTATGCCATTGAAAGACATCTGCTCTCCAACATTAACAATGCTTCATAGGCCCTAATGGACTCTCCGGCGTAAACGTGTCGATTTTTTGGGGGGAGGTGTTGCACACCAACTCCTATTTCTTCATTTAATTTTAATACTTAGGCTTTTCTATGTTTGAACGCTGCCGGTGCTTCCATTCAAAAAAGGAAATATCTCACAAGAAAAGAAAAGCTTATCATCGACGACAAAGGGCAATATGTGCATTCATCTATACGTCCAGCAGACCTGAAGAATCAATATTATCATGGCCGCATTAGGTTACCGTGGGTACACGACACCGCCTCATTTTGCACCTGATGGCTCCCTCTCTTGCCGGGCCAGCATCTGCACTAACGAATATGGACTTTTTTCACATCACAGGCTTTATGATCACCAGACAGGAACGGGAGCTGTAAATAGAAAGGCGAGGAAAACAGATGCACCCCAGCAGATAAGGGTGCGTTGATCAATAGCTGCAGATTTTAATAAGATTGACCTCCTTGGCAAGTCGCATTGATCTTTTTATTTAATTTTTTTAAAGGAAAAGACAGAAAGAAAGAAAGCAATGGAAACAATTGCAATGCTACCTTCGGGATTGATGTTTCCTTGTTAGTGAGTGCCAGCAGTCACTTCGTGATTAATGCTAATACGTTGCCATACGGTCATTATAGGTTTGTAGTTACATCTTTAGATAGAGTTACAATGCCGATGTGAACACCTACGGTGCTTGCATGGTTTCAGACGGCAGTGGGGGGTGTTGCCACGTCCTCTCTTTTAGTTGTTTTTCTAAAAAGTTTGACTTGCAGATCTGCAAAACACTCTCTAGGTGACAGAGTGACACATCAATCAAATTCAGTGGATTCATTTTGAGACTAACCTTTAAAGTCACTCAGTTCTGCACAGTTAATTACAGAGCTGGCAACCTCCAGCGGGGCCAATAATTCTCAAGATCAGGCCACAGGTCATTGGCTTCAGAGAGCGGAGCCCCGTATACTTGATCGTCACTTTATGGCTGGCCTCCTCCGCTGCCGATGAATATGTAGCTCAGATAGGACAGCTTCGTGCAGGGGCCTGGCAGGGTACTGGCGACCGCGTTCTCTACAGTCGCATGAACGTAAACGCTGTCAACACAGTCTTTGAAGGCCTCCTTTATTGTGCAGCTTAGATGTATTTGTGTAGATCGGCTCGTGGGATGAAATGCCAGAAACGTGCCTGTTGAGCGGGCAAAGGCACGACCGTCCACTCTCGCCTTTGGCTCTTTCA
The DNA here is from genome assembly GCA_016785305.1 of Colistium nudipinnis. Taxonomy (NCBI): domain Eukaryota; kingdom Metazoa; phylum Chordata; class Actinopteri; order Pleuronectiformes; family Rhombosoleidae; genus Colistium; species Colistium nudipinnis. The sequence continues at coordinate 525,310 of JAFBJU010000338.1, read as the reverse complement.
ACGTCAAGTCTGGCCGCAAGTTATGAATATTATTGCTTACCCAGGGTTGAAAGTCATCTCTTGCGGCGCAGTGACCCGGCACGACATACTGAATGGTCAAAGCCAAGGAGTCAGACGGAGGATGAGTTTCAAATCGACTCGGCCTACCCCTGCATTCTTTCGCCAATGTTGCGGCAGCGCCATCTTTTAAAATTCGCTCTATAATGTATGCTTTATTATACTGTCTGCGTGTGTGTCCTGCCGCTCTGTTATTCTGGGACGCGTTCTCTGTGCTTGTACTGTGCGATAAGATAATAATGCATCAATAAACCCAGAACCTGCGATAATGGTTTATACAGGATTGATGTGCCATGGTCTGTTAGTCTAACACATCCCTATCCTCTGACTGTATGCAATATAAAGCATTTCCTAAATAGTTCTAATAAAATATAGCTATTCAAAGGTGTAACACCCCCCCCCCCCCCCCCCCCCCCCCCCCCCCCCCCCCCCCAATAGTTCTAATAAAATATAGCTATTCAAAGGTGTAACACCCCCCCCCCACCACCACCACCACCACCACCACCACCACCACCACCACCCCCACCCAGTCCTTGACAAGACAAGATACGTTTAGACAACACATAAAGCTCGCTACAACACTGGCTCACTTTATAGTCTTCTCCTGAAAGCACCTTTGAGTGCAGCTGGTGCCATAAACAATGTCCATTATTCGAGCGATAAGAAAGGGCGGCATGGAAAAAGCAATGTCTCGCAGTGGCTTTGCACGCTTGGCTCCTTTATTCATTTATTTTAGTATATATTAAAAAATAAAAAATAAAACCCGGGGGGGGGGGGGGCGGGGGGGGGGGGGCGCGGCATGTTTTTTTTACAAAAAATCCATAATTAATGAAACATTAATCATGAATTTTGTAGAGGAACAGGAAGAGTTGTCACTCTCTATTTGGGCCCCTTTAGGAGTCGGGCGGAAGGAGGAGACAGGCGGAGGGTAGAAAGGGTGGAAGTAGATTTGAAGGCGGGGGGGGGACGGGTGGCAAAACTATTTGGAGTTCCTAAGACGTAGACATGGAAAGAAGCTGGACAATGCTATGGACTCGCGTGTATGTACACCACACTCCGTGTCCCGTTGGCAATATATACCCTGATGTAGGTGCAAATCGTGAGGCTGTTTGGAGTACAATAGCACTCGTCAATATTTGTGCCAGGTAGAACAACCTTCTGCTGAATGCCAAGTGCCCCCAAATCGAAGTGAGAGACAGGAGACACATGAGACTTTCCCACAGTAATCCCTCGGAGGCAAACATTTCTGTGCGGAATGGATGGGGGGGAAAGGAACCGGGGTGGAATGAAAGGACACAATGAAATAAACATGGCAGCTGCTTCTCTTGTGAACTCGCGGTGATTTGACAGCGGTGGCACCGTGAGTGACTGCCGATAAGAGCGGAGGGGGGATTTGAGAGAACAACAAAGTTGGGGCGGGCGGTAACCCTGCATACCAATTCCGCCCCTCAGATAGTGTGTCGGATTCCACTTCTGTTTATACCTCGCATTAGCATTCACATGGGGTGAGCCTATCGCCAGTGGACAGCTTCCACATACACGTCGGCACTCGCGACACATTGAGGACACGCTGGGAGCTCAAGGCTCCGGACACATCCAGCCGTGGGCCTGGACACATTTGGGCGCATTCTTGTCCAGTGCGGATGTCAATGGGTCCCGGGCGACACACTGAGTGACATGCTTATTTATACTCACGTAGCATGAACTGGTTTTGTTCATTGAAACTAACCAATATTATTTGTCCCAATATGGTTCCATTTATAATTTGGTAATGTATTGCTGATTATATACGGTTATTTACAATTATAATTATATATTTTTTTTATACAATTCTGTGCTAAAACATGCGTACAAAGTACACATTTGCTACTTATTTCAAGCCTTGGCAATATACAAAAGCCTACAAGAAGATGTAAAGAAGGATTACCACATTTTCTTAAAAAAAATAGATATATAACACAGAGAGACACACACACACAGTCATGCAATTATACAATCATTCCAAATCGTTGATATATGGGAGTTGGATGTTGTCGAAGGCCACCGCCTCATATCTGGTGTGGAATTGGAATCTGCGAAAGTAGTTTTGATCCTGCAGATGAAAAACGGAATAAGGTCGTGATTCATTACCTGCCCTCTGGCCGAGTGCAGCAGTGGTGTCGGCTGCAGGGGAGCATGTGCTGGGCCACAGTGTGGATGGAACGAAAGGTGATGCGGAGAGAGCCTCGCGGTGGTGTCGATACAGGTGGAGTTGGTCGGAGTTGAGCTTCCTGCATTCCTGCCGTACAAAGCCGTACCAAGGCCGGCGGGGTCAAGTCATTGCCTCCCTCTGCACCAATTCAGCCCTTTGGCCAAAGCTTGCATCTGACACTGATCCCACACCTGTTAGAGGCAAAAAAAATAATAAAAAATGCTTGGCGTTTGATATGTGGCCTCAATCCCGACTCAGGCGTCGGCTGAGCGACGCCGAAATATTCCAAACAGGCTCCTTTAGGGCTCAGAAAGATCCAAGTTATGAGCCGCCGTGTGACTTGCTTTGCATTGTGGGATTTAATGATGAGACCCTGAAATGAATATATTAAAAATCAATAGCCATAAATACAAACACTTCTGGACAGTGGAACGTCAGAGTGCCTGCTCTGGGATACATTGTGCAGTATTGTGTGGGTGGATCAAAGAGGCTTTCTCATGTTTTATTAGGGGTGCTCGCAGTCAGATTCCGGCCCATGCTCCCACTTGCAATCCCCCCCTGTGCCATGTTGCTCCATTTATCAAAAGCTGAAATAATGTGGCAGGGATTTATCATCTTATTCAGGAGCCAGGCTTCATTTGCACAACAGAGACCGCAATCCACAATCTGGCATTGATTTCTTTTGATTTATGTGGAACAAGTGCGTGTTCATTGAGTCTGGTGCCCCTCTGTTCTCCTTTGTGTACAGTGTTAGCGATATGGACGATGATGAAACACAGACTCAAATCAACAGAACTGACTTTCCCGTGAAAGAGCGTTTAGGAGTCATGATGCTCGATAATTATTGTCAAAAAAAATTAATAAAAAAAACGTAGATCTCCGATGAGCTACAGTTTTCATATTTGCCTATTGCTAGCGCGGCAGCGGTTAGTGGCTTAATATGTGGTTCCTAAGCTTGTGTGCGACATTGGTGCATATTTATATATTCAGTCTTTCTCATCCCAACTACAATGTTCCATATCTGCGAGCTGAACCGGCAATTCAGCAGCTTTCTGGTTTAATTTGAGGGTTTACACACTGGGATTCAATAAACGTGGTAATAATTGCTGCCCTCGATGTAGACATTCTCAAGGTGAAAAAAAAAAACACGCTGCTCACGCTCACGCCCACAATCAATGTGAACACCTGCTGAAAGTCGGCACGTTAAACTCGCAATCATTGTTTCCCTTAAATTACAGTTGGGTGGAGGAGAAACAAAGAATAATAACTGTCTGAAACTGTGTATACGCCAGAAGCCTTGCCAAGTCTCTATCCACAACAATAATCGTACCTATCCGATGCAAATCTTTTTTAACTGTGATATAAATGATTTACTACAAACATTGTGTTTTGTGCTTTGCCCCATGATGGTGTGTCTGTGGAAAACACAGCTCAATGGATGTGTTGTTCTCATTTGTATGGAAGCAGATAGTGAAAGACTGCAAAGTCAACGGGTCAGAAAAATAGGACACGATTCCATAACTTGAACAAGTGTTTTTTTTTCGCTCTGTGATGTCTGTTTCCATCTGGATCCGGGAATTCTCCTGCTGCGCGAGTGGGTTGTTACAGCTACGGATGGCTAACTAAAGTTTGGGCCGACGCGCTGTTCTCGTGGCGGGTCACAAAGTTTTTGTTTTTTTTAAGTTGTGCGACTGAATCCTGCGCTCTCTCCGCCTTACAGCAACAGCTGCGTGCCGGCTCATGGCAACTGGAATTTGAATCGCTGCTCACTGATCGGGCTTAACGCGACTTGTCGGTGTTGTTCCTTCGACAGCCTTATGCATATTTAGAGGTTACGCTCAGGGTCTGAACGCAAAAAAAATAAAAACCAATCATTAGGCCGTCAGATAGTTAATGGTATACAGTTGGAGGGAATGTTGGACGAAGCAGCGCAAGGTTCTTCAATCAGGGCTATTGAACCTTGTATCGATTTGAGGCGCTGGTGAAGCCCATGTGTGGTTTTTGCCTATGTCTGAAATGCTAATATGTGTGGGTGGCGTTAATGTATATCAGTAGGTTGTGGGTTAGCGAGGTCAAAACATAATATGAGTACAATTATTCAAACGGGTTTCTGGGCTTCACGGTTGACTTTTATATATTTCATGATGGTTGGGAGATAATGATGGCAGGGCCGTTGAGGGCGCAGGATGCGCCCCACTGAGATAGATGACATAAAAAAACAGCAGCAATTTGGGATAAATCAGACCGTGTCCAGGCTAATCCTTGAGTACATACAGTATCACATGGCTGGGTGTCGTCGGATTGTTTCCGTGGCAGGTGGGAGTGAAAGTTGATTTCACAAGCTGACGCTACACATCCCAGAGGCGATAATGGAACTTTAAAATTCTCTGCTGCGTTAATTAGGCGCACGATATTGTTTCGCGTACGAGCTATATGTAGCGTAAACTCAACAGATCTCCAAAGTTATTTTCTCACGTTGGTACGAGACCAAATGGCATAGTTTCACTAAACTTTACTTTTTATTTCAGGGTACAGGTTATACGGTCGATCTATTAAATCATCAATTGATCCGTTCAATTTAGCGTGGACCCGTTTCTCTGGATTATCAAGTAAATCGTCGGAAGGTGTACTTTCAAGAGGTGGACTTGGGATCATTTGTGGTAAGCAATTTAAAAGCGCATTAACCAAAAGGAAGGAATCAAAATCACCGAAGCGTTTTTTTTTTTTTGTTTTTTTTCCCCCCCCCCCCCAAGACTTTCCCCATTAGCACACACATCCATCGACTCGGAACGAAATCACCCAAGCACCCTGAAACACTGCAGTGAATTCAACCTGAGTATAAAGACTTGACATTTGCAACTCCTCCCCTTGGCCGCTGCGTGCACAACAGATAAAAGAAGGTATTAAATCCACTGTCTTGCAACGCGTAAGGGAACCTGAGAGAGAGATTGTGTGAACTCGTTGCCACACCTCCCGATTCTATTTGCTCTCATTCCCTATCTTCAAAGAAGGAAAGAACCGACCAAGTACAGGGTTTTTACCCCGGGAGACGCACAGAGAATGGGGATCTTTCGATTTCTGCATGCACTCTTTCAAAATGTAACTTTCCTGAATGATAATTGAAGGTGGATTAGAGCACGTCCTTATAAGGAAGATAGTGATTTTCGATTTAAATGTAAATCAGTCCATTTATTTATTTATTTATTTTTCATATTTTTATTATTATTATTATTATGCTAGGTAACTTTGGGCATGGGAGCATTTACTGGTGGGTCTCAAACTTAGACTGGGATCCTGAGTCTGTGAAGCATCATGTTGAGTCTTCACCGACAACTTGTACCGATGAATAAATCAGGATCTGCTGCACTGGAATCCTCATCTGACCCCCTGGACACTCGGGAAAGAAGCCCTGCATCATATCTCCATTTTTTTTTTTTTTACATTCAATCCGATGGCTGCAGCAATTCATCGCAAGCGAGGATGTATGTTTTTTTTTTTTCTGAACATGATAAAACCTGTGAAGAAGGAGAAGAAAAAAAAAGAGAGTCTAACCGACACCGCTTTAAATCATCTGACAGGAGGCTTGACGGGTAACTTCAAAAAGGCCGGCAATCTTCCGCCAATCAGATCTGTTATCACAAAGATTTTTTATTTTTTGAGGGCCGTGTGTGTTCATTCCAGCGAGGACCCACTTTTGTGATGAACAATTCCGATAGAGGGTGTTATCACTGAATGTGGTGTTTTCTTTACCAATCATTAAAACAGAATGTATTCATTTTGAAGCATTATGGGATGGGAACCTAATACTAATTCATTCAGGCTCACATGCACACAGGGCACCGCATTTTTGCCTTCCTAGAAAGCAGATGAAACATGTCTGCCCCAGTTTACTCCATCGACTTTGGCCTAACAGAGTCCCCGCTGTTCCACGATGGTCCACCAACAACACAAATCAAACTCGATAGGGAAGAACTAATTGCACACACTTGGTAATTACCCCATGTGTATACACACAGACACACACACACACACACCATTACCCTACTACGGCCAGCAAACCTGCAGCTGATGCTTCATATATAACATAAAAGTTAAGAATGCACCAGAGATTTTTTTTTTTTCTCACTTACATGGCAAATCTGTCCACAGTGTAAACACAACCCAAACACACACACACACACACATTAAAATGTAGATAACTGGAGACAAAGTGTGAGCGGTGGTAACGAATAATGGGAGCCAACATCCATTTATCGCGCGCTGCTGCTTAGAAAAGGAAGTCTGCATTTTGCTATTTGCTCTAGAGTTCCTGTCTGCCGCGGTGGGCGGACATGCAAACGGTGGTTTGAGGGGAATGACTCGGAGGCCGGTCCAAAGGACCACACGCTCGGCCTGCTCCTGGTCCGCTCACACCAGTGGACGGGACAAAGACGCGCCTCACAATTGAAGGTGAGGAAATGAAAATGGAAATCCAACATTAACGTTTACATTTCCCCTAAAATTCTCAAATATTGCCAGGACACATTTCAGAACAGTAGCCGGTCGAGAGTGAGCCTAATTGAAAGTCGCATTGTTGCTGGTGTGGGCTACAGTATCTGCGCGCATGAGCGGGCATTGCTGTTAAGAGAGGAGACTTCTCTTCTCTCTTCTTTAGCCCTTCTTCTCTTGACTTGAATAAAACTCCCCATTGACTGCTCCATTTTTCTTTTTTTTCCCCGCCTTGACTACACACACACTAAAAAAAAAACAAGTTTGAAAAAGTTAGGCTTCACCAAACACTCTGGCACTATTGGCTTTTTCTTCCCGAGATACAACACAATATTGCAAAAACAAACAGGAAGATTTAACTAAACCACACACACAAACACACACACTCAGGTATTTCACTGCCAGGCGCACTGACGGTATTGTTGAGTTGTTCCTAACGAGTACTGAAAGTGAATCCGCAATATTATTTGTGTCTGGGACTAAGCGGCCTATTTTATCCGAATGATTTTTAGTTTGCGAATGTTGAATCCAATACAATAAAAGCCTGTACTGCAGCACGTGGACAACGAGCTAATGGGCGGACTTTTTTCTTTTCCTGCCATGACATAAATTGTGAGATAATCTGGTCAAACCCTCCGGTTGTCTGATTAGACTTTCATAACGCTGCGCCTACGTAATGCGGTTATCCGGCTCCACGCCGACATTCCGCTGTAGAGAGCCGAAAGACAGAGCACCCGCCCCCCCCCTTGTGGGGCCTGGCAATTGAAGAGCAGAAAGAAATTAGAAGGCACATAAAGTGTTTCTGACACTGGTGAATGCCCGTTTTCTTCCGCAATTACAGCAAGATAGCTTTTATTCCAATCTGGGGGAGGGCAGGGTGGGGGTGAACGCTTCTGTGGCTGTCAGCAAATGCGAGCAAATCTACGGCCACCAGTAAATCTGCTGGGTTTTTGAGGATATTTTAATGGCCTGCCTTGTCCTTTACATGGCTCCCACCATCTGATTATTAGTAGTGGAGGACAAGAGGCTAATTGAAGTGTCACTCAGTGCTAAAGTGTTTTTTTTTTTTTTTTTTTTTTTTTCCTTGTGGTAAGAGAGGGGAGTCATCTTTTTGAATAAGTCATTAGCACTTGAATTATAGAGATTGCAATTGATTACGCCCCGAAGGCTCACTTGGGTGAAAAGAAAAAGGGGAACACACTGTGAAGTGAAACAGAGGGGACCAGAAACTCCATATTTTTCCCCATCGCTGGGCTCTTCCATGCCCGTATGCATGCATAAGAAAAAATAATAATCGGTGTCGGGTTGTAAGGAACATTTCTTTCACTACCGGTCACATGCACGCGTTCAAAACTTTACCTTCTGTCTTGAAAGTAGAGCCTGGGCTCCGCTTCATTCGCGGTGGCGAAAGAAGTGCGTGGACCGTAGTTGTTGTGCTGGCTCTCTGACTGCGATAACCACCTTTCATCTCAGGTCAGTGTGACACTCTCTGGGCCATTAATCAACACTGCGGCACAGCAGCAGTGTTCAGGGGTTGTCAAAGGGAAAAAAAACGCAGTCTGACCCACATAAAGCTCTCTTTCAACCAAAATAGCCCCATAAATGCCCCCTAGGATTTGCATGAAGAGAAAGAGTAAGTCATAAAAACTTCATGCTCAAGCTAGCACCGCGGACTGTATTATTAATATTATTGTTATTATTATATTACAACATATTGATGTCACTCTTATGTTTGCCTAACTACTATTTATCTTTTTTTTTATGGTATGTAAGGACCGATTACTTTGCTCATAATGCTAAATGTGAACCCGTTAAGGGGCAGCCAAAGCGCTGGAAAACCCACACTTCTTGAATTGCTGTTTCTTCCATTATTATTCCGCTTATATCCAAACACGGACCAGCATCCAAGCGGCAGATAAGCTTATTATTTTTTTCTGCTCGCACATATAAGCAGAAATTAATATACTGCTCGTGGTTTAGGGCATTGCCTGTTAACTCCCTCCCATCAGTACCCCCAAAGTACCTGGCTGGAGACCAGCAATTTCACTGTTGCCTTTTCCTAACTCTTGCATATTTTATAACGGCATTCAAGCATCGTATTAGTTTTAGCGTGCTTTATTGCGACTGCTTGAAAGAGGCAGCTGCAGGCAAGCCTCTGTAGCTGGCCTCGTACACTATGCTGTGCCATATTCTGTTTATTCTGTTCAATGAGCAGCATCCCTGCTTACATACCGTCTGAACGCTGTAATCAACAATTCTGTTGGCGTGCAAGTAGCACACCGATTTAAAAAACTTGCTCAACAGATATTTTAGGACTTTTCAACCAAAATACATAGTGAATGATGGTTTAAATAAATAAACACAATAAGATGAGCATAAACTGGAAAAAAAAAAAAAAAATGTTTCGCTTATTTAAAGATAGCACTAAATTGCCATTTCCTTACACTTGATATGTTTTTAAATCTCTCTGGCAGCCAAGCTGTACAAACAAAAGAAAGATTTACAGGAAAAAGAGGTGAACATTTCACAGAAACACCACCTAACAGGATTCTCCACAGCTGCCAAAGAGAGACCTGTGGCATTCTCCATACTGGAGAGAACGATTTCACATTGGAAATATGATTAACCTTTCACAGCATTAAGAATATGTCACCCAAACAGGAACAGCAGTTAACTTTAAAAGCAAATATACTTAGCTGCACACTGAAGAGAATGCGACACGTTCGCGAATGTGGCAAATGGCCCTAGTTGTTTCACGGTCTGATAAGTGATTTATTTGGCACGGCCGTGCCAAGGCAGATATTAGGAACAGGACACGTGGGCCTACAAATGACTGCGTGTGTTATTTGAAAATGTGACCTGTTGGCACAACGTCGTTGCAAAGATACTCCCCTCAGACTTGAGCAGGCACATGAAGCTGTCATGAAGGCTTGTGATGTGAGCAGCTGTAGTGGTTGTGGTTATTTTTGTTCAATTTCAAGTGGACTGACAATACAGTATATGTGGAAAATCTATTCAACTTCCAAACACTTTCCAATTTCCAGTTCAACAATTAAGTAGAATAATGCATTCACTCAACTTTATGTCTTACCGGCTGGTTTTACTCATAGTAAAAAGGTAAAAAAAAAAAAACATGTATATCTACTGAGCATTTGATTCTTCTATTGATTCTATTTTACATTCAGCAGTTGTTTTGAATCAGAGGAGTGCATGTTTTATGCATTTGCCTGTGCAGCTGATTTGACATTTTGTGTTTATATGTCAATTGATTGACTTGTGTAAATATCATCATTTAACTTAAGGCATGTGGTTTTTGTTTCGCATATAATGCAGTGTGTATCACTTTTTCTGTGAGTGCCTGTGGGTAATTTGACGCTGGTGGATTTGTCTTTTCTTTTTCTATGTACTATATGAAAAACGGATTACTCATTCATCTAACGTTCCATTCAAAGGATGATACAGAATAAAACGCAATACCCTACATTATACATTTCAAATGGAATTCAACACTACAACACAGCGGCAGATAAGACCACAAACCGATGGGGCAAAGGAAAAGAAAAAGGGTCGAGATTGAAAAGCATGGTTGTTTTCACACTTTGAAATACATTCAGATGTAAAGGTTTGCGGCGTATCAATTTCTTATGGGCGTCATACTTTCTGAAGAGTAATTTGTTTATGATGGTAAAGGCTTGGCTTTGGGCATCTGGGATGCTCAGACTGTGAATTTTCAATGAAGACCACTGGCAAAACACTTACAAGTTGAATGTTATTAGCGTAGACTAATAACGGGCGGAATCAGCATATTTTGCCATTTTTCTTTCCTGCACAGCATCAGCATTTTATGGAGTGTTGATGTTTATGCGATCCGTGTGCAGTCAAACAGACTGTAACCTCTGCTGGGGATGCTTTCCTCTGGAGATGTACCCTAAAGCAACAAGCGAGTGTGCATGTGACCAAAATAAATGCATAGATAACGAAATATCAATTAAAAACACGCTCGTGACTTGATTTTAACTTTCAAGAAAACTGTCCAACCAAATAGGACCGCGTAAACACATATCCCGCGCATTTTGGTACAATGGTGGATTTTTTCCTCCTCTTTGGCCGACGCATCAACCTCCCTCTCGTGGACATACGGAGAGTCCTCTTCTTTCCTGAGGGCACATCCGTAGTGCAACATATTGCCCTTTTGTTTACCGCACACTTATGCAGGGAGCATTAGCAGCAGAGGTAATGCATGCGATGGAGACGCCGGTGGTCGATCCGTCAGATGTAAAACAGCATGCAGCAGATTCTGTGTCAGGAAGAGAATCCAGCTTGACTTATGCAAAGACCTGTGGTTTACCGGCCAGCTTCCTCAAGGTGCACTCCGCCGACCTTTGCTCTTTCCCTATCTCCAGACGAGCATGGCAAACAAAATAACAGCGCTAGTTTGCATACCATGTAAAAAAAGAGAAGAAAAAAAAAAACTCATTTCCATGTTGCATTGAAGACAAAATTTAAATGATGGGGGGAGCCAAATGACCCAGCTGCCCCGGGGCACTGTGAACTGGGACTGAGTCAGAGAAGAGCTCCGAGCGTACGCGGGCTCCGCTCTCGCTCGGGAAAACATTTCCTCAGTTAACGCCAACAACAGGACGTGTTTGCAGAGACGCACTGCAGCTACTTTGATGTGAACAGGCTTACAAACTGTGACAATGTGGGATTCTCTGTACACTCGCTACATTCTAATTCTATAACCATTATGGTTATATTCATGCTTTCCGTGGAGTCTGCAGGCCTGGCTTCTTTTTTTGTCGTGCTCTCGCTCTTCCTATTGAACATAGCCGTCCTCTCCTTTTTTTATTTTGAGTTATTGCTGCGCGGCTTGTATTTCACTTCATTTTCAAAGCATAATTACATCTTCGCTTCGTATCAGCAAAGTCAGCAGAGTGCCGTCCCGAGGAGAGCGTGGCAATGTGCATAGGTGAGACATCGGTGAGGACAAAGACTTCAAGTAAACGAGTGGAATGCAGTAAAAGGTCATCAGTCATCCCTGAAGTGATGGTCTTCAATACAAGCCGCGCCATAACGTTGCTATCTGTATATTCGAAGTGTTTTTTAACTTGTTTTGTTTTGCATACGCAACAAAAGACAATAAAAAAATCTGAATTGCGACGGTAAAACTACACAATCAACATCCAAAAATAACAATGGGGGCCACGTATATCGGCATTCGGTTTCTCCCAATCAGAGTCCTCGTCCTTCAGACGGCTCTGGATCAAAAAGAGATGTTGTCATCCTTTCGGCTTCCTCGCAACACCTCGCCGTTCTGTTTAATTCCATTCATTTGGGCCGTCTGCCGTGCCACTTTGCAGACTTGATTAGAATGTGAATTTCAGGCATCAGGGCTCGAGATGGAGCATCTCTGGGGAATCATTGGACTGACAAAGATTGAGTGGATGTCCTTTCTTGAAAGACAACTGGCTGATTTGCTCATTTCAAAATACAAATTGATGGCAACACACACGCCACATAGACACGCACACTGTGACACACACGCATATCCACAGATAGCAGTGGTTCAGACCTTTTTGAGGTCCCGGCAGCGGATATGCAGGCCCAAGAGAAATAAACAGATATGTCACATTCCATTTAGCTCAAGAACAGAGTGACTGTCCATCATCTTAATGTGTCACTTTCTGAAACTGAGATTGAGACTGTGCATTTCATGGGTGGAATTGAACCAGAACGGCAAGCAGGACAGAATAAACTCTCCTTTTCCCCCTGTGGGAGCCATGTTGTTTCAAAACTTACAATTCAATGGATTGTTATAGTTTATTTTTCTCTGAGCCATGTATTACATTATCTCTGAAAAATTACTTGCGCCCTCCAAATTGGATTTTTGACTCTGCTCTTGGTTTTGGATTACTTCCCAATATGTTTGAGGCTTTAAAGGTCATTTTGTAAGCTAACTAAATTAATTAAATTAGTTGGGCACTGCTGTTTTGCTGTATTGTGCAAGATGTGCTCCTTGAGCTTTGAAATGCGGGCTTGAGAGAGTACTGGATAAATAAGATTTATTGCCATTTCTTAAAAAGAGGCTGCAGGCTGCCCTGAATAATTCTGTCTTGAAAGTCAGACTAACATAAAAGAAACAACACACAAACCGTCTGTTATCCTGTTGTTACAGTCCACACTAACATAAGTATTAGATGAAATGAAATTATGAAGCCGGGTTTGAAGGCTCTGTTGTTGTTGTTGATATGCATCCGTAAAACCTTCTCAGGCATGTTTTTACTCGTTAAATATTAAATCTTATAGTATTATGTCCACTTCTAGCATCTTATACTTTTTTATAGTTATGTTTCGGCACTCTCGGTGCTTGGTTAAGAAAAATCACGGCCTGGTTTAATACAGACCATTTTCATGGGGGCTTTCACGGGGATATTTTCGAAGTGCTTTGGTCGCCTCCACCAAACCACTGGCGGGACTTTGGATGAGAATCATTGTCTACTGTGACCATCCTGTGCATTGTTGTGTCATTAAGGTGGCCATTAAAACTCTTTAATGGGTCTACCAATTTTACACATAAAAGTCTCTTTACAGCTTTTGAGTGTGCGACTGCATAGGTAAAAAAAAAAAGAAGTTGCACAGGGAAATCTGTGAAGATCTGATAATTGACCTCAAATCAACCCTGATTGGGTCTGAAGACATTTTTTTGACAAGGAAGAAAGATGCACACAATGAATCTCTGGTTCAGCTGGATTAGTTTTGTTTCCGATGGCATATGCTTTCTCACAATCATAGTACATTTCAATTTGTCAACTCAAAAAATGTTTCTTGATTATTTGATTTGAAGTTAAATGTCTCCATTCAAATCGCAGTTCAGAACTCAACACTAGAAGTCGTGGAATGAATCCTCATCCCCAACAAGCTGGTGTGTGTGTGCCTGTGTGTGTGGTAGGCCAATACATAATGTTTTATCAAACCAAATCAGATCAGCAGCGCGGATCACAATTGGAAACCCACACACCCAACCTCATGTCAAAGAACTTCACCAATGCAATACACGTAGAGATTGAATTCCTGTTAATGCTATGCCACAGATAAGCAGTAGCCAATACTGAAACACTCACATGGTGTTTATTAATGATAAAGGCTTCTGATATCTGGGGAGGGCACCCTTCCAATACGCAGTGGTTCTCATTAATACATATGAAGTGCATACAAAGTACTAAATCAAGTATTAGTTCAGTACAGAATGACCTGCTAACGTTTATAATATTTCACTATTATAGATAGCGATGGCCTGCAGATAATTATGGGGGTGATTTACGGCCAGCACTTTCTTATAATGGTTATGTATATGTTTTTTTGTTCTCTTTCACTTTCTTCTTAGCATGTCCTTTAGACTGTGGATTATGGTTCTAGCCGGTATAAAGAGAAGTCTTAAACGTTAAGAAGAAGAGTTCCCTGTCTCCCAGGTCATTTAAGATTATGCCCCCTGTGGGTGCACTGAGGCCTTAACAGTGTCTCAGTCCTTGACGAGACCTCACGTCTACTAATGTTTCCCCTCTGCCCATGTAAGGGCGTTATATTACGACCCGTGCTGATTTTTGTTTCATGGTTTTTTTTTCGTTTTCTTAAACTGGCACGGTGATGTGCAAAGAGTGCCCCTCAACGTTCACTTGGTAAAAGCAATACTGTCAAACATACAAATGTAAAAGCGGGATATGAATACACTTTTATTTTAAACTAACTTGAATAAACGACAAAGATTTCTGTTTTCAGCCTCCAAATTATTAGCCGGATTCAAAGTCTTTGTTGTGGGCATCTGAGCTCATGTAATACAGATGGCACAACATCAAGATGACTTCAGCTCCGTTAATCATCCCCAAATGTCTCCAAATAGTTCTGATATAAAAAAAAAAAAGATAATAATCCAGTCAAAGGATTTATTGTCCAGAATAAAGGATTGTGGGTATTAGACATGAATATTTGTTTACCTTAGTTACTCTCATTGCTAATCCTTCATGCACATGAGCACCATTGTTATTCGTTGTCTCTCTTAGTCAGGATGCAGATCTGTTTTCCTCCAGTTCAGCCACAGAGGGTTATTTTTTTTTGTGTGTGTGTAGCCATTTGCTTCACTGATGAAAAGACCACCTGTCATCCTCTGGCCTTTGATAAGATTAAGGGGTCAAAGGGATAGATTAAATTGATAGGAAGTAGACTTGGGCCCACATGCAGGGCTTACTGTGTCGTTGTCAGAATTCTGATCTAAGAACTACAGTGCATTACTCTACATGTTATATTAATAGACAGCCTGTCTCTGTAGACCTGATTATAAAGTTTGTCATTATTTATAAGGAACATATCATATGTAATCATTTATAGTTTCCAGCTTTGTAATGAAATCATCCAGATCCTAAGATGTCCATGAGGACGGAGGAACTAAATGTGCCGTCTACTCTAGAGAAGGTTTTACCTCTGTGATTAAAAGGTCTATCAGTTTCAGGTGATTTATAGCGTCTATAATCATTACAAAAAAAGAAAAACAGATTACTGTCTGTCTACTTCTGTATGTGAGGGGGAATGCTCATGATGAACTCCCACTTATTTATTTATAATATTTAAGTTTCCATGCAACATTTCTTTGCATCTTATTTATTTAACACCATATATATCAATGTCTTCCCAGGAGCAGCAGTCGTTTTAGTCGCAGATATAGATATAGATATCGAGTCAACATTAGTGTTTCTGATATCTAATGTGTGTTATTTGATGGTCTAAGAATAAATTATGCCACACAACTGCCTGGACAGCTGTGTATCAATCTTGGATGCACCAACTGTGTCTCGTGCTCTGGCTGAATGCACAACAACTGGATCGCATTAACAGCAATCTGGCCAAAAACCCCCCATCTGTAACATTAACTTCACTTTATTTAACGTATTGTTATCATTAGACATTAGAATGACTGTTTTTTTGTGTTTGTTTTGCTACGTCACATGTGAAAGTTGGGCACTAATCAGGGTGATTGGCTGCACCTGTGTTAGCACGGGGCTGGAGGAGGTAAAAGCGATGAGGCCAGGAAGCCGGGGTGCGGAGCCAGGCTCTAGCCGGATCGGGGCCAGCAGATTGAGGACTAATGTGGATTAGGAGTGGCGCCCAGCTCCTCCCTTCGTGAGGCGGACAACGGAGGATCAGCGCCGGGCCGGTGTGAGCTCTCACATCGTGTTTGTGGGAGAAGTGGGACCAGCGCCAGAGCTCAAACACCCCCCACCCCCCCCCTCCGGGGGAGGTCCCCGAAGCCCGGGAAAAAAAGGTAAGCCCTTTTAACGTCTAATCTTTCCTTTTTGAGCTGCGCTCGTGGAAGGCCTAGCGTTTGTTAGATTTGGGTGTGTTCATTTGCTTTGATTTGTTATCTTCAGTTAACCACAAGGCTATCCCGGGCGATGTTTTCTCCGTCAACGCTTGCTCGTGGAGTTCCTGGGCTGGGTGTGTGTGTGTGCGCGCGCGCGTGCCTGCGAGCGAGCCTGCGCGCGTGTATGTTAGCGCGCGCTTCTGCTTGGCAGCTGTGTGGATTTAATATAAATATATAACAAATAATAATGGAGTGTTATGTATTCTAATCGTCCCTCTCCCGTTTTATTTCTGCTTACTGCCTTATTTCATCACGTTATAATTCTACAGAGCTGAGGTTTAATACAATAGCCCTAGTCACCATGGAGCTCGGGCCTAAAATGATATTTTATGTGTTGCTGTTCTTTTTGAAGCAATAATCCTTGCGTTGATGTGGAAAATGTTTGAAAATGATAATATTGAATATAGAATTTTACAAACAAATGTTTTATGCATGTATATGAAATGTGACAGTGTCCCTCCTTTATAGTATGACTCAAACTTTTTAGTCTATTCTCAAGAGAAATTACAAAGTTGTGTGTTCCACTGAATGAACACCTAACAGAGACAAAATTGTGTTTTGGAGCCAGGAACAACAACCTGAAACTTGACTTTGCCAACTTTTGCTGCAATAACAGCAGTGTTAAAATGAAAAACTAACAAATGGGTAATTTCAGGTCAATATATTTTTTTAGTCAGAATGATTTGATGGACTATATTCTAAAGCTGAAGGATGTAGACTGGTTTTAACAGTACGAGCTATGACAGGCTCTCTTTTATATGTGAAACTGGAACACAAGAGAGAAACAAAATGCTCCCTCTTACAATATTTACCAGGCAAGAGGTGGAAATCTTGTTAGTAAGCATGTGGTGCATTTGGGCATTTTATGGCGTCTTGCATCATGGCTCCTTGAGTGAGTGACTATGAATCTAATTTACCCCCTGATAAAAATTGAAAACTAATGAATACTACAACTTTGGTGTTGAATACTAATGCGCTCTTTATCCATTCTCTGGGAAGGCGGCTGACGGATTGCACAAATCAGTGCCGCCCGCAGAATCTAAAAAGAGCCAAGGGGTCTTTCATGGGAGGAGGGGGGCAACACTGGACTTTTTTGTTGAGTGAATGTCTCTGTTATTTGTGGCTATGGAGGCCAAGTCTCCCCATTCTCATTCTAATTGGAGCTGCGTTCACCCCGTTTCTCCCACGGAAGCTTACATGCCCATCAGTGTGTGGAGCAGAGACTCCCAGCCTCACACTCAGCCCGCAGCCAACCAGACACCCAGGCTGAGAGGGAGAGACAGAGACAGAGAGAGAGAGAGAGAGAGAGGGAGGGGGGGGTGGATGGAGAGATTGAAGGAGGGGGGGGAGGAGCTCCATCCTCTGACTGTGTCTGCTGCGTGAGTGGTTGAGCGAGAGAGAGAGAGACCATGAGAGCGAAAGAGAAAGGGGGAGGGATGGAGGGAGGGAGGGGGGAGTGAGGAGACTGAGAATGGATGGGCGACGGAGAAGCCGCGCGCGCAGGGGAGAGACGGAGTGAGCGCTCGCACTCGGCATTAGCGCAGACACACTGAAAGTGTGCGGACACCGGCAGGACACCCGGACAGGAGACGTAAACAAAACTAAAGAGAGCGAGAGAGACGAGGAGCGAAGACAGAACCCCCCCAGCCTCCCACTGGTAAAAAAGAAAATAGAAGACACCACTAAAGGGACCGTAGCATCCGTACCCTCCTCCTCCTCCTAATCATCATCACCCAGCACAGAGGAGCACAGTGCATGTGTTGTGTTTTTTTTCTTTTTGTGGCTGCCAACTTCCATCCTCACACTCGCCCACTGTGTGTGTGTGTTTTGTAGGTCTTGCCCTCTGCACTCCGCGGTCATGACGCCCTGGCTCCCTCTGCTCCTGTGGATCTGCGGACACGGTAAGTTAAAAAAAAAAAAAAAAAAGATCCACGCGAAGTTGCGTTTTTCTTATTTTCTCTGCGCGCCGCGCGTGTCTGTGAAATACGTCATTTTTGTTGCCGTGATGCTTGCGCGACCATCTGTGTTGTGAACTGTGTGTGGATGATATTGACGCACGGGTGTGTGTCTGTGCGCCTTTTGCCAGACTCACGCCGGAGAGAAAGTCAAGAGCGTTTGTCCGTGTGCAGCTGCGTGTAGTTGCATCCTGCACTTTTTCTTCCGAGGGTGTGAGTGTGTGCGTGTGCGCGCGCGTGCGCGCGCGCGTAGATTTGGTCGTTGCTATTTGGGCAGACAAGTTAAATACTTCTTTGTGGGTTTGATATTCCTGTCACACAGACAGACACGCACGCACACACAAAGCCCTCTATCCCTAGTCTGGTTCAGTCATGCGTTCGCTCCTAAATCACAATTGTTTTGAACTGACGGCCCGTCCCCGTTGAGTCCGACTACAGGGGGTCTGGTCAGAAGAAAACCGAGAAAAAGTTAACGGCGAAATGTCACGCCATGGCCGGCTGGCACGTGAAGCCCCGTGGACAGAGTCTTGTGTTGTTATGCTTTAATCCTGGACAGACTATTTGTGGACAGAACGAGGCAGGATTAGTTGCTTCCCCACTTTGCCACCAGGTGGTTGTCTTTCGAAAAACAATGGAAGTGAGAAAAGTGCAGGCAGAGCTGTGCCTCTGCCCGTGTGATATATGTGCACACACACACACAAGGCTGAATCAGACTGTGGGTGTATGTCATGTCTGCACGACAACTTCCCCTGGTTTACGCCCCGTGGGGGTCAGGGTCAATCTCCTCTCCAAGTCTGACCCTGTCACGCTGGGCCGCATCCTAAAGAGCGCACTGACACTGGCTCCTTGCATCCCTCTCTTACTCGGTGTTTGTGTGTGCTTAGTTGTTTCCCACAGGGTTGTTGTAAAGTTTTATTGAGAAGCAGCACAGGGAGGAAAAAAAAAACAAACCAACAACCTCAGTCTTCTCCAATCAGAGCTTAGTATGTTGACACATTGTGTTGGAATTGACAGCTCAAAGTTGGTATCACGCTGGAATCGCAGCGGCAACAAATGGAACTCATTTGTTTTTTTCTGGAGGGACTGAATGAGTTGTTGCACATGTTGATGTATTCACGATAACAAACAGAAAACCAAAGAAGAGAGCGAAGGAAAGCCCTACTCATCAAATCCAACAATTTACTTGGATTTAATGTTTCTGCTGACTCATTTCACTTGTAGAAAACGGAGGAAATAAACGTATTAGGACAAAGCAATTTGCAATCGACTGCCTTGTCTGCACTTTAAAGAGTTGTGAGTGTGTGTTTTCTTTGCTGAGGTGTGACCTGGGAGGGTGACACCGGCTGTGTACCACGACCCAGAGAGTGCACCGAGTTCGGGCAGCTTCTGCGGATCACTGCTCTTGTCACCGGGCAATTACAGGAAAGCAAACGTGGTGCTCTGGATGATTGTTACTGTTCTTGATGCTGCTGCTTTGCTGTGTTGTGTTGCCCTGATTTCCCTGTCAAGTATTTACGTACCATCTGTGGAGACTGTGACGCCGAAAAACACATCATCGGTCATTAGTTTTCTTCTTCTCCCCTCCGCTTAACATCTGCCAAATTTTGTCTTCGCGTCTCGCTGTGCGTCTGTACTGCGCTGCACTCTTTTTATACTCGCACTTGTATGGCTTGAATGATATACTAGTACGTTTATATATTGAATCTGCAAAAAAGGTGGTGGTGGTGGTGGGACGGGGGTGGGGGGGGGCTTGTATTTATTGACACGTAGGACACTTTGTTTTGGACTTCTATTCTGTTCCCCTCACATTTACATTCTAATACCAGCCGGCGTTGCCCCAGCCCTGGGAACCACGAGCACCATATTTCAGATCGCACTGGAAGTGGAAGGAGGCGATTGCTGCAACTGGAATGAGATTAGATTTTCTGTGCATTTCAGAAGAGTAGGTCATTACCATAAAGTAAAATACTGCCTCCTCCGCCAGGTAAACAGCGGATAACAACCTACCTTCCCCGTGCCTGCCTCTGGGGAGAGGAGAAAAAAAAAAGCCTCCCTGTAGCTCACTGTTGTTCCACAAATTACGCCTGTGTATGTGTGCCGAGCCGTTGTCAGCAGAAAGCTGCGGAAAACAATCTCATTTTTATGAACAAGGAGACAGAGGGGACCGGTGGTCATAGCAGTTGTATACTTAGACACAGCTATCCTGAGAGAGAGAGAGAGAGAGAGAGAGAGAGGGAGAGATCGCCGGAAAGAAGGAGAGAGCGTGGGTCCATCCGGACTGTGCTGTTCCTGCATCTGGGGCACCTTTTTCTTCCGCTGTCACCGTTCCTGACGGTGACAGATGACACGGCACCAGTCAGGAGGATTTTTGGAGACATTCTCCAGGAACATATTCACCTCAGGCCAAACTTGTCCAGAACCCGCTCCACCCCCCCCCCCCCCCCCCCCCCCCCCTCGACCATTCCTCTTCCTATCTTGTCGATTGGGTTGTCCAGCAGCGCGCGCGCTTTCTTGATTTTACTCCTCACCTTGAAGGGACATTTGATTTCTTCCTCCCTCTCTGAGTAGCCATCCCTCTTTTGCTCCCTGTCGCGCTCTCTCCTTCTGTTTGTTTTTTTTCCCCCCTCCTTCTCTTTTGTTGTGAGATGTGGCGTTGATTGAAAACCCCCGGACTCTGTCGGAGAGTGGGTGAAATACGTGAGAGCATTATGTTCCGATGGAGGAAGGGCAGTTTAACAATTGCCCGATGCCGGTTGTGCCAGGCCTTGATGAAAAGCGCGCACACACACACACACACACACACACACACACACACACACACTGGCAATGTTAAGTGTTTGGGCTCAGTTCCTTCCCCCCGGCCCTTTTTTTTCTTCTCCGTCTCTGCCTGTCTTGCAAACATAATATGCAAATTGTTTCCAAAGGATTTTGTTTTCATTTCACTTTTTCTGGGAAATTACATTTTCCAGTTGGCCTGTCTTTTCCCCCAGGTTTGGCCACTAGGGGCGGTGCTGCTGCTTTATTCCAATCTTCTTGTAAATCTCCAGCCCCGACCTCTCGCCTTCATCACCTCCCTCGCCTCATATATCTTGCGTCTGAACTCCTGATTTCTCCACCCCACCAGACTAAGCTTTTTCTCTGTCCTGGAAAGCTCATCTTAGTATCCCCCAGCAGCCCCTATTTCATTTACCGCTGTCTATTAACTGCTGTCTGACGACTCTAAATCCTCTTTTCATGCGCGGCAGGCTGTGATACATATTTCTCAACCAAAGTATAATTAAATGTCTTTCCATGTCATGTTTGGATGTGTGGATTATTATTATTTTTTTTATGGGTGAAGGAAATCGTTCTGCCTCTCCAAAGGAGGGTGAAAAAGAGGGGGAGATAAATACAGCCCATTACAGTGCACAACAGTACCCACCCAGAAATACTAATTTTCAGCCTCATTATTATGAACGGTTATTTGTAAGCGAGACTCGTATATCTAATGCACGGATTATGACCACAGTAACGCAGAGGTAATTAATTGATTTATCCCCATTCTATCTGGGGGCAGAAGCCAATACACCATCTTTCTTGCATCTTGTCATATATTCAGCCAGACAAGTAGCGAGATGAACAACTTGCAGAATACAAAAACATTCATTGTGAGCTCAGACTGTATCGAGGTGGAAGTCGTACTAGATGAACCAATCAAAATGAATATGGTAAGAAAAAATGGAATCGGCCTTTGACCTGTCTGGATGACTTTCCCTCGTCACCGGTTCCTGACAGCCGGCTTGAGTAATGTCAACCTTGTCTGGATTGGGAGATGCACACACAGTGAGTGACAGATGATGTCATCAGTTCACCATGGGGCCCGGTGGCATGCAGTTTGTTTTCTTGTTTGTGCTGCACGTCCCATCAAGGCTGGCCAGCTTAAGTCACCTCAGCCACTGTGACCCCTGCTCATTTCTGTGCCACGATAGATTAAGCCGGCTGTAATCCCCCTGAGCCGAGTGCCCTGTTGGATATTTATGGTAATAAGTAAACATATGAATAAATAATCTAAGAGGCTGCTGCTGAACAGATGGAACTTGTAATTCCCAATGTTTGTCATCGCTTGTGGAATTAAAGAGAGACGCAATTTCCAAGAAAATCAGTTTTGGCTTAAGCTATGACGCTGCCATGTAAGTCTGTTTGAGGAATATTCAAACATCTGATATTTAAATATAGTATATTGATCTACTGATGTGTGTGTGTGTGTGTATATATATATATATATATATATATATATATATATATATATATATAGGGATTATTCTGATAAGACATTGAAGTAAGAAGCATGCATTTATGTGAAGCGCTCAACCCTCACAATGTTGAGGTTATAGGCCATATAAAATTAAAAAATGCAGCACGCTAGTTAGGACAGCATACCCCGTGACTGCGGCCTGGCTGACAGCCTCATTTCGAGTCTTTGAGGATTCAGGTCAGCCAGGGAAGTAAGTATTCCCTGGCTATTTTGAAAAAAACAGGCATTGATCTGCTCGCTCTCGTGCAGTCAGTCAACGAAATCAAGCTGTTTACTGTTGGGGTTCATTATTCATCCAGAGGACCCTCTCCCCAGCCCCAACAGTTTTCTTTAGCACCAATCAACCCCCCCCAGCCCCTCATCTCCTCTCACTCCGAGACTGCGCTGCTGGATCTCATTCCTCGGGGATGAATTTATCCAGATTGGAGCACTCAGCAAAAGGGCATTATCCCGGATTACATGTCTGCCGGGCCGGCGGTGTTAAGTTATTCAAGCAGATGCTGTTGTGATCACTGGGTCACCTGTGAGGCGGGCAGGGTTAGCAGCTGCACTTCTTCATTTAGCTTTTTTATCGTGGCACTTCCATCCCCTCCGAGACCTCATTCTCGAGTGACACACGTGAGACAGTGCTATTGTGGTCAATTTGTCAGAAAAGCCACACGCCAGGATGCCGTTAAAGGTCTGTGAGCGTGTGGAGGCCCTGGCTAACCCCGGTCAGGATTTTATTTGGTGACAGATTAAAGGATGGATTAATGGCTTCGAAATTGCAGTTTAATGCACAGGAAACAACAGGCTATGTTTCCCCGCAGGGGGGGGGGGGGGGGGGGGGGGGGGGGGGGGCGGCCCCACAGGGCTGAGTGTGATCAGTTGTGGGGGTGTTTTAAGTAGAGTAGTTGTAGATCACACTCTGTTATTTTTCCTGGGAGAGGACAAAGCATCGCCACAGCTGGGAGTCAAAGAAAAAAATTGTTGGCGCTTGTTACCCCGGCTGTGTCTTTTCCCGGTGAATCTTGTGTCTACCTAGCCCAGATTGTGATTGATAGAATCCTTTTAACTCGCTACTGGGTGCTGCCATTTACTGTAGTGCACAGGTGCTCTACAAGGTGGGCTCAAATGCTAGGGAGGAAAGAGAAAGTTTGTTCCTTTTCACGTCGAAACCCTTGCTTTTCAAGTCTAAGGCATTATTAAGCTTTTTGTTGAAGTGAGAAATGTTTTTTTTGACTTAAATGTTCATCGTGTCTCACATTCAGTTGTATCAGCCCCCCGTTTTAGCGGAATGAAAGCTCTCATCAAAGGGGAAATGGGTGCGCTGCATTTATCTAAATATACCGTTTTGTGTGTGCCAGGATTTAAGCAGCTGAAATGAATTGAGAAGTGCTCAAAAAAAGATTTATAGATACATTTCTTTTTGGAAGGTTAGTTGTGTTTTATTGGAGGAAGCCTGTTTGTTACAGTACACTGTTAACATAACCGTGTAATGTCATGGAAACAGGTGAGCAAAATTAAAACACAGTGTTATGTGGGTGAAAATGTACAAACCTACCAAGAGAACGATTAAGAAAGATATTATCCGGGATGCATCTTATACCTTGTAACGTCGCCGTCGAGGCTGATGTATTTTTCAACAAGGCACCTGTGACCTATGCAGAGAAAGATGCATGCCATGTTGAGCTCATTTCTATGAGGGGGAACAACAACATCATTCATGTAGGAATTGACTGCTGTGGCCTGAATGTCTCTCTGTTCCATTTTTCTTCAGGGTTGTGCTTTTCGTGCCGATCCACATCTATAAGCTCGAGTTAATCACTTTCGGGCCTCGGTCGCAGTACAATGCCGCAACTGTTGTCGCGTTGCATGTCCCCCTATTGCTTTGAAGCATTTGTGAGTAAACCAGCCAGCCAATGCATCGGCATGATTGCGAAAGGCTGTGTTAGCAAAGAGCCAAGAAGATGTATGTGGTGCTTCAGCAGAGGAGGCACTTGAGGAATTGGGTTGCTGATCTGATAACGACTTCCTCGTGTTTGGCGGGAAGTTTCTGGCACAGCTCAATATTCCACCTGGATGAACTCTCCCTTTTCTCCTCAAGCATTCTTTCTTGTTTTTGTTTCCTCCGTCTCTTGCTCAGCTTCTCACTGTCCCAACAGTGGCATGCCCAAGATTCACCAGTGTTTTTTTTTTATCTTTTTCTACCACGCACTCCACATGCAATCTGTGTGTGTGTGTGTGTGTGTGTGCTGGCTGGGCATTTGCTACCGTGTCACGACAATTACAGCTTAAAGCCTCAAATGGTAATATAAATGCAAATCAGCCTTTTAACTTGTGCAAGCAGAATCTTGGGAGGAAGGAGCTCCTCACCTGTGGATGTTTCTCTTCCTACCCTTACCGCTGCTGCGAATGTTTTGAACGGCGGCAATGGATAGCACGTGCTTTACCTCCATTTGCAAGCGAACCTTGAGGCCGTTGTGTGTCTGGTATCTAGTATAATATAGTCCACTCTTGGGAAGACTTGTAAAATACCACAGTGAGGTCCTGTAGTGATGAGAGACTGGCGTTACCCCCTTTGCTTGTTTGTGTTGTCTGTGTTTGTGTCCTTTTTTTAGTAGATATGTCAAAATTGGGTCCAGCAGTGCTTAACACATTTAGTCTGGCATTTCGAAATATACATCGGTCTGGGAGCTCTCTTTTCCTTTTCCTTTATCAACGATAACAGCAAATTAGCTTGGGAGGCAGTTGGCTAGAACCAATGTCAGAGCAACAAAACCCGCGACACTGCACAGTGCAACAGAGAAGTGGTAACACTCTACAGCATGCAGAGTAGGGGAAGGAAGCAGGTTCACATGTCCTACAAGCCATCTGCAAAAAAAAAAAACTCAGACCGAAGAGTGGTTCAAAGCAAGATATAACCACCACTAGACCAAACCTTTGACACTCCACCTTCTTGTCCGTGTGGCCGCTGGTTCGACGTTCAGAGAGGAGCTGTGATAGCGTGGCATATTCAACTGACCACTCCAAATCAGTAGCTCCACCCTGTCAGTGAAAACAATTTCGGCTTTTATACTCCTTGTGACGAACCAAAGCCCATTTTTGATAAGTGGCTGGGATTGATCGACCCCCGTCACAGGATGGGAGAAATCTGTCTGAAAAGAACAAGGGCAGACCCATCTGCAGGGGCGAATAAATATGATTTCAGAGATTGGTCCAGTTTCCAGGCTTCTAAATGGGGGGGCTCTGTAGCTTCTATTTTAATTAACAAATAGGAAAACAGAACTCTCTGCGTTGCCAGTCACCAAGGGTGAGAGCCATGGCTTTTTGAAAGGCTTTTTGGTTTGGCACGGCTACCAAAAGCTGTTTTATTTAGCAAAGTAAATCTAAAAGCATAACACTACCAACTTACCCTTGATTTAAGCCAAAACTTTCCAAAAATTGGCAGTGGGGGTTGCACAGCTTTGTGAATGGAAAATGTCTGAGGCTACCACCCTCCCCAAACACTTCTATGCACTGTGTAGATTTTTCACCAGATGCCAAATGGGGCTTTGAGCCACCTGTCTGACTCACGAAAACAATTAAGCAATTGGAGGAAAAAAAGGCCCATTCACTAGCGGTGATCGCAATGTAAGCCCCCCCCCCACCACCCCACCTCCACAAAACAACCCTTTCAGTACCACTACTGTGGGAACTGTGCCAATTTCTTTCATTCCTATTTGTACATTTGTTGTGGGAAAAGCAGGAGCGTTTGACACCAGTCCGAGGAAACCTGTGACACGGGGTGCTTACTTTGCATGTTGATAGAAAATCCTTCAATTGGTCTCCTCACTAATTCAGCCTGTGGCTCGGTGTTTTTTACGAGGCAAGGCTTCATCCGGCAGAACCATCATACAGAAAGACATTCATTGAAAGGCGCGCACGCACAAACACACACACACACACAAACAGCCCTCCCTTGCATTACCAAAGCGCAATCTTCCAGAACACAATAATAGATGAGAAACTCTGACGTATACCATCACTAGGGGCTGAGGGGTATTGCTAGATTCTATAACATGCTATAGGAATGGTTTGTATTGATCCCCAAACATTAATATATCCTTAATAAGAGTATAGTTGTATCGATTTTAAGCCTGTGCCTCAGATGGTTCTTTAATATGGTGCTGCTGGGATTTACTCTGCCCACTTTAATACATGGCCTATTTTTATACACAATAATAATGTGGTGTCGCATGCAGGATCAGCTAAAGGCAGTCCCTTGGTTTCCTTCACCACTCTGGGTCTCTGCCTTTTAACGCTGTGGCGCCTCTTCGATCTTAAGCCATTTCTTTATCAGAGCCGCTCCACAAGTGGATGTTGGAAAGTTGATAGAGTAAACAAAGCCACCAAAAGTATAATTCAAATTTTAGCGGTCACTCCAATATTCACTTTGCCGATTTGTAGGTTGAAGAGCTCTAGTCACACTCTCAGATTTTTTATTTTGTTTCATCAAGTGCAATTTAATATGGTGGAGGCTGGCCTGAGCATTAAAAAAATGCTAATGCACATCGGGGAGTTTAAATGATTTGCTGTCCTTTCAAATCTGCTGGCAGGGTTTCAATCTGGCTGGCGTCCTGGGGGAACTCACAGTGGTCATTGCTCAATCCCTGGGGGACATTAGAGCAAATCACAAAGCAGCGCAGAAGTTATTTCACTTTCCCAATTTCCTTTGGCCCCTGCCCAATGCTAAACAGCAGAGGACTGGCCCACAACACTGGGCAGGGCGAACCCCTTTGCCTCCCTCGGTCTGTAACCTTTTAAAGCTGATTTAATCAAATCAAAATACCACAGTGCAGACCCATTTGAGACAACCTGAAGACAAACAGTTGAAGAGCAAGCCAAAGGCCTTGGGTGGAGCAAGGGCAAGGCCATCCATTACTTCCTGTGCAACCAAGAGCGCAGGGACGCAGAAAATGCCTGCGGTGCCCGATGATGAACAGACTCCACATCACAGATTGGATTAGAGTGGCGTGAGAGAGAGCCCTAAAAGCCATGCACAGTTTATTGAAACCTTATCTAAAGCGATAATGTTACTAGGGAAAGGTCCATGTAATGATGGATGAGTGGAAAGTGTCCTAGATGGTGGACAGGCAGGTCCACCATCCATGGTCAACTCATCTTCTTCTAAGAGCAGGAAGTAGGACCAGGGAATAGTGACAATAAAATGGGCCATAAATTGCTGGCACCCTGGTTACCCCGCAGTGTCATCTTCACAGGTATATGTACTTAAGTGAGGCTCAGTGCTCATATTCCCGGCAATTTAGGTGCCATTTCATCACCAGTAACCGTGAGGCATTTTGGGAAAATGGAAGCAGTGTTATTGCTGAGATTTGTGGTCTCCCTTAAAGCTCTCATCTCTTCAACCGCTTGGTTTATGGCATATGAAATATAAGTTTGATCATGCCTTGTCTTTATATGTAAAACCATTTAACCTAATGGGGTGTGCTATGTCCGCTACCGGTGCCCAGCGTCAACAGAGATAACTAACATTATTTATAGATTTTGAAATTTCCGAGATTTCTGAGGGAAAAAAAATCCTGCCCCTCTTCTACTTTCCCAGAATGAAGAGAGGATTTCTCCTCGCTGGAAGGCAATGGTATCCAATAGCTGAGAGCTGATGGTAACAATGACAACACAATGCCTTCCAAGGTAAACAAAAATATCTGGAGCTTCGGTAAGGGAGTGCAAGGCAAAATAAAGAACAGCAAAGACATAGTCTTATAAAATACAGTCAGAAATATCAAAAGGATTGTCACAAATGAAAAGATATCTGCGTTTTGCAGCCCTAATCCTGAATGCCAGTGCATTTGTTGTCTGAGTAGAGTATTTGTGTACATGAGCGAACACGCACAAATGTGATTATTCCTTGCTTTCGTTGTATGCTAATTTTATTACTTCACATTGTTTGCCTATCTTCCTCCAAACAGCTTTAGTTCACTCTAGCACTCGATGTTTTTTTTGTTTTTTTTCTTCCAAAGGACTGCTGTTTGTTGTTGGCAAAGTGTTGGAATAACACAAGGGATTTCCATATTATTATTATTTTTTTTATACCCCCAGTGTGACTTTTAACTTATGTGAGACGTGAACGCTTCTGTCCCAAAACTGTGCGACACCCAGCACAGCAGATGAAGATGATCGGGGCAGCGCCCAGTGGGATGTTCAAAGGTGTCCACCAATCCCCTCGCCACCTTCAGTGCGCGGCCCCTCAACTTTTTCCCGAGGTTATCAGTGAATGAATTATGTAGGGCTTTCATTAAAGATTGCAATTTGCCCAGACCCGGCTGAATAGACTCAAACACAGCCTCGCTTGAAACATCTAGCTCATAAAAGTATGGTAGCTCTCGTGCAGCCCCAAGACTTGTCTCTACATGAAGCCCACGCTCCACATACAGCAGAGAGTTAATGGCTTGGAATCCACTGTCAGTCTCCATCTGCCAGCTCTCTGTAAGTGCTCGGTGCTGGATTTTTTTTTTTTTTTTTTCCATTTATTTATTCCTTTTACTGTCTTGAAATTCATAGAGTTAGTTCAATGGATTACTTTGATTGTTTTGTTAGATTTACAGGAGGAATATTGCAAAAATGAAAGCAATAAGCTGTGTAGAAACCATAAAGATGAATCAATACCCAATCCACTCCAAACGTTGCGAGGCTGATCTATCCATTCTCTAGCACCAGCTGAAGGACAATTCCTAAATAGAGCTCCTAATGTGGCTCTGAGAATTGGTACTGTTGTCGTTTATTACGAAGCAGACATCTTCTTAACTTCTCCCTCGGCGCTTTTTCTTTTGATCATCACCTCCATGTTGGCTCTAAAATGCTCTGAAATACAAGTGACTTTCAGTGCGCGTCTTTGATGGCTGCCAAACAAGTGTCTTTTCGTCTGTCTTCTCGGAAAATGAGAGAGAAAGGCAGGATCCGAGGGATTGGAAAGGAAAATGTGAAGATCCTGGGATGCCTTTGTCACCGCATCTCCTCTTAAGGCTTCCTGTGAAGGAAATGACATGTAACTCACACAGTGCTGATCGCCAGGCCACCTGCTGAAAGATGGAAAAGTGGCACAAAACAAAAGAAGTGGACTCAATTTAGCAGTTTTGCTTTTTGGAAACTCTTGGTCCAATCCTGTTCATACAGCACCTATTGCACAGGTGTCTGCGTCACTCCGTCACGACACACACTGGTTGGAGGTGAGGGTTCGTGTACACTCAACCCCTACATGTGTTCACTCAACCTTCAAACACACTGACCCCGGATAGGTCTTTATGGCCCTCTTCTGTTTCTGGTATTTTTTTTCTATTAAAGCCGATGCTCGGCACGCATCAAAGCAATCTAAACAACAAAGGTCCAGACCACTAGTTATTTCGACAGATGGAAACTCGACAAATGAGCAAAGGAGAAAGTTTGGTTTCGCAACAGACAATGGGGCGGAAAAAGGAATAGAAAAGAAGCCCAGTTCTTCCAGAATCCGTTATCCCTGAATTAATGATGGAACAGGAGCGGTAGTGTTCCCCCACTGAGACATGAACCAGATTTCAACCCGGAGCTCCCTGGAGGTGAGGGCCGGCATCTCTCTGACAGGACATCTGGTCCCTGAGCATGGCCATCAGGGGGCCAATGTCGCCACCTTAGTTGTAATATTTCCCTCGAACTCCCTGTGGGAAAAAAAAGGAAAAAAAAAATAGGGCAGGTTTCCATAAGAGGAGAAAAGGAAAGAGGGGTGCGACTATTTGCTGGGCTGTGTCGGCATGCCACATCATTTAAGCCGACAGCCCTAATAAATTGCAGCTATACAGATGGCTGTGAGCAAACAGAGCTTAATGGAAGTAAAGTGAGAATTATCAGGCAAGAAATGAAAGGAAAAAGACTGAAATGAGTGCAAAGGGGCCGGATGAAATGATGTCAGCCCGGCGTGACACCCGAATGAAACGGGCAAATTGTCACTCTAATAGATCGGAACTGTTTAGTTTCAATCACTGTCTGTTGAAATTGAGGAATAATGATCCCCAAGCAGACCCAAACACACATTGCTTTGCTCTTAGTTTTTGTTGTTTTTGTGTCCAACATGTTACACAATGACCTTGCATTCAGAGTTGACTTTCTTTCATTTGTGTGTTTGGTTTAAATAAATGGTATTTTTAAAGCCCCACTTAAATCTACAGTAAACAGTATATTTGTGTGACTATCGGGATATATTTATCGGCCGAATCGGCTTTTTGGAAAAACAAATTCTTGAGGTCTTTAGTTTAATCAGGTCCCAGTTGATGAGAGGCGGAGGTAGGGATAGTGGATAACTGGCTTTTCCAGTAAATATGATCCTTTCTGGGATTCAGACTAAGTGGAGAGGTTGAAGCTACCGTGGGGAAGATGCTGTGATGCTGCAGTAAATAGTGAAGCACCCGAGCCCTGCAGGGAGGTCTTTAACCACAGGCTTAAGTTTAGCCCACTTTCTTAGCCAGAACCTATTGGACACGAGCCAAGGTTAGCCGGCAGCACAGACATGCAATCCCATTGCTTTTATGTGGAGCTCCGAAAAAGCACCGAAGAGGCCAGAAACCAGGAGGCTCCTGATGAAATCTAATTGGTTATCGCACAATAACAACAAACCCGTACGCCGAAGTCGCTGCCTCTTTATGCATGGGAGGTTTTTTGAGTAGGCACTTAAACGCAAATGAGGAGGGGATCCAGGGGAGAGAGGGGTGTGATAAATAGTATATGTGGCTGGGGGATGGAGTGTGTTCTGCTCTTCAAGCCGATTCTTGTGTGTGTTTATGTCGCTCCCTATTTGTTGTGTTTACGCGTCTTCCAGTGCACCTGTGTGCATCTGTGCGTGCCTTGTGTGCTCTACAGCTAGGTACGCATTGTCCCGCCGTGCACGCGCGCGCGCGTTTGTGCGACAGTGTGAAGAAACCACAGAGGGTCGTCCAACAGAGAGCAGTGCATTTCGAAAGGTGCCAGAATGAGTTTGTCACAGGGAGCGTAAAGTTGAGGAGAAAGGGGACTGTGGAGAGAGAGACGCTTTCCCCGGGCACCCAGAGTCTGTCAGACTGATTAAGTCACACCGCTGGAGTGAGAGTTGGGAAACTGAACCGGAGCATGCTAAGGGGGAGCCGCGTATCGGGGGGGGGAGGAGAAGCAATAAAAAAAAAACAAAAAAACAGCAACATGTTAACGTTAACATGACTGCATGTCGCATGTGCACTCCCTCGTACCTGACCCCAGAGACTCATGCTAAGACAGAGCACACCAGCCGGCAGCTCCCTCGCCCTGGGGCGACATTAAGCAGGTCAGGGCCGTCTCAAAGTTCAGGGAAATGCGACATGACAGGACGACTCCAACATATGCCTGTGTGACAGGGAGGCACACAGATGACTGATGTGCAGAGTGCCGTGTCTTAAGGGGGGCGAGGGGAGGCGCACCATGAGGCATACGCCCACTTACACGTAGCCTTGTACTGAAACGCGAAGACGTAGGCGCGACAAGCTCACTGGCAGGGCCGCCCGGTCTGCGGCTGCTGCCGTCTGTGGCCGAAAATGCCAAGGACCTTTGAGCCCTCAACAAAGAGCGGCATGCCTCCGTGCCACAATCAACCGGCCGTGTCTTTTATTCAAGGGTCCTCGGCTGCTCAGAGGATTTGTTTGCCGGGGCCTCTCTCTGTTTGTCTCGGGTCTCACACGATCAGCACTGCCGTAGACCTGCTGTAGAGCTATAGACGGTATACAGCGCGAGGGCGGCCTCATTAAAAATACCGAAGGCCACCCACATAGGAAAGTGCACAATTACATAAGAGGTGGAGCAGTCTTTCGGCGATGCCCTCAGCGGAGCCAGGTACCCGGGCCCATATCGCACACGAGTTCCAAATGTGAAAAATGAAAAAGCCACCATCTCAACTTTGTCCTCCCACGTCGGGGCCACCACGTGGGAGGACCCCCATACTGAAATTAACATCGCTCGCCCTCTCCTCTGCGGGCTCTGCCGTCTCCGCGATGCCAAAGCGCAATCGACAGCACCTCTAGCGTCGCATGCTAATTGCTCGGTTTTTGCGAAGAGCAAAAAGGCCCCTGAAATGAGAGTCATTAAGCGAGAGTCTGAGTTCAGCACAGCACTGCCGTAGCTTCCAGCTTAATTCCACTGCTATCTTGCACAGGGGTGTAAAAGTGTAGTGCTGAGCGAAAAGGTGTTCTCTCCTTATTATAATGCAAATTCAAACCTGCGCCTGGCTTCGCGAGTAATTACTAAGGCGGAACAACACGGCGCAGTCAATAGGTTAAAAGTATTCTGTCAAACAAGCAACGAGAAAAACCACCCGTGTGAGAAAATATAGATGCTGACTGTGCTGAGGGGCCCCAAAATCGATGTGTACCAAACAACACTCTCGCTCTTTGCTGCGATTAAAATTTTTCAGACAAGAACTTGATTCAGCTGCATTTCTTCTGAAAGGAATTGAAAGGAGTTTATTCCTCAGTGCGGCGAAGCACTGCAGGATGTGTATCCCTCACACCGGAGCAAACAACAGGGCCAGAGTACACTTTTGATCACATCTTCGGTGATGACAATAAGAAATCTGCTGGCTGTCCCCTTGAGTGTTTTCACCTTACCTTTAAAGCACTCTCTCTTTTCTTTTCTCCGCCCGTCTCACCAGCATCTTTTCTGCAGCTTTCTTCACAAGCTTTTATTTGTCAAGGTCCGTCAACATCAAAAGCATCACAGCACGGAAACGGCTGATTATAGTTGATGCGATTTTGATCATACAATGTGACAGCCAAAAAACAATCAAGTGTATATATATATATATTTTTTTTTAAATAGTTACAGATGTCACAGTCGATTAGACCATTTTTTTTCTTAAAGCAACATTTCAGATTTATAACTGCAATGTGGTCACTGAGCTTGCGTGTGGTCATTTTAAATATTTTAGTGAGCACATGCTACGTGGTTGTGGTTTTGGTGCAAATGTGAGGAGCCAGTATCTCGGGTTTTCCGTCGGGCCACTCGCTGCCACATCCTCTGCCCTCGGCCCCAGCTGTGTCAGCAAGACGGGCAGAAAGAGCAATCCTCTGTGACTGGAAATGACCCCGGTGCCGTGTGTGGGTCAAAAGCTGCTCCAGTGGCACCAGCTGGGTCCGGCTGCCTCTTGCAATACACACTAAGATAGCACGGCACAAGTGTTGTGCTGGCAAGGGGGGGGGGTCATAGAGACACAAACTTGGTAAAGACCCCCCGGTGTTTGTTTGACTCTCTGTGTGGCTATTTGTCCGCCAGGAGTGGAATGAGTACAGGAAAATTGGATTTAAGTCAAATAAATCCAACTTTTCTGCTTGTTCTTTGAAAATATAGTCAACTCGGCCACTCTGCTCGCGCTCGTGCTTTCACGCACCTAGAAGCTCTTTTCATTTGTGGCATTTTCTCAGTCAATCCTAACTGCATCATGTAACACCATGAAGTTACTCTGTCGCTGTTCAGTAACTCGTGATTGTAAATGCAGCCCACCTGTGTTAAAAATACTTGATTGGTATTAGAAGTTTGCGTGTCATTGGAAATCTCTTCGATCTGCCTGATTGCTTTAATTGGGCAGATTATCTGTACCGGTGTACTCGTGGCTCCACCGACACTTGTGTTATTTAACATATAGAGGCTCAATTAGTAAGCTTTCTAAGGTGTTCGCCTTAACTAAGGCCTAATTAGGCAGCAGTCTGACAGCACAACGTTAGTGGTTCATGAACTGCCAGCTGCGACAGTCTTAGTTGCACAAGAGGCAAATACCAACTACGGCCAAGTATGTCATTCATTTGGCTTTGAAAGCCTAAAGCTAATAAAAAAAAAGAGAATTAGAATTATATTTCGCCATCCTTTCAGGTAGAATGCAAGCACCGTGCTGCATATTTACACGTTCAGTCTCACTGTCAGCCAGTCAATAAAACAATATAACACAACAGCGTAATGAAAAGAATATGCCCAGTGAGCCAGACACAGTGCCACAGAGCCCGCTCAGAGTCTTTAATCCAGGCACCCCTCTTTCCCCTCGCAGAGCTCTCTGAACCTGCTGCGAAATTGAATTTTCCACCTCTGTGTGTACGTGAACCAGCCAAGCACTGCATTGTCGGAGTACTCAATTAGCTCCCAAGGCAGAAGCCAAAATGTTTTCCAGAAGCGGATGTATTCTTCACAGATCAGGTTCTCATTAGCATGACGCTTGAATTCCTCATGGCAGAGAGTCAGAGGGCCTTCTCCAGGTTGAAAACCAAAAAACGCCAAAAAACGCCTGAAGCTTTAATATCCGCGTCCCTTTATGCCATATCGTATCATACTTTTGGGTGTAGCGGCCCCCAGCGAAGAGAAATGTTGACCTCTGCTTAAAAATGTTGTTTTGTAGGTTGCGTGCAGGGTCTGCATTTCTTCCTTCTCTTGCTTAGCTGCTTAGATTGAATTTGCATGAAGCAGGTAGCACTCCTCTGAGTCTCCTATGACTCAGGAAAACAGATGTTCAAATCTGTTGGTCCTATTTTCTCTCGGGATAAAGCGGTGAATACGATACACAAGTCCTGCAATAAATCTAGGGGAACAAAGGAGATTTGAGTCTTTAAAACCACAAAGTGTTTCCATAAAGTTGTAATAAGTTTGCAGAAAACGGATGGATGTTGTTTACGGAATGTGTTGACAGCAGTTGGCTGAAGCATTAAAAATAAGCTGTACGGGAGCTAAACGGCTCAGTGATGGAATGACATTGAAGTCGCACAGCAGTGAAAAGTGTTTTTTTTTTTCTCTCCAGCTGAATGGCTGAAAGGAGGCAATAGAAAACAAAAAACACAGACAAAAGCGGGTCTCAACTAACTTGAGACAGTCAGTAACTTGGCAACTGCTCCTCCTTGAAACCCACGCATTCACTTTTGCTCCACTAAAGTGGCATTGTGGCAGTAATATGGAGGATATAACACAGACGGCCATACGGTCAGGAGCTGGTTATTTTGCCCCCTCGTGCCCTATAGCGGCCGCTCGCTCTCATTATTAAGGTGCCACCGACTCCAAATTTAGAGCTGCCGTGTTTGCCTCTTGCCCTGGGGCTTATATATCAGCCCCAGCACATAAACGCACACACCCGTGACAGCTCCCATCACACGGACAAGGCCTGGATATGAAATTGGATGTGGAGGTATTT
The DNA here is from genome assembly GCA_016785305.1 of Colistium nudipinnis. NCBI lineage: Eukaryota > Metazoa > Chordata > Actinopteri > Pleuronectiformes > Rhombosoleidae > Colistium > Colistium nudipinnis. The sequence continues at coordinate 489,739 of JAFBJU010000338.1, read as the reverse complement.
TTGTTAATGGTTTGTGGTAGTGGGAGGCTCACTTACACCCCATATTGGTGTAAAATTTGCCAGCAGGGTTTTTCGCAGCCTGCCCGGTGACAAAATATTGGACGCTGATCAAAAGTGAGACAAGGTATCACTCTGCCAAAGCGGCTTAATGTGACAAAAAAAAGGTGACATGGGCAGTGATTTGCCTTCGTTTGATCTAATTTCCTGGTTTTAATTAAAACATGTTTTGCACCGACGGAATTACACACGCGCATCTATATTTATGTATAGTTTCGATTTAAGTTATAACCCTGTAGCCACTCAATTTGAAGCTGGAGTAATTGTGGTGTCAAATTGAATGAAAGAAGCTGCTTTTTATTACTTTGTGGAAAACTACAATTGCAAGAACATTGGTTAACTAACCATAAAGAATTCAATTTAAATGACTATTGTGCTACTTTGCGTTCCCCCCGAGGCTAAAATGTTAACCGACTATATAGACACAGGTGTGCGTGTGTGATTGTTTCTGTGTGGGCCTGTCTTTCATAGTGGGCATTGGTGTCTACCGTGAAGCTTCTGAGTAGACCGTTCCGAGGCTTTTAAGGGAGCACGCGGATTAGTGCGCCCTCTACACGGCAGAGACAGCTCCAGGATTAACCTTGTTTTAAATGTGCCGCGTGAGAAAGATTGGTTGACCTTACCGCGACCTCGGCTTTGGACAAACCATCGCACTTGATAGAAACTGGCTGTTAATGGACTTCACCGTGCCAAGAAACACCCCGACGACATATGCTCATGTTTGAGATTAATATTGTTTGCCTTCCAACACTCACTACTTGCTATAGCTTCAAATTAATTTCCTTCATTGGCAAGTCAGTTTGGCCCTTGTCCCTTGGCAGACCTTCTCGGAAGCAGACTCTTTTTTTTTCCTACGCTCAGTATGACAGGGATCTAACTTAGGTAACAACATTTTCCAGCCTTTGTTTGGTGTTAACTATTTTGTGATGTGTAGATGTATACCAATACCCTACAAAGACAAGTGTCTATCTATTTTCTGAGTCAAAGAGCAGATGTTTCATAATGTTCACAGAAATGATGACGATCAGGTCCGTGTGAGGTCAGGAGAGAAGCCGAGGCTCTCCAGAAAAAAGAGGACTCTTCCCCCATTAACAGAGTTTGCTGCCTGGGATTGGGGCAGTTGGATTCGCTGCAGATGAACTGCCCTTCCTGAAAAAAATGGAAACAGGATGATGGAGATCAGTGACAATACCGGCTGGATAATCATGCCCAAATCACAGCCATCTGCTCTCAATAGCCACATCATCTACACGCAGGGCCGTCAATCCTTCCCCACCAAATCCCTAAATCCTGACAATCTGTAGCACTCAGCTTAGGACCTCTGTTAATCCACCTAGCAAGCCCACATTACTGGACAGGAAGGTACAAGATCCCCTGGACACTTATTTCCCCCTAGGAACCAAAATTGGTGCTTTATGTCCCATTTTTTTACGATCTGTATCACTGATCATGTTTGATGGACGCCTCTTAAAGTGAGCAGGTGTAGTAATTTTTATGTGGTCCTATCTACACTGATTCATGAAACTGCAGGAAGCCAAAAAACGAATGTACGAGTTCGCTTTTATCTTCAACATCTATTTAATCGCCAACAACCGGGAACATAAAGAAATGCCTTTGGATGGAAGGTGCAAGTCAAACACTTATTAACACTGGAGTTGTTGCCACGTTGCCATCTCCTCTTCTTAACACATTACAGCCTACAGTACTGTACAAAGTGTATGTGTCGATTTCTCACTGTAAGAAACAAAGGCTTGCATCCTTGTGGCCAAAGGGCAAACTCAGGCACCTGAAACACCAATTGGCTGAATGCTGAGTTTGACAGGATGCGGTATCGTGATAAATGATTCCTTCCCCCGACTTTTCCTGATGAATCCACTTGGCTGCAAACCACGGCTGCAGGTCCCCCTTATTGCCTGGAAATCCCCTGTTTGTGTTTGGTGTGACCTTCGGAGGGCTCGGCGACCAAACAGAGAGGAAGGGAAAAAAACGTTTTGGTGTTTGCGGAGAATTTTGACAACCATAATTTAGATCTCCTCAATATTGAAGTTGTTTTCTGTTCTTATGATGTTTTTTTTTTTACCATGGCCACTGCTGCTACCTTTTAATTGTAAATCTGTGCCCGTGAAACAATAGGCTGACTACAGTATTATGTGGCGTTATCTTACCTTCTGGGGCCATGTGAAGGTCTTTCCGGACATATACATGCCACGGGGAGGGAGCAGTTTCCCCCACTGCCCTCAATATATCTTCTTTCAAGGGGAACGTTGAACAACTGGGAACATGAACTCCTCCCACATTGCTTATATTGTCCCTTTGAGCATGGGAGCGCCAATCTTTGTTTGTCATGCCATAGAAATATCGATTTGTGTTGATGACAGGTCGTGGATAACATTTTTCTCTTTCTTTAGTTTTGTGATTGTTGTATCGTGGGGATTTTGAGAGATGTTTAAAAACAAGAGTGCAGGCTTTCACATGTGGCCTTCTTCAAAGTCACTGACAAGTTTGTCACAAAATGAGGAGTCATTATCTTCTAACAGCTTTTTTTCCATTGATTTCAAGGGTGTTTGCTCTCATATCGCTCCATTTTTCATTTTTAAAACTATTCATAAAAAAAACATTATGGATTTCACATACATGCTGAGCATTACAGGTACTTTGGTTTCATCTTTACGGCACGATCATTCGCAAATACGAGATGTAACCTCATTCTCAGCTGTGAGTTGTGATTTTGTGAGTTCATGACTTTTATCCACGTTTTTTTCTTTGATCTGCGGGGTCAATATTTCATTTGCGCCAAAAAAACAGTTGTGTACTTCAGCACCACAGCACACAGCTCGACTCACAGGAAACCGGCAGGAGACGGCTGAGTCCTCGTCAGGACTGACCGTCTCAATGAGGGGAGCTTATATACTTCACAGCTTCTTTTGAGGAAGTGGAACCTCAAAGACACTGGCAAACACGGCTGGTTTCATTTCCAACCACAGTACCCCGAGAGCATTGGATTTAAGTAGGCTTACACTGGAGACGACACTTTCATTTGTTTGCGTAAGTCAATTCTCTGGGTCCTTAATGGATGCTTTCCCCGGTTTCAAGGGAAGCGCCTCAAGGTCCTTTTGTTGCCGAAGAGATTTATTACCATCCGACAGTCTTGTTTACCAGTGGCATTGCTCATATTAAAATTGAACAAATAAATGAACATCTACCTATTTGTCTGTGTGTGGGTGTGTGTGCACCTCCTTTAATTAGAGCCTGCCTTAGTTACAGATAGTTACCTAATTTTAATTACCTGCCATTTAATCCTCCCCATCCCTTTTGGAACTGCCTCATACAACTGCATTTTGCCACCTAAAATGACAACCCAAAGTTTCTTGGTACATTAAGTCACCGTAAAATTATTATTAGATTATTATAAATAAAAAAAAAAAAAAAAAGTTAAATGAGCCCCCCAAAAAAAACATACAATCTGCACCACATGTACAGCATTCGCCAGCAACAGCAGCAGTTAAGCCCTTGAAAAGCAGCGAGGGATGGTATTGATTTTTTAAGCCGTATAACTCTGTGAGAGAGTGACCACACATCTCCTGCTTTATTAATGTGCGATTGATAGAGAGGACGTAAACAAGCAGACTGTTTTCATTTGAAAATCAGTAAATTAAGTTTTAACAAAGGATTACCCGTCACTATGTGGACTTTTGGGGGAAAAAAACAACAAGAGTACGCTGTTTAGTTTGTTTAGGAGTGGTCAGAAAAAGCGTCTCAGTTATGCTCAGTAGAATTTCCAAATGCTTGTAGGTAGGATATGAAACTGTAAATCCTGGACTTAAGAGTCTTTGCTGTGTTGACGCCAAATCTTTACTGTGAGTTGGCAGTGCTTAGTGTAAGTTGCTATGGCAAAAAAAAAGCAAAGCGGGGAATGTTGCAGAGGGAATCTAATGTGCGGTGCAATGTGTATGACTAACGTGCTGCGCTCAACTGGCTTTGCAGATGCACAGATCCTATCTTTATGTAAGATTGGGTCTCTCTCCATTTAGCACCAGCGGGATTAGATGGGTGCACATGTACAGCCCGTCCAATTTTGATGGTACTCAGGGGGATGTTGCATGGAACACACTTAAAGCTAGCTGACAGCAGAAATGTCTAATTCTGTCGATCCAACAGTGTAAAGGATTTTTTTTATTTTTTTATTTTACCATTCTCTAGTGCCGACCATGGACACTTAAAATCGACAGCCCGTTGGCTGATGCAGACAACATTTGCCTTTATAATGCATGGTTTGAGACTTTGTTTACAATTCAAACTTTAAAATCTAATTTCAAAATTCTAATTTCTAACTGGCTGTTGTTTATAATAATTTAATTACAAAAAAAAAGGACATACCAGAAATTAAGGTCTTCTATTGGCGAGGACACCTCTGAATACGTTTTGAGCCATATACAATGGAGAAGGCAAATAAAAACAAATTGTTAATACTGATTTCGGTAATAAATTATGCATTTTTCTCTGAATCAAATGTAATGTTTTGAATAGTTTCATGTTATTATGTCGTTAGTATATATAATTCTTTCCGAGACAAAAACAAGTATTCCTGACCCAGACCCTGAGATGCGGAGTATGGAAACCACGTGCTTAAGAAATTGACTTTCATGTTTAATGTAGTGTGCAAAAATGCATTACAGCATAGTTAGAGAGTCAAGGCGAGCTTTTGAAGTGGTGGAACACCAACGACCGTTCTCTCCAGAGAAGATTATCTATAGCCAGCCCAAGAGCCATCCATTTCACTGACTTTATCATTACCAGGCACAGAGTATGGATCCGCAGAGCAAAATGGAATAGCTGGGGAGCTAATGGCACTTGACAGATACTGGTGTGAGATAGCATGCTTATCTTTGTAATATGTGGAAAAAAAAAACGTTATCCCAGATCCCAGTGTGTGTGGTGGAAAGTGGGGGAGTGGTGGTAGTTGTGGTGGGAGGTTTGGGGGTGAGAAAAGGAGGGGGGCTAAAAAGAAAGATATAACATAATGGAACGAACCCCTGCTGTCCCTTTTAGTAACCATACTTTTTTACAATGGTTAGTAAAATCTTTGTTTGCTATCCCAATATGTCTTTATAAACCGAGAAATATTTTTGGTTGCTTCATTAAAATGTGGTAAACCCACTCCTCAGTTGTCTTTCTACGGGAGCCAAAGAAAAGCCATCCCCACCTTTTCTTTTATTGAAGGCGAGATTTGTCCTCCTGATGATAGCGTCGGCGTATGTCTTATTAATTCCGGCACATGCAGAGGATGAGTGATTCATTTCACCTCTGAAGATCTCAACTCGGGAGCTGTAAAAAGTGACAGCAGGGTTGTGAACCTGCCGAACGCCAGACATCGCGCTCCTACACAAGGTGGGTGGTTCCACACCCCGATCGCTAATTAAAATTAGTTACGATTCAATTACGCAAGGTCAGCGATTAAATCAATCTTTGATTGGAACGTCTCTGTCGGGCCGGTGAGTGGCACTCCAAATGCGCAGGCCTATAATTTTCTGCATCTGTACCGTCATGTGGAATAATTAATCTCAAACAGCCGTCATAAATAGAAGTAGAAGGTTATTAGATATAGGCTTCACTTACTGCGACACCTGGTGTGGTAGCTGCTTTGTCGTGGATGATGGACTGGCGGAATGGGGATGTGCCTTTCTCTCTCTCTTTCTCTCACTCACTCACTCTCTCTCTCTCTTTTTTTTTTTCTATCTGCACCGATGTGAGACTTGAGTGAGCAGCACCAGAGATTGCATTACCTCCCCACTGGCTGTTTACAAAGCCTAAGTGATAAGAGAAATGACTTAGTAAATAACTAAGACGTCCCTGTAAGCTCACTTCCTTCCTTGTGGGTGTGTGTCTTTGTGTGTCTGTGTGTGTGCGCCTGTGTGCGCCTGTGTGTTTGATACACTCATCTACTAAACTGCTCTCAATTAACTGGGTGATTGTTTTTCCCAGATTGGCCCCAGTGATTAGAAAGTGTGTCCTGCGCCTGAGTGTAGTTGTGTGTGTGTGTGTGTGTGTGTGTATGCATGCTGGTGTGTTTTTGTGCGTTTTGAACAGTTTGAAGGTTGCTGCGATCAAGGTCGGACTGGAGGAGAGCCTGATTAGACTCCTATAAGACGATGTGTAATATATCGGTATCTCTGGCACTGATGCTGTCACTGTAGCCTTCCCGAACACCGCAACTAAGTGGAAATCTGCTTGTTTTGATTCAATAAACTGTTTACTGAGGCGTACTGATCTGACTTGGATATTGCTGATTACACACGGGGAAAAAAAAGCTCATAAATCTTCCATCGGTCCATGAGATGAGGTCATTTAAATGCATGGCAGGACGTACCGCAAAACATCTGTAAAGAAACTGATTTCCAGGCTCTCTTGCTCTGTGTGTGCGCGATGCATAATGCAATTTCCACAATTAGCATGGCATCTTAGTGCTTTCCTGATTTAAAGCTACCATTGCACATTTTTATAAGATATACTGATGTTGCTGGCTAATATGTTAAATGCAGTTATTAGCCATTCCTGATGGGCACTCTTTTGCTTTCGTTCATCATAACCGCTGAAGTTATCCTGTCTGAATTTTGTATGCGACTGAATAGCAGGGAGAGGCCCCATGCCCCCTTGGCAGTTCCAATACCTCTGTTTTTCCTAGCATTTAACAAGAAGAGCCAAGACACAGAGCAAAATCAAAGCTCGACCGCTTCTCCTCGGTGCACAGATTAATCTGAGGCACCCGGCATGAAATTAAGAATTGATTATTGTAAGACGATTCCGCTTGGTTAACTCTGAGCTGTGGTATTTGCACACACAGGCAGACGCACCATCCTTTCCCCGAGGCTCCCTGACATGAATTCTCTTAAATCTGTCCAGGTGACCTCACTACTGTTATTTACATTGCTGAGACTTTGCAACCGGGTTCTTTGCCAAAAGAAACCTTTGAGCCCGGGTAGTGACAGCCACTGCACTTTGTTGCTGTGCACCCCGGCATGAACTCCGTATTGTCCGTCATCATTTCGTTAAAGGTTTTGCTCCTGGCAACGTCGCTGGTCTGTGTGAAGAATAAACAACCTGTATGGTGGGATGCATTACGCTGCGGTGGCGGGCAGCCAGACTTTCTCAAAGTAAACATTTTGTGTGCTTGACGAGTTGTGCTTCAAGCATTTAGGGTTTCCTCATAAAGCAGATGCTTTCTATCTGGGGACATTGTGGCCTTGATTGCATTGCATTCGCTACAGCAAACTTCTGCTGAGCTAAGGTACATCCCGTACGCGACCGTTATCGTGTGTGACACTGCAGCCCCGATTTTCTCTGCAAAACAAGTACATCTTTATATGGATGAGCCACACAGGGAGGACTCTTTGTGTATGTGTGAGACTGTGTCTATGTCCCTGTCTGTCCCCCTCACTTATCTATTGGACAGGGATCATCTTTACACCTTGGTCGTAATCCTACACTACGTGTGGTCCAGACAGGGGCCACGATCCCACGGGGCGGGGGGAGCGGGGGGGGGGGGGGGGGGGGACTCACGCAGAGAGCCGTGCGGGAGCCTCACTGGTATTCCTCCGCTCTGTCCCCCTTTCCTTATCCGACGTCGTCGTTCCTTAAATAGCGTCTTTGAACTAATCTGATGAAAATCTGTCCCGCGGATGATGATGAAGATAATCAGGTCTTTCTCTTTAAGAAGGCAAAGCAGATCAATGCTGCCCTGCTGATAATTGTTTCGAAGGGCTGCTGGGGTAGAGGGGTGCAGGGGGGAAAAAAAACAGCTAGTTATTCTTTTCTTTTATTTTTTTGATTACTTTCACATCAGAGTTTTGTCTTCCCCGGTCAATATTGCATTTTGTACGGATACAATCCTCGAGAGGCATACGGGATGGAATGTCACTGACTTGGTGAGTTCAGCTAAAAGCACCAACTTTGCACTTGTTCCCCACCTACATGCTGTCAACCGATATCCAGTAGAAATAAAAGAAATATCCTTTTTTTATTCGGCACTTAGGGCTTTTATTTTCTAATATTAGATATGTCTTGCAGGCTCCGCGAAAAAAGAGTCAACCCATGACTTTAGTTGGTTCCTGGTTCTTTATGTTTCTCTTTTTTTTTTTTTTTGGTGAATAGCGGATTGGGGGTCAGATGGTCTCCCCGAGGGCTCACTTTTAATCGATATGGGCTATATATAAATGTGTGACTCATTGATATTGTTTCTGCTCTTCACTGTTTTCATCACCGCATGATGTACACCTCTGGGGAGAGTTCTTGTCCCTCTCTTACACTTTTGCTGTGGCTATTTTTGTGTTTATATTAGCTTTGTATGCTCCACTCTGGTACGCCCCGCATTCAGGTGTGTTTCCCTGAGACCAAATGACCACCTGCTCCCTGATACAATAATTCCACCCTGTGCACTGGTGTGATATTTGTCAGCTTAAGGGCTATGAGGGGGCCCTGTCTGTCATTTAGCAAGACATCGGGGCATATTTATTTGCCATTCTATTTTGAGGCTTGATTGACGGGGGCCCGACAGCCCTGACATTCTTGCAGGCGTCGTGGAGCCTGTTATTATGCATACATTAACATTCAGATAAACACATGGTCGACCATTGAAGAAATAATTACATGCCATCACTCTACTGTCTAAAGAGAGGGAGAGAGAGAGCACTTTGTTGTTCGCGCGTGTTCCCTTGCACACACACAAATCTGCATGTTTCGTCCCATGAAATATGATCTCGGCTCCCCTCGTTTCGTTCTCGTCCCTTAATGAGTGCAACAGCACCCCTTCTCATTTGGAAAGCAGCGTGCTGAAGCTCATCGTGCACTGCATTTTTCAGAACACACGGCAAAGACTATCATAGTTTATTTTTTTTTATAAACCTACCTTCCCCTACAAAGACTTACGCCAATCTCTCACCCCTTGGTGGCTCATGCCCTTTGCATCTCCAGCAGAGCTGTGAAGAAAAGGCAAGCAGACTTGTCTGTGACATTCAACTGTTAAAAGAAAATCATGCGCAATGGAGTTTCTCATTAGAATTAATGAAGTGCTTCTGTGGCTTCACGGTACATGAATTCACTCCTTAAGTTCAGTTAATCTCATTATGGGGTCACAGTCAAGGTATTAGGGCACCTAACAACAAAGAAAGCTTTTTCGACAGGTTCATGGTCATTTTAATAGTAGTAATAGTTTAATTTGAATAGTTTTAACGGATCTAACATAATAATCTTTGTGGCAAGCTATCACATTTTGAAACTGAAATTCATATTTACCCTGGCAGTTGACTCTCAATGTTACCTTGACCCTGCATAAATGACCCACTGGGCTAATTACACTTTGACAAGCAGCATATTGACTAACTTCCCCAAGGCTCTCAGTCACCGTCTGAATCGAATTCTGTTCACAGCACGATGACACATAGAATCAATCAGGCAGCCTGTATCGTCCGACACCTCAGATCTGATTGATGAGTCGTGGCAGTGAATGATCATCGGCCTGTCACATGGTCGCCCTGCCAAATCTGCACAAATCTGACGTGAACTTCCCAAAACAAGTACGAAAAGAAAAATAAACAAAAGAACCCGTGCAACTGCGATATTCATGAGACTAATATCGTGTGTCACGCTAATAGACCCATCCCGCAAGTCCCCCACCCCACACACACACACACACACACATCTAGATCTGCAGCCCTGACACTCTCTAAAATATACAAGTGTCAGCAAATGCAGTATATGCAGCTCCCGGAGCCCTCCTAAAATACCTTCATAAAACCATGAAGCAAACAATAAAAAAAAGGTTGGAGTTGCAAGTCTGGCAGAAGGTGTCAGATTATGCCACAGTCAGCTAAGCTAATTTAGCGGAATTTCTTTTATTTTTTTCTGAGTACTTGCACTCCCTACCTTCCACGTGTGTCTTTCGCGGATGTTTACAGAGCTACAAGCCAAAGGTTTAGAGAGTGTGCGTCAAGAGCTTGGAATTGGCACGGGGTCGGACGATGCCTCGGCCCTGGATCTGTATTCCTGTGAAGCGTTGCACGCCCAGACACCTTCTCTCTATTGTCATGCTGAGGAAGAGGAGGGCTTCCAGAGGCCCAGTAGGGAGGAAAAAAAAGTAAAAGTGCAACCCGGCAACATGAAGTATGTCATGGCTGACAGGTAGGACTCACGAGTCCTCAGGGGACCTTGTCGGTTAACTGCTGTCTACTAAACCCCGGTATTTCCAGCAGTTTGACTCCCGAGCTCCTTTTATCTTATGGAGGCCCCATCGGTGAATCAGGACTGCAAACACTATCTCCCCTTTGTTCCTTGAATAGAGCCGAGGCACTCACGGGAGAAACAGAGCTTACATGAAAGAATACCTAATGCCTGTGCGCCAACAGGGGCTACCCGCCGCTCGAGCGGAACGCCGGTGGAAAAGTGAAAGTGATGTGATGTGATCGTCAGGCTCTTTCGACACAAAGTCCTAGCGCGAGCGGGGCTTTCAATTATTAAAACTTTTTTTTTTTTTTTTCCCGGTGCCCTTGAAGTGTACATTAGACTTGTTTCATTCTGTCTGTGTTAACAAGCATTGTGTGGCTCCAGGTTCCGGCAAGGACGCGGCTGTCGCCGCTACTTCACTTCACCGTGTTTTTTATAGGGTTGGAAAGTACACTGTTACATTCTCTTCAGACACGGGCTTAAAAAGCTGCACCCTGACAAATATGTGGAAGTATATGTGTTTATTTTATTTTATACCTTTTTTATTTATAGAATATAGTCAACTCATAAAAGGCAGACATCTGATTCTGAGGACAGTGAAAATGGCCATGATGGATTCAGGAGGTAAAATGTGCGTGCGCAGATGCAAATATCTCTCCTCTGGCACACAAACATGACATCTGAGATCTTGCGAGATTTTGTGATGAACATCGTTGTCTCATATACATTTTAATTACTTTCTAAAGCATGACTGAGCGTACATTTCTTCCTAACCTTATTGCATGATATCTGTAATCATCAGAGAAAAAACAAATCTAGCTCATCAAGTGATACAAACACACTTTAGGTATTTTTCATACAATTTTTGTATAAAGTTTAGCATATTTTAGCATGTATTGTAAAATAATACACAGCCAAATACAAACAGTGGTAATGACTGTTAGGAAGAGCAAAGCCAGAGCTGGATTTCCACATTGTCTGAAGACCGGATCTTCAACGTGTGCCAGCCAGCACAGCTTGAGTGCTTATATTTAGACAAGACTTAGATTTAGGGGATCCTGTGAGCGTATCCACTGCGCCTTTCTTCAAAAACAGCAGGGGCCGCAACCTTTCCTGGCTGCCTGCAATGTTTGTCCTTACCTTGACATTTTCAGTCCTCTTAGATTCCAGCAGGTAATCAATTAGCCGCTACTTAGATTATAACAGTCAAAGGTGACTGAGACCGCGGCTGCGTTTATTGTATGAAATATTGTTTTTAATGATTTCTCGGCTCCACTTAGTCCCTTGGGTATTTGAGGTGAACCGAGGTATGAAGCATGTCTGTAACTTTTCTCTTTGGGTACGGGGAGCGGATAAGGCGTTGTGAGAAGGTTTGTCCTTGAATACAATGAAAGGACACAATAAAATGCCTGGCTTGGTTTTTGAGTGTCTTAATGTAAGCGCTTGTAACTGTTTGTCTGAAAATGTGCTTTTACTCCACAAAGATTCTAGACTCTTAATTATATTAAAAAAAATATATATTCAATGAGTTTTTGAGGTCTCCAAAATGGATTTTACAGCTATAATCCATATTCTTGCATGAATAGAACAAACCGTCCGTTTGGGGAAGTGGGTTTCCCTGGTGACAACAAAGCCTGTTTGCTGGAGCACCGACCTTTAACCTGTAAAGGAGCCCGGTGTTCTTCTGGGACTGGGGAGCAGATGCTCATGGCTGGCCTCCCCCGAGTGGGTGGGCCGGGTTAAGGACTTGCCAGTGTTTGTAGTCAAGTATGGAAGTTATTTGGCATGAATAATCGTGTGTGTGTGTGTGCGCGCGCTGTGGATGTGAGGCGTAGAGGATGAGGAAGCTCAGGGTGAGTCATAAAGACTCCGAGTTGGCAGGAGGTAAAACGGAGGCCCTGCCGGAGTGGATCTGAGATGACAGGTGGGCGGAGACTGCGAGTGGGAACCAGCCTGTTGCTGTCTGAAATGAGACAGATAAAATGGTGAGTGCGTTCGGTTAAAGTCTGTCGAGAGGGGTGACGGGAGCGGTGGTTACGGGTGTTTGGCGTGAACCGTCCCATCTTGTTTTCCGGCTCGCAGCTCAACCTTTGTTGTCGATTGAAGTGCAGTTTAAAACATTTCATTTGCTTCGAATTGTTTTTTTCTTTTTTTGCAACAACAGAGACTTGTCTTTCTGCCAGAGGTCTCAAAAACTATAAGGTGGACTGCCATGGCATTTTGAAGAGATATTAACTGTCCCCTCAGAATAACCCCCTGAGTTTGACTAAGTTTTATCATTTTTTTTTTTTTCAATTTTCTCCCATCGCTCTTTAGGAATGTAAGTGTTTATCGCTATCTTTTGAATACAACTGGCACTCATACAGTCATTACATAGGCTTTGCCAACCAACTGCATGCATTGAAAAAAATGCTACAGGCTTTTTAATAATTTTTATTTTCCTTTTGAACATAATGACAACATACAACACAATCAGTGACAAGAGGTAAAGGCTAAGTTTACATTTAAATCACCCCATCGCCACGCATATGTCCAAGAACGGGCCAAGTCCTAGCCCCATTTTGTTTTATTTTTTCTATTTTCTGTCCCTCTCCTCCTCCCTCTGCGTCTCTCACTCCTCTTTCCTTCCCCAAGGCTTCCTTTAAGGGACAGACACTACTTTATCACATTGATGAATCGGGTGGGCTTCTCAAGGAGAGGCTGTCCGCCCGGTAATGCAAAGACAAATGCCCCCTGTCCTCCCGCCAGTGGCTTCTTATGTTTAAGGTGATGCAGAGAGACAGGTTGATTAAAAGAAGGTTAAGAGATGCGCCGGGCCCGTCACTCAGCCGCGGTGACGGATCGGTGACAAGCGGGTCAAGGATGCTGCAGAAATGGTCCCCCAAGAACACCCCATGCACACAAACCTTCATCTCACCCCCCTCCTGCCCCCAGTTTAACTGGATTTATGATTGCACAGGTATTCACAGAGAGACGTCTCACGCCGTGTTTTAATTAAGCCAGACATTTACACTGGAACGGCGGCAAAGTCACACGGAAGCGAGCAGGACCTGCAGGGATGAGGAAAAGGTGACCTTTGTTCATTTTGTCTTACTGAACGATTCAAATCCACTGTGCTGCATAATTAATGCTAAATAATGTAGTATTTGGTGCGGTCGCTTCTGTGCAGGTCAAGGATTAGTGTAAGTGGGTGAGAAAAAAAAAGTTTTATTTCGCAGTAGATTTAAGACAACTAAAAGATATTTCCGAGGTCCAGCGCAAGGAAAACTACAACACAGTATTTTGCATTCCTGGTCAAATTAACATCAACTTGAATTAGATTCTGTTATTAGACTCTAATTTGTTTTCAGGTAATTTGTTGGATGTCGAACACATTGTTCAGAGATCCATACGTCACGGCTGTATCACGTATGTGAAGATTCACGTGTCCACACAAACAATACACTGGATGAGCATCCACTTGCCATGGTTTTGGCTTCCTGCCTTATTTAGTTCACGTTCTGCCCTCATTGTGATTACCTGCATTCCCTGAATGTGTCACACCTGTGTCCAATTGTCTCACACCTGTGTCCAATTGTCTCCTCCCTATTATTTACACCCCCTTGTTTCCCTTTGTCAGTCTGTCAGTTACGATCAGTTGTGGAGCCCTGTCTCTGTTCCTAGTGTTTTTTTTGGGGGGGATTTGGACCTTGGATACTTTTGTTCCTCGCTGCCCCCCCCTCCCCCCGGCACCCTGTAAGTGTATTTTTATTTATGATTCCACGCTCATAAAAAAGAGCAGGATTAATGCGAGCTTAAAAGCAAAAGGTTATAACTCATGTTGTCTTTGACTCAGTCAGTGTGCACTGTGTAGTATTGTCTGTGGGACAATAAAGGATTATCTTATCTTATCTTAGTACCCGTGTATGTTCTGGCTGAGATGTGCGAGCAAGTTGTGATTTTAAAGGAACATACGAGAACAACTACACCACACAACAAACACTAAACCAAGGCCTTCGTCAACCTGTTGTTTTTTGTGCCGAAAACAATGATATCATTGTTGCCGATGCTCTGCAGCTGTTTTCCTCCCTTGTCTTTATAATGCACGAGTTAGACGGTGCAGCCATTATTATTTTGGAAATGTTGGCCTTGCAACATCAAACACAGAGACTTAAGAGAGGAGGCAGGCGGCACGTACGACTAGTATATCCGCGGCAGCCATCTGTCTGTCACTCTGCATCAGGAGGGAAGGATCAAACCAGGCAAAGATGTATTCTCACTTATCTGGATTCAGCTTTGTTTAGCACCTGACGTTTATTTAATTAAGTCTCTCTATTTGCTGCAGAGTTTTGCCCAGGGATAAGGTCTGAAGGAAAGCCCAAACCTAACCCCACTTCAGAGAGAAGGTGGATAATCTCAAATTGACCACAACATCCACGGTTCCATGAGCCCGCCGCGGACCTGGCTGTGTGTAGATTTCCATGTATTGCGATGGGAGAAGTTTGCCCTTCATTTCACTATGACATTTTTGAGAAGATCCATGTTTCAGTTTTTTCCCCACTTTTCCCAATGGCATTGGAGGTATGCTTATCTGAAGCAGCAGATGCCCAGGGCTCATGGGAGCTCATCATAGAGGCTATGTGAAGGTGTACCTGCTGCTGGTGAACAGTTGCCTCCATTCCTTCTTCATCCTTTTGGAGCACCCCTAACCCCTAGCCTTCTGGGCCGGGGGGATAGGCACACCAATTACCTAAACCAGGCAAGAAGCTAATGTCATATGTAGCGAAGTGACAAGTTGTCTCGCATGGGGAAGGTTCCCATCTACCCTCGGTACATTTTTTTTTCCTCAAGAGCAAATGCATAGTAAGTGGTGCCTCGAGAGAACGCCAGCAGAACACCGGGAAGGGATGAGCGATGGAGATACTGCGAGGTGCTGTGGAGCACTTGTTCAGGAAGTGATTACTTTGCCCAGGGATTTTTTTCTGTGATTTTTCGCTCTGTACCCTCAGCATGCGCCATCTCTTAACCGAAAAGCCAATTTAGACATACATTGCACTATACTCACAGCATGCGGTCTTCTTAAAACAATTTTATATTATTTTATAAGGCTACAAAAATCCTGGCAAACAACCCATTAGGCGGCTTTATTTTTGATTTCACCAGCTCCAACGATGCGCTGTTGTTATATCTTGTTTAGGTGCCCTATATTCTCTCGTGGGGTAGAATCCGTGGAGCGCAGTTGTGGCTGGAGAGTTAGTGAGGAGAAAGTAGCATGGGAGTCAGTTTTAAGTTTCAGTTCAAGGAGAATTAGGTGAGAATGTGGAATGATTGTGGAAAGTTATAAACTGGTGCAAACAGACCTTGGAGTGTTTTTATCTTCATATTCAAACTTGCCGTCTCATCTTTTAGTGAGAAATAATAATCATCTCCCTCAGAGAGCCTCAGAATGTCCCAGTTTTACCACATTTTTTTCTGAAACTTCATAGGGTGCATATAGCTTTTGTGTACAAGCCAAAACTGCATATGAGAAATGTTTTAGGGGCCACATAACTAGATGCAGATGGGATGTTTTTTCTTGGAGGTAAGAAAACTTGCATATTTGTCGCAAAATGTATGCGTCCGTATAGGGCGTGACACCTGTGTCTGTTTCTGAGTCAGAATGCTTCTGCGGTGTACCACATGTGAATCTTCACAGGAAATTTTGATGTGGCATCTAGTAATCCATTAAGACCCACAATTATTTTTAAATGCATACTTTTCCATCATATCGTATTAGGCTTAAACTAAACCCCCAAAATGGGTTAAAATGGCATGTTGCTGCATGCTGCTGAATTGGGTGCCAGGGAGGTCATGGCTAAATCAGAGCACCAATCTGCCCAGAAACACAGGCTTTTTTTTTGTTGGTGGACAAACTTTCAAGCATTTGCCACATTAAAATTTAAAATGCTCTCTCACTCAGACAGGATTATTCCGACGGCCTTGTAGTGCCATTCACAGTATGCCATCCATGCCTGATGATGATAACGAATGGTAAGATTATTGAATGCATTAGTCGGTTATGTGTCTGGATTAATTGTTTATGGTGCGACATTGCTATGAATTGTGGGAAGATGTGTCTCAATTGTGTGTTATGTGGAGGCTGACCGTGAAGATGTCCAGGGGACTCACAAGGTTAATTTCGGTCCGCATGGGCACAGGACACACACGGCGGCTCTAACTGGATTCTCCAAATTGAACTGCGTGTGTGAGAGTGAGATTGTTCTTGTGCAAGACGGTGTCCTTGACCATGTCTGTGTCTGTGTAGGTGTGTTTTGTATTTAATTCCTTAATGCCTCTACTCTATATTTAACATTTCCATTGCACTGAAATAGTACCTTGCAAAGCTCTCCACAAACGGACATATGGACTAATTCCATATTTCACTTCAGCCTTCCTGCGTCTGACTTTCAACAGCACCTCGTCTGCTCCCTCGTTGGGTTTACAATTTTAATTATCAAATCAAACAAAATCTCCAGCATATCACCCCCCCCCCCCCCCTCACCCCCCCCCCCCGCCAGTTTCTGTCATCACAGGAAAACACAGGCTTCTCCTTTTGCTATCGTTATCACTCGGTAAGCCGCTGTGTTCGGTAAATCTCTGAAAATCTCTCTGCCCTTTATCGCGGAGCTGCAGGTATACAGTTCACACTGCACAGGCAAGAGAGAGTCTGCAAAAGCTCCGGGGTTAAAACAATGCGCCGGCTGCTCTCTCGGCCCCGCTGCTAATGTCGGCAAACTTCCTCGTACAAATGTGTCCCCTCAAAAAACGTGTCCTACACGTGATCACAGATCTGAATATGCATTGGTGAATAATCGTATCATATAATTCATGTTCGTATCGCCGAAAATGACATCCCACATCCCATCATTCTTTCATCACTGGAACTAAAAATGACTGGGGCAAAAATCTGCATTTACAACCCTCATGGATTTTGTAAACTGCCTTTTCACTGAGTGAGCACAACCTCACACTCACACGTGTGAAACTAATTCTGGTTTGCCAGGTCCATTGTGAGTCTGTGAGTAGTTCTTCTAGATCTGGAGCCTCCCAAGGTTAAATACCTGGCGCTCGTCCTTCACACCGGGTTTTAGTCATTTCAAAAATAAAATCGAATGAGTGTTTCAGTTTCACTTTGAGTTGTTGTTTTCTTTCTCGCATGTAGAATTTGAACACTGGCAAGCAACACAACAGTGCAACTGAGGGCAGAACAGGACGTGAAAACAAAAGGATGCCAGAGCTGATTTTGAAATTTTAGACATTTGATTAGAATTGATCCTGGTGAGGTTTCCCATCTGCACTGGTAATTGTTTCCCTCCTCTGTGCGAGTGTGTGTGTTCCCTAAAGAGGCCTTTCTGCGTAGTACAAGCCGGAGTCTGTTTCATTCTGTTTTTACAGCCGTTTGCACCCTTGAAGTTGCGTTATCGCCACGTTCTTGTTTTACACCTCCACTTTTTTTCTGTCTCTCCTTAAATTCACATTACTTCATTTGTCAGTGTTGGAAGCACTTTGAAATTCTTCATTAAACGTAACTTTTTTTTCCTCCACTAACAACAAATGATGCTGAATTATGGCGCTGAAATAATGGCACCCAGTGTCTCAGTGTGAACCGAAGCCTCTATAATTCTGAAACTGTTGTTTATAGCCACGGAATTATATCTTCATTCAATTTCACACAATTACCACCCCGGAATTCTTCTGCGATACTTGTGCGAATTGTAAATTGTCGTAACTGTTGATAGCATTTTTTTACGGATTAGAAATGCAATCTTTTTCTTTTTTTTACTTATTTCATGTTGTCTAGGGTTGTGAAACAGTCCCTTACCAGTAGGATCAAGTTGTCTCAATTCTTTGTTTGGCGATTTCTTCTCGCCAAACTCGTGGCTCAGAGGATTTGACAACCTTTACATTTATCGCCCCGACTTGTAACCGTCTGACTCGACCTGCCATGGTTTAATCCGGTGCGCTGGGGACTACGTCATTTTGGTAACAGCCTGGGGAATAACAAATCCTGTCCCTGCCAAGCCCGCGGACGGCGGGCCCCTCGCAGCGGCCGGCAGCGGTGCTCGTGTACGCAGAAGGTGAGGCTTAATGGGAGCCGGGGTAGGGGAAGTTGGAAAGCTGTACTTTAGATAGGGCCAAGGAGGAGTTGTCAGCTTTGATTTATTAAGTGCAGCTCCTGCTCTGACTGCTGGTAACTTGTCAGTCCCCACATAATGGATGGGGCTCACAGCTCACTGCTCCGTGATTGGCTTTTCTTTCCCTGGACCCTGTCCGCTGGGCCCCTCATCCATCGCTATCTTGCTCCCATTTCTAATTAATTTGTTATTCACAACCTGCACCGCTTTCCCCTTTTTTGCCCAGGTACCGAGGACCCAGCAGGCCGCGGTGTTTTTTTTTTTCTCTCCTTCCACTTTCTTGCTCTCTTAACATCCTTCATTCAATATTCTCACTTGTGTTTGACAATGCCTCCCTGTGGTGTCAGAGTTGGCAAATGACCACCTCCCTCCCAACACCCTTCCTCGTACACGGTGTCGGTCCAAAAGAAATACATGCGCGCTCATTATTCACTCTCCAGACTTGCTCGGAAGCTTTTGTACTCTTCACCGGGGGAGTCTGCAATATCATAGAATTAGAACTACACAAAGCCCACTTTTCCAGCCTTATCCTGTGTAGGTACGTTAGGTGTATTGAGATGTAGTCTTTGCTAAATGTGCCTGGAGTGAATAACATCCTTGGCAATTATCCCAAAAGCTCACCAGAATTTCAAACATGGACCCGAGGAAGGGAATACATCCACATATTCATGAGGCAAGACGAGCGTGGTGCTGGAAATAAAGAGGCAAAAGAGATGATTGCGTGTGATGAACTAGACGTGGGCATGCTCAGGTTCCAGTCTCCCTTACTTGCATAACGGACGTTCCAATACAAACACAAGTTATATTCAAAAGTCCAGGCATCCACTTTCTTTGGGGTAACGTTAAACCAGAGCGATAGCGGCAACATTCTTGTGACAAATGCTGCTTGTCGTGCACAAAGTCAGAGACGGGAAAATGGGCAAAATAGTTTTTTTTTATATACTTTGCTCACAATTCAGGGTAGTCGTGGCCTTTGAGGCATAGCTCCCAAACACACATCCATACTTGGGAGTTACGCAACAACACAAAAAAAAAGCACGGCATTCGAGTTTGAGGTAAGCCTGTGTGATGTTTGTGCTATGACCCCCTCCCCCCACTCGGGGCTCATGATCGAAGTCACACGCACACATTTTCACACACAAACATCACACCCAGCATGAGCCGCGCTGCCCTGCGGTGGATACTGTCCAGCGCGATTCTCCCACATCCCTGTCCTCAGTGATTAGCTTCGTCTTTGGCCAAATGCGGTGCGGCAGGCCTGCAGGATCTGACACACAGTGTGGAACCATTCCTTTTCTCCTTTCTTTGTGCTTCAGCATGCCTCATAAGATCTGAACACAGCGGGATGGCTTCCTCAGAATTTACATGTCTTTTTTTTTTTTCTTGTTCTACCCCCTATAGAAAGACAAATTAGACCGTGTAAATGTCATGGCTTTTGGTCCATTTATCAACCCCCTACTGACAGTGTGACGCAGTTTATTAAAACAATGTCTGCGGAGGTATGCATTTTAGCTTCCGGCGCATTCAGCCCTTTCTTGGGTGTTTTGTCTTGGGATGTCCGGATTCATATTTTCAGGACAAATCACATTTGACACATTCCACTCGCGAATAAGTACTTTTTATCAGATGTACCTTGCCACAGTATAAGCTTTATCTGAACATTTTGACGTAGTCATCGATCTGGGCGGATGATGAATACATGACAAGCAAATTTAAGCCAATAGATATTATTTCCCCTATTCCCTTTAAACTGATGAAAAACAAATGGCTAACTGGCATTTTTGCTGAGAAAATGACTTAAGAGATGTATTATTACTATTGTGGTTGATGGACCAAATAGTAGCCTGAAATAGACTTTTTAAGGTCACGCACTTGCTGTCACTCAGCACATAATAGACGGTGCAGGCCACGGTTCCCTGCAGATATATGGAGGAGGAGGAAAAGTGTGATTAGAAAGTGACATGGTAAACAAATAGAGGTGTCATTATCTGACAAGTCCGGACCTCAAGGGACGTAGGTGGATTCTTTTTACAAGGCGGAGTTATCGATTTAAATAACTCTACTCCACACCTAATGGGGTGCGTCATTTGGCGGCACCCCTGCGGCATCCGCAATCCATCTCTGGTCTGTCAAACGTGGCATAGGGTGTGCGCGCCATTATATTGTGTGATTTATGAAGATTTTCATTGAAGGGCCAGTTTGTCATTCACAAGCGTCCAGCATTTGGGACATCAATAGACCCATACGAGTCCAAGTGAGAAAAAGACGGAGCGAATAGGAATGTGGGATGTTCCTAGAGAAGCAGCGGAAATCAATACTTTTTAACGCCGTCAGTGATAAACTTCAAGTGAAAAGGTAATGATTTTTAAGTTAGTCTGTCTAATTCACAATGCTATTTTATCACTCCTGGCTCACAGAAAATCATTTAACGCCATTCAATTGCTCTACGATCAGATTTTATTTTCCTCGGTATATGTTTTCTCGTCAATGGATGCTGCGGCCCAAGAAAAGTCAAATGAAAAGTGCAACGTAGATTTGCCCTGTCATTCACCCAGAGACAGGTAGAGGCACTTTTTGAAAGGAGTTTTAAATGAAAATATGAAGGTCACCCCTTAAATTGTAAAATCTAGTTAGCAGAAATTTGAGGGCTGCCAGATTGCGTACTTTTATCCCAAGCAAAAAACAAAATACACTTTCCCATTCAGATGTGGCAAGAGACTGTTGATGTGTGTAGGTGTCACACTGATTCAACCAAAAATCTAGTCCCTCTTGTATCCATTTATACCACCTTCACCTTGACTGAATTACAGTCACCGGGGGTATGTCTGCTTTTGACACCAGTAAGCCTGCTGGCGTGTGTTCAATTAGCAGGAAAACCTGTCAGCGAACCAGTGGAAGACTTTGTTGACTTGTTCTGCTCCCGCTTCTTGCCTCATTAAAACTGAAACTGATGGTTCATCAACCGTTCCATTTTGCACTTTCGCAACACAAAGCGCACACAGCCCGTTTGCTTTTGGCATTTCAGCGCGGCCCCGTCGGTAGCCCTCCTGTGGAGATGATGTACAGTATCTATATTTCATACGCTGCAGGTGGCAATCATTATGTCACAAACTCTATGATGCTGCCATTACGACTTTCGGATAATTTTCCTTGACAACCTGTTAGACTGGCGGCAGCAGGCTGTGTGGTTTGAACCGCCAGTGTATTGGGTTATGAGGTGATAAATAGGAGCTCTTCATTAAAGTCAGTCAAGTGATTATTTTCCAGCTCTGAGGTAGCACGTCACTGCTATTCTATCATCCAACCAGGTGACCAGGTGATTGAGTAGCTAAATGTTTGCATTTTGGAATGCAGTCTATTGGTGCCCGGCCAAAGCCCCTCTCAAAGTGTGCCAACTGGTGCGGCAATATTTCTTAATGCATTTTTGTGAGAGTTCCAAAAAAACGGAGTAACAATTTATTCCCAAAAAATAAATTATTTAAAATAATCAGTGCTGGCCCATCTATCTTGCTGACTTATTGCTGATGACCGTCTTGAAGAAGATGAAGATCTAATGAAAAAAAGTTCAGTTCAACTCAAAGTGTGTGTGTGTGTGATAAAATACAAATCATCAAACATGAGTTGCAGCTTCACTGGTAGAAAAAAGTCGAATATTTTAGCCTAATCTAAATAAATGCTTTCCCTCTCTCGATGTCATTAATTCCCTCTACCTTAAAATACCTCGTTATGTGCTTCAGGGTTCTATACAGTTTGATTAACACATGCCACCCAAATGATTTCCCAACAAACCACTTTGGTTTAGTGGCTGAGAAGCAAATCTTCAGAATGACCATTATTCCACAAAAGTAGGATTTATTTTCACTGCCTAAAGTGAACAGTCCACGGACCGTCGATGTGAGGCCGCTTCGTTCGGGGGAAACACTCAGACTGCTCTGGGTTTCTGTTTTACTCCTTTTTTTTTATGTTCACAAAAGACACAGATCCACAAATCTGATTCCGAGACCGTCAGTGTGCAAATTGCAGGTTCACATCGCTCCTTTCCTATTGATTTTACCATTATGGGGATCTCATTCTTTACCTCACGTCAGCCGATGCGCTCATTATTCCTTCTCGGGGTCAAAGCTATTCGAGGTGCGGTGGATGCAATATCTACCGCGGATTGAAGGATGAAAAACAACAAACAACTGCCTTCGATAGCCCAGAGGTTAATCTCTGTACACTCCCAACGGCTCTCCGCGGGGCCACATTCCTGCAACCCCGGTGAAACTTCCACTAACATAGAGGTTGCTGATGACACTGTATCCAGCAAATAGCGCGGAGGGCCTCAAATTAATCAGAGGGGGATAAGAGATGGTCCCGGGTGCTCTGGCGCGCCACTTGTCCTTGACTAGACTCTCTGTACTCTGTGATTGCCTTGTGTTTTCATCACAGTTCTCCATTTATTTATTTCTTTTTCTTGGTATCGCATTAATGCAGTCACATTTTCCCTTGTAGGGTCAGCAACTATCAGCACCTTGGTGGTTTATGTCCAACTCCTGGAGAGTTGCAATGTTTGGCTCTTATCGCTGACGTCGTTTAATGTTGTGAAATGTTGTTATTCTCTGTTGCTTTCTTTTTTTAAAGGTTCTGTCCAAGTGCAAGCTTTCATCATACCGCATCATAACGCAGAACCACAAGTTGCTGGTATTGATTTCAGCAAGGTGTCACACGGTTCTGACGCAAAGCGAATTGTCTTCTGTAAATTCTAATTCTGGAACCTTGTTGTGACCAAGCTTTTGGTGCAAATCCCTTCTGCCCATTTTCTCCTGCGCATTCTTCCTTCTCGAGCCCCGTCTCGTCTCCTCCCCCTCTCTTGTCCGGCTCGCGTGTATCTCTACCATCCAATCATTTGTACATACAAGCAACCGGGCCAAGGGAAACAGCGGAGGGTGAGCCAAAATGGCCAGCCATGGTGGCAAATTAGCCACAGCTGCCGATGGGACTGCTCCTCACTGGCTTCCAGAGGAGCCCTGACAAAAATGGTCGGCCAACGCGATCAGTAAAAATGAGCAATTTCTCACCGGATTTAGATCCAGGAAAGAATTGGACATAGTGGGTAGGAGAGGGGTTATATATGTATATATCTTTTTTTCTGCGTGAAGAAATGTATATACGCAGGAATGGGGGAGTAACCGTGTGCGGCATAGAAAACAAACAGACCCATCTGTTGCATGAGCTCCTTTTAACCATACACACGGTGCACTTTGCCATGTGTGCATTGTGCGCAACGCCGTTATTGTTCCGGGCAGCATATGTGCTGCATGTGTGCGTCCTGTATTTTTAATAACGTGTATTTGAAAGCAGGTTTTCGAAAACAAGTCATCCATAAATTTCCATAGCGTAATAGAATAGGGCGAGGTGAGGGAAGCTGTTTGCCTGTGTATATTTATATTTATATCGAGGTGGCCGTTTCATTTTGTCCAGTGAGATGGCTGTAATAAGGCCTTCTGGAGTAAGAGGACCACTAAGCTGTCGGCTGCAATGACAGCGAGGCTTCTTCTCCCTTCAGCCCGGGCTATAAATAAAGTCTGGCATACAAGAGACCCAGACGGCGACGGGAAGGATCACAGATAGTGGCACCGGCAGCATGTTTCTGCAGCGCGTGCCGTTCGGAGGTATAACGAGCCATCGTTGCATGATACTAGATGTCTCTAAGTAATTTATGCCGCCGCACGCAGTAACGCAACATCACTTTGTTTTTCTGGCATCCGTGGTTTTCATTTTGTGTTAAACGTGGTCAAGTGGATTCAGTGCGCTCCTGCCTCCGCATCGCATGCCCGCATCCTCAGTTATTACTTCCAAAAATAAAAACTAAAAACGCTCTGGCATTTCAAGCGCCGGGTTGTTCAGGAATTTGTGTGTGGGCGACTGGTGTGTATGCCCCGCACGGGCTTGGAGAGTCCGTCTGGGGTGTCTCTCCCAGGTGTTAACCCTGGCGTTAGGTCGTGGTCGGAGGGAGGCTTGCCCAGGCCAGCCTGCTGGCAGCAGCTGGACAGTGTCAGCAGATGTGAATTGCCGAGCGTTGTGTTTGGTTCATTAGCTGCTCCTCCACTCGCACCAAACACAGCTGTTGCCTGGCCCACGGAGCAAGAGGGGGAATGTGTGCGTGCGTGTGAAACAGTGCACGAGTGTGGAAAAAGCCAGGCGAGGGCTGGGTGGATGTTCGTGTGTGTGTTGCCGTAGCCCTGCGTGCGCAAATTTCGGGTCCGTCCAATCATTTGGAGACTTAAGACGAACCAGCTTGGGGCCGTGACTCACATTTCAATCACCTCAGTATGGTGTTGGATCATCTCTCGCCTCCTCTACACTGCTTCCATTTCTCGCAGCCAACTGTCTGGTGTTTGCGAGCCAAAGTAAAGACTGTGGGTCATTTTCTTCCATCTGTCAGGGAAATATTTCGGCTTCTCGACATCATGTTTGCAGGTAGACTTCTTATCTCTCGCTGTGTTACGCACACGGGCAAAGAACATAGAGACAATTTTGAATGTTTATTTATCACAGTATATTATGTATACATGTGTATTTATAGAAGTATGAGTTAGACAAGGCGGTGACAGCATGCGATATGTACAGAACAATTTGGAATTGGCGTGAAAACCCAGTAATAGTAATATGCTGCAGCTGATTCATAGTCCAAACCAGAGCTAAAACTAAATTAACATAACAATAAACATACTGAGTGTTGCATGAATAAGTAAATACGCATTGTACTTTTAGTCCTTCTACTGCTTCTTTTATGTACTCTGAACTCCAATCATAGTTTTTTGGTCAGAGACTCATTTAGCCTTATTTAAAGCCGCAGTAATATTTCACAAGAAAGCACAAACTTTATAGCACACGTACATTGCAATAACGTACATATGGCCCAGCACATATGTCTCCATGTTTAGGATTTGTGCCGTGGTGCTCATTTGAAAGCACTGATTCACCCACACACACACCTATTATTACTCGTCATTTCTCTCTGATATTTTTGTTGTTTACTTGGACCATATGGACCATTATTCTGGCCGGCCAGGGCCTTGGCTGTGTACAATATGCATGCAGATTGCTGTGCACTCTGAATAAATATTTATTCAGAGCCAAGGTCTGTTGTAATTAACAGGAGGGCGGGTGGAGAAATTCTATTATCCTACTCCCTGGAGTCCCCAGCTCTGCAAGTCTCAGGTCAGCTGGTCCAGTTATGGAGATGTCTCGCTCACACATGTCTACAGCAGAGTGTGGGTGTGTGTGTGTGTGTGTGTGTGTGTGACGTGCGCTCATGAATACGTGAGCATTGGAATTGTTGGCAGAAACCAGATGCATAACAAGTCAGTTAACAAATAGTTTTTAACTGCATTAGTTTTCTCTCTGCCAGGATTCTAATTGGATTGTGAATTGTTATTTTTATTGGGAAAGCTCAATATAGTAAACAATGTTGAGGGCTGCCCGTATTTGTATCCGTGACTTGGACGGATGCAGTGTATACACGGAACATGGTTAATCTGGGTAGAGGACACCTATTAATGGCGTTCATTGTAGTGGTGAAATTGAAATTGGCAGTGTGAGTCATAGACACCAGGCCTGTCATGGTTTTTTGGCATGGTTTGCCTCAGTGGTTGTTTTTTTTTCCCTTTGCAGGTAATCACAAGGGCAGGAAATAAAGAGAAGAAAAAAAACATACAAACAGAGGAAAACTAAACAATGAAACAGCCAAAATCATGAAAAAGACTGAAAGAAGTTGTTTTGCATAGATCAACCTTTTTGGCACTTTGGCCCCAAAGGGCCCCTCCAACCACAAACAGTTTACTGCAACCGCCGATGCGTCTTTTGACATTATAAAGTAAAATAAATAAATCCAATCGGGAACACAACACTGTTACGTTTGAGAGCAACCAAATGATGGAAGGGGGGGAGGGTTTGGAATAGCACCGGAGGGTGGGTGGGTGTCTGGGTGGCCCCCTCGAACCCCCCCCCACCCCCTCCGGCCTGTGTTTAATGAAGTCCCTCCAGCCTAATTAGGTGAAAACGCACAAGATGTTTATGAAGCATTCCAGGTCGCCAATGACAGTCACTAAAGAGCCGCTGACTGCGACAGGCTGGACTGGCGCGCCCACAGACGGATGTGCCATGGGGGGTATTTACCCTGAACCTGAATAGCTCGCACAGATGACATCTTAATAAGCTGAGCAGTATGATGCATTTTTAACAGAGCCAGTCGGTCTCTGTGGAGGAGTGCTCACCAGTGCCCCATATCTAATTAGGTTTTCCCTTACTTCTGTGTCATTGCAGCATTGCATTATTGCTGCGTAGTTAGAATCCCTCCTCCCCCGGTACTGTACTCCTCGTTGTCAATCCCCGACACTTTCTTTTTTTGTTTTTACTCGCGGCTGTTTACACTCCACTTCTTAGATAAATAGCCCTTACTTTACTGTAATTGGGTGTGTTTTTTTTTTGAAGCGCGCCATTGTTTTTGTAGGAGCATTGGGACAATATTTATTCCAATGCACATTGGCTAGGAATGTCATTTAAATTTAGACATGAGTGGGATTTGCTACATTTTCCCATCCAACAAAAGAATTGTGATAAGTGGTTAAGGCCTACGTTAAGGAAAATTCTGCACTACGTTGGCTCCCTCTTGCTTCACGAACCACTTCATATGACTCAGTGTGCCTCAGAGGAAAAAAAAGTGTTTAGCATCAAATTAGCACCTTGTTAGTGTGTGGGAACAGAAAAATAACTGCTTTCTGCTGAAGACATTAAATGCATACATCCCGCGGGGTCCCACTTTCCCATTCAGTCTCCTCGACACCCACATTTCCTTCAAACATTTGATGGATTTGCGAGAGAGGATCTTTTATTGGTGCCACCAGGCAGCATTCAAGTGTTGTTGTTTTTTTTGTTTTTTTTTCGGACCGCTGCTGCCGGCCTCCCTCACCGGGTGCATCGCAATGAGGAGAAAAACACAGCCTTGATGTTTGTGTTCACACAGCTTTTGTGTACTTTGTTTACCGTTTCCGGCCAGGCACGTCGCCACGTTAAAAGGCAACGCTGCGACAGTGTGCATCAAACACAAGCTGGGTCAACGGAACGGGCAGGCGAGCAAAAAGCGAAAAATATTGAATAATAACCAAAAAAAGAAAAAACAACATCCTCCTCTTGCTTTCGTGTCTCCTCCGAGGCTGAGCGGCACAATGGTGCGATCTCCTCCAGCCTCCTCGCAAATTGCCCACCTTATGAGGCAGTGGTGTGGGAGTTGGATCTCTGGAGGCCTGGTGGTTTAGGTAGAGCGGGCGGAGAACATGTTCAGCCTGCGTGAGCTGCCAGCGAATCTGTTAATTAAGCATGCTAATGCTTGTAATTGTAGCCGGTGGTGAACCCAGCCTCTGAGGTAAATGCTAGGTTTAAGCCCACTGGCTGTCAGCGTTCAACTCTCGTGTGTGTGTGTGTGTGTGTGTGTGTAGGTGTGTGTGTGTGTGTGTGTGTGTGTGTGTGTGTGAATATGTGTGAGTGTGCATTAAGTGCACAGAAGCACTTTTTTTTTCTTTTTTTATTACATATATGTGAATAGCGAAGCGGAGAAAGAGAGCCGAGTGGGAAGGAGGTGAGAGGTGAGGTAAAAGGCAGGAAGTGTTGGAGGCGGAATAGAGAGTTGAGGGGAAACAGGTTTTTACTTTCCTTTTTCCTTCCAGCGTCTGCAGCTGCTCCCAGGAAAAAAAAAACAAAAAAAACATCCAATAGGTGTGTTGCCCTCTGCCTGGGGATTATGGGACTAAGGCTGGGCTAATGTCAGGCTAATGCTGATCTCACCCGTATTGGCAGCCTCACAGACAGGTGTGGAGTTCACCTTTCCCCTTTGCTCAACTTTTATTTTATTTTCTTTGCTAGGTTTGATTTCACTTCGTACATTCAAGGACACCTACCAGCTCCATTAACAGCTGCGAGTAACACAATGCAGGGTGCAAAGTGTTTTTTTTTTTTTGTTAATTTCCAAAAGAGTGGGATTTTATTTGTGGTTACCACTGGCACTCGTTATTCTATTCTATCCTTGGCATTTTGGGAAGTCAGAAGACCTTTTGTTGTCTATTAGGGTATATTTCACCAAAAAAAGAGGTAATAATACCACGGAGTGCCGACACTTTCATAAAAGGTTCACAAAGAGTACAAAAGGGCAATTTAACTGGGCAGGGAGTGCAATGTGAGAAACGGGATGAAAGAAGACGAAATTGCCAGTTACATTTTACTTTAAGATTGAATTTGAATGTGAGCCTTGGCACCTCTTCATTCCACATAAGTGTGCCAACAACAGCTACGGGGATTGAACATTTTCTATGGGCTCAGTGCTTACATTTGTCACTTAATTCAACAAAGAACCATTTTATTTCACGTGGTCATGTTTTGTTGGACACGATAATTGCTGTCTATGTAATTTCATGACTCCAGATACCTACTGGGCTTCTAGTTCTAGAAATTGCTTTCAAAATGTTCGAGTAAAACTTGCTCGACCCCAAAATGAAGTCCATATTTACCGTGGTTGACTGGATCGCAAAATTGTGCAATTTTTAATGAAACACTTTGGTCCAAATGTGATCTGGCCCCAGAAGGCTCGGAGAAGCATGCTCTCGTTTACACCCCCAGATGAGAAGGGGAAGTCAGTGCCGCCTTATCTTTGCTGTTCACACTTTGATCGACGACTTAGTGGATGTGTGATAATTTAGCGTGCCCGCATCAAGCGCATGCTAAACAGTGTGGGTCATCGGGACATGAGGCTATGCAATGTTTTCTTAACCCCGCTGTGATCACGGCGAGGAGTGAAGTGCAGTGATTACTTGTCCCTCTGGTGAGGTGTGCAGCATTTATATCAGGAGCTATGTAAAAACCACAACGACGAATGACAAATAATGTGGTCGCCGATGAGACACATGTCCGTGCGCCAGGTGCTGATTGTTTCCACTTCATTATTTTGTCTGTTGTGGTGCCGGGTACATTTCCCGAAAGCCGTAAATGTAAACGTAGCATGTTGTATACGCCCTCTCCGTTTTACCCGCCGTCCCACCTTGTGCGTAGGCTAGACGCGAGGGAACGACGTGCTTTGTGTTTTTGTCGCACTGGCTGTCACGTAAGACTTGTTGCATAGACGTTGCACGTGCGGCCCCCGAGGGGAATTAGTCGCCGATATTATAA
The DNA here is from genome assembly GCA_016785305.1 of Colistium nudipinnis. Lineage (NCBI taxonomy): Eukaryota > Metazoa > Chordata > Actinopteri > Pleuronectiformes > Rhombosoleidae > Colistium > Colistium nudipinnis. The sequence goes on along the minus strand of JAFBJU010000338.1, from coordinate 460,112 downwards.
ATAGCCTCGGTTGGAGTCAATGATAAAAATGTCCTCGTTCACTTCGTTTGTCACAGAGGAGCGATTGAGGCAGGAGAGGACCAAGCGTTGTGCGACTTTGTGTACACAATGCCAAAAAAGAGCCAGACAGAAACTAGCATACACAGATAGATAGATAGTGAGAGAGAGTGGGAGAGAGTGGTTCCGTAACACATACGCACACCAGCATGTCCTTCCTCTGTCCTTTTGTCTGCTGGCCTGTTAGACCCTAATCCTTTTTATCTGTCTGCACTGTGTTGGCGGCTCTTTGTGTTTGTGTGTGCGTGACCGAGCGGCCGTGTGGCTGTTTGCGATGAAGATGTCAGATGGAGCTGATTAGCTGCCTGTTACCTTCTCTCCCAGGAGATGGGGTCTTGCCAGGGGCAGAGAGTGACAGATACAGACCCATATTAGCGGTGCAGGAGAGAACGCTGTCTGGATTTTTTATTTTTTATTTTTTTACAAAATACTTCTTCAAAAGAGACACTTGTTGACATCCCTGTATATTTTTCTTTTATTCTTGTGTGTTTGTCCTTCGTGTTTTTGCGTGTGTCGTGTTCCATACAACATCTATGCAGGCTTTGAGATGTTTAAAGGCATGGAGGCATTGTTGCAAGAATCGAAGATATAAAAGAAAACAAAAAAAGCAAAATGTGTTGAAAGCTATGTGCAGGGTATCCACGTGAACCGTGACCTTGACAGTTCTATGGTATAAAGCGAAGGTAGTTGATGCTCCGGAGAGTCTCGGAGGTACTTAGTCGGCTGCAGAAATGCCGGAGGACACGGCACCAGAATGAGATCAGAATCTGTTTTCTTGGCTTCGGGATAGCTTCTGATATTGAGCTCGGAATGACTTTCATGTAATCCATTCATTTTCATAGCTGATTCCTGGAGGAGCCGAAATTCTGATGACTAGCCTGGGTAATCTCTTCCGAGGGGCCTCGGCCTATACATCAGTCGGCCTGTGAACAGGGGTTTTTGGTCGGTGCCCCGTGGTGTCGAGAAACAAGATGACGACGGGTCAACAGTTAATCTGCCCATACGTCTACCCTGCTGTAGAAAAATAGGAGTTACCTCAAATTCAAATGATTCTACTTTAAAAAATGTATTCTCATTATTCATATAACAGAAGGGAAGCCTCCCACATTCTGGTGCATTAGTTAACATTGATCCGTGCCTAGGCCCACGCGCTAAGACGAGAAATAGGGGCAGCGGATATAAATGACCGGCCCCAGGCCCCATCCTCTTCCTTCTGGGGCAAACAAGCTTCCGTTTTTTGTACCGCAACGCCATGTGGAGACACTCCGGCAGAGGTGGCCGCAGAGTGCCCATAAAGGCACCGAGATGTGCTGAGTTGTCTACCTGATAATGATGAACCCCAGGTGGAGACGGGATAGCGGTTAAACTAAGGGCACTCGCTACGAGGGGATTCGGCAATTATAGGCACGCATCCCGCAGATTCCTTTGTTGGGACATTCTTGGCTTGCTTGTTTAGTTCCCGTAGTCCAGAAGCTCACTAATAGCATCAGCACCTATCCTGCCTGCAGCCCAGCGCAGACATGAAACAGCTGGTAAAAAAAACGAAAAAAGGTCTGTCTTCTTTAGCTTTCTCTAGGCTAACACGTAGGAAAAGAAAGTGTGCCACAGGGTTGCGTGAGGGCCCATTAGCGAGAAAAAAAAAAACGCCTTTCCCTTTGAAAGGAATGTTTTTTGTTTTTTTTTGTTTGTTGTTGTCGTTTGTATTTTTAAAGGGTTGTTAACAGTTGCATGCTGTAGTAAGAGGCATTATTGATATGGTTAAGATACAGCGGGGGCCTTTCACGGAGAGCATCATTAGCCCCGGCGACAGAGAGTACAGTTAGCGGCACTGAAAGCCTGAGTGCACACAAACACAGGTGGCGACAATAAGAGTAGCGGGCTTTCAAGGGAAAGCGATGAGCCATCATCATGTCTCGCTTCTGTCCGTTCAAAAAAAAGAACCGAAAACAGTGCGTGTGCTTTTTCTCTCCACCCATAAAAAAGGTAATTTGCAGAAAGCCAGCGCTCTCAAAACTAAATCTGACTTTTATTTTTTCTATCTGGTGGCTCTGGTGAAGGCCATGGTTCGTGATTATCCCGCGATTCCGATTCTACATTTTGTTTCCGAAAGAATTATTTCGATTTATTTTTTTTGCCACTTCTGATACCGTCATTTGGAAGGTGTGCGTGCGCATCTTCGAGGTTCCTGCGTCGAGGAGGATGAGGAGACTGTGGGAGCGAAGGGGATTGGTGTTTTTCCCGTCGCGATGGGGAATGTGACGATAAGGCCAGCGTACCCTGCAAATGAGAAAAGAAACAACTCGGAATGCAACACGGGCCGTGATGCCCCTCAGTAATTCACAGATCCGCTCTATTATATGTAGCTTCCCTTTTATTTCTGGTATGCAGACACTTAGCCACTTCGATCACAACAGCTTCTCAAACATACTTCCCCGGTTCATATCTTCGTCCAAATGAGGTTGCAATTTTAATGTTTTATTTATTTTTTAATCCATTACCTCAGAGCCTGCTGACATTGCATTATTGCCTTTCCAATCTGATTACGGGGAGACTAAAAAGGCTCCCGTCGAACTGGCTTGTTAGCTCGCTCAGGAAGCTCTATGATGAGCATTACCCGATATGTCAATCACGCTCTCATTAGAGCATCCCTGATCTCTTTTGGAGGTGGTCCTCAGTCTATATGGCCGAGAACCCGGTGGTAATATTCTCTCATTGTGAGTTGAAGTGTGCGACGGGTATTGTCGTTTTTTTTTTATCGCAGCCACACAATCCAGTGGACGGACCAAAAAAAATAAAAAATCACATCTCTGTTGGCCTTCATTTAGGCAACATGCATTGTGCTACTCTCCTGTTGTTGTGGTGGTGTTGTTATGCTTATGGAGTAGCTCAATGGAAAGAGCAGAGATGGCGGTGAGTCAGAGTAAACACTTCTTTACGTGGGACCAAATGTCTTCAAAAAAATAAGCGAGAGTGAGGAAAAAAGGGGATTTTCTGAGGATAGGAAGGATGAGTGATTCCGAGAAAGACGGGGGCGTTTTAATCCGGCATGTCGCCACTTAAATCCCAGCCACTTAATTTAACCTCCTTTTGTTTAATTAACCTCAGATTTCAGAGCTAATTAGGTTCAGGTATTAGAGACAGATTATTTTTTTCTCACTCTAGCTGCTGGCAAACGTGTGGCTGTGGTTCTCGCCTCGCCACTGATGGGATCTGATCTGGCATCAGATGGAGCCCTGAGCCAAAATGGAATCCAGTGAGCATGCACTTGTATGTGTGTGTGTGTGTGTGTGTGTGTGTGTTAGAGAGAAAGTGAGCGAGGTGATGTTGTGGTTGTGTGTGTGCATTCAATAATATTTTTACCTTGAGCTCCACTACACAATAAACACTATCATACTTCAGAACAATGGGGAGCCGGACAGAACAAAAGCTTATTTTTCCTGTGCAGAAAAACTCGTTAAGAACATTTAAAAAGGATCAGGGCTTTCTATTGTGCTTCTGTTCAATTCTTTCTGTTTGATATCTACCGTCACAAAAGGCGCTTTCAAATTTGATTAAAAAAAATGTACGAATAGTGCATTTCCTTTTCATTTGACCCCCACACCAGGGGAAAACACACATGCCCGCATTGAGTTCCCCGGCTTATTAACCAATTGTACAGGATCTGTTTTCGGTCTGGGGCCTGATGTCAAAATTGATGTCCGCAAACATCAATTTCTGCTGTTAATGGGGAGAACTCTGTGCTCTTTACTGGCAACATAAACATTTAAATGTGCAACTGGACCATTGGAAATTTTGACTCCCGTTTTTAATAAGATCCCTATGGGGGACAGTGCCATGTGGGGATGGGGATGTGTGGGTGTGTGTGTGTGTGTGTTCTAGCACCAGCATGCATTGCTCAGTGACAGAAGTGGCCACCGGCAGTGCTCCTCTGTTCAGCCAATCACCAACGCTGTCACGTCTCGTCCCAATAGCCTGGTGGCAGATCCATGGCTAGCAGCCCCCGCCATGACCTCCCATGTCCCACAAATCAATGCGTTCGCGGCAGGGGTGCGTGGGTGGGAAGGGGAGCGACAGGAGCATCCGCGCTGCCTGTGGGTCCACTATACTTTTGGGGTTAATTATTGAGGCGGTAATTGCAAATGGCCAAGCCACTTGTGTAAATAAAGCGTAAACAAAAGCAGATTGGTTTAACAGGTATTACACGGCTTTTTATATTGAGTCTCCCCAGAAGGGCTTTTTCTGATTACACCAATCACAACACGTGTCTCTGGGCAAGATGAGTGAGGCACATGGAGTGTTTTTTTTTTTATGAAGCATAGGCCTTCACATTTATCCCCCTCCTCCCTCCATCCACCCATCCATCGCTCCTCCACTGCCACTTATCCATATTTGAAATTACAAAAGCCTCTCTTATGGGTCGGGCTTATCACCCATGTAATGACAAAGTTCAAATGTGAATCCATCCACACAGCTCAGAAAGCCATTGAAATCCTCTCCAAAGTAAAAAAAAAAACTGCCAGTGGCCGCGGCAACTGCTGTTAATTTACGAAGTATCTGGTGTCTAAAAAAAAACGTGTATAAATTTTGTGAACTTAATCCCTTTTATGGTTTGCCTTTTAGAGAAGAGGGGAATTTTTTTATTTTTGAGTTACAGCGCAGTGGTTTTCACTTTGGATTAAAGCCTGTGCAGATGTCCTTGTTGGGCACCTTTGTTTATGCAACTACGCCATAAATCAAAGACAGATGGTACTTATTTTTGCATTTGTGTCCAACGCTAAGAGTTATCGGAGGGGTATGTAAAGCGTCACTATAGCATGAAAGTGTTTACGTGGTTAGTGAGGCAAAAATCCTCACAGTCGTTTGGATGGAATACAAATGTGCCCGGTTAATCTATACTCGCATGTTTAGATAGTCAAAGAGCCCCGAAGGCCCAGCATGGCCCGATCTCATTTTTAAACTTCTTATTTGGCTCCTACCTGTCTTTTATAAATCCATACTCGGAGAAAATGCCAAAAAGCCGTGAATCACTTAGTCTGCGGCTCAGCGCAGGTGACTTTTTTCTCGAAAGCAACCCTTTTTGATTTCTCTGACTTTGCCTCCTCTCATCACAGTGGTGCCTTTAACATTTGCCACATGCACGTAAGGGCATGAAGAGGCATTAAAGAAAATTCCCTTCAACCCCGCGCGGAGAAAATAGATTGTGCATATTTTTGATCGCAGGTGTTTATGTTTTCATGTAGTTTAAAAGTTGAAGTGCATTTACACACACACACACACACACACACACAAGCCCTCCTTCATCTCCCTCGCAGCCTGAGCCCTTGAATAAATAAATCATTGGAATAGTCAAAGCTTTGCAGTTATCTCACCAAGTGTAGATTTATTTTTTTATTTTTTGTATGCAGTATTCTCACCGTCGGATCCCGGCTGTAGTATGTATTGACGATTCTCAGTCTGCCCGCTCTGAGTGGGAAAAAAAAAAAAAAAAAACGCGGAGGCAAACGGCCGTGCGCGCGCGCACCTCGCCAAACGTAACGCGGCACGACAACCAGAGACACGTAATGAAGGGCCTCTCATCCGGGGCCTCGGAGTAATTAACCAGAGAGGCTGAGTTTGGGGATTACTCCAGGAGGGGCAGTGAATTAAAGCTCATCTGATGAGTTGAAGTTTCTTAATTTGTTCTCCCCCGTAATTCCAGAATGGATTAGCAGTAGCTTTAGTCGCCTCTTCCCACCGATTAGCATGGCTCACTCAGTTTAGCGTTTAACGGCAGGGTGGAGAGAGGAGAGAGAGGGGGAGCGGCAGGGATGGTTACACAGCTTATGAGCCGGCTTGCTGGATGGTGAATGCGCAGCAGTGTTTCGGCAGATAAAGGCATTTACTTTACTCTGGGAGTCAGAGACAATTAAATCGGGTCCATTGTGCCCAATTGTATCGCCCGGGAATAAGTGGCAAAATAAGGTTTTTCGCTATTTTACCCTGTTCAGGCTAAGCCGCTGCTTCTTCTTTTCCACGCAAATCTGCATCGTGAAAACAACCTTATGAATAACATTTTGTCCTGGTTTATTGTGACTTATCGCGCCTTCACCGGCACACTGAGAGAAAAGTTTCCAATTTCACGAGATTGCACTGGAACTCCTGTAGCTTTACAGTATGTTTATTTTATCTCCCTGTCTCCACCCCCCACCCCCCTCCCTCGCTCACTCCCTTCCTGTCTGTCCGTCTCCCCAGCAGCACCGGGATAGAGGACTTAAGACTGTCAATTAGGGTTAAAAGGCTCCGAGGGCGGTGGAGAGCGGCCAAGTATGACGGCCGGACCTGGCACCGCACCTGATGCCTAATAACCAAAATTGACAGGGCTTGTTTTTAATTCTCCTGCTACCCGGGGGCCAGATTGCTCGGGAGCACAATACAGCCGGAGGGTAGGAGGACACACCTCCGGGCCGGTTCCTCCATTATCCTCATGCTCCCGTGCGTGCGCGGTATGGCGCAAGTGTGTCAATGATAAACAAAGCAAGAGTGCCAGTCGAAATGGGAAAAAAAAACACCCCACTCTGTATCGCGAGCAGCATTGTGTCATCCATACTTCTTTTTCCCCATTAAGAACAAATAGAAATGGAGGATGGCGAAAGGTGAGCTCTCGTGTGGAATTTAAGTGAATTTTAAGGCTTTTAAAGCACAGTTGTCTTCTAAATGAGTTCTTCTCCTTTTTCTTGGCATGAGGATAATAGCATGGTGGTAGACCTTCCCTTAAAACATCAAATTAAAGTTTAAATAATGTTATTCTGAAGACAGGAAATAATCAACAGCATGGCACTTTTGATGGATGCACAAGACTTTGTAGTGGTGCCTGGATCTGGACCAAGACAGGAATCAACTGACAGTTTGTGGGTTTGTTTTTTTTTTCAGTCGCACAACAACAGGATATTCTTCTTCACAGACATTGTTTGCCATGACTCACCTACTTCAATCTGCATTTTGCTTCTCATAAGCTCCCCTTTCCGCCACAATCAATGGGAGCTCACTCATAATCTCATTTATGCATTGTGCCATGTTTATAACATGTTTCACTGAGCCGTGAGAGAGGTTTCCTTTTATTTGAAAGCCGGATGCATCAAGGAATCACATTTTTCCCGTTGTGATCTCATTCTAATGAAAGGAAACCCATTAGATTCCCACAATTAGCAGCCACAATGCAATGCGCGAGACAATAAAAGGAGTAAGACATTAAGATTTCACCCATTTGGCCGGGATGGCATGATTAGGTTTCGAAAAAAGCTTTTTGTTTTGCCATCTGGGAACAAAATGGGACTCAAATATTGGGAGGAGGCTGCCGGCGCTATTTGGACGCTCAGGCTGTCAAAACACACAATAACGTAGGTCCTGTAGCCAATTAGGACGCAGTAAAAGAGTGAGGCACCGGAGAGGTTTTGTTGTGAAACGGCTTCACCGCAGCATCCCGAGATTATTTTTAGTTTTGTGCCTGAGAGCGGAGGTTTGTGGAAGGTGTGCGAATATTGTGTGCCCTCGTCTGGGAAAATGTCACACCTGCAGCCACAACTTGAAATGTTGAATTCAGTCATGGCTGTAGGTAGGAATTATGAGCCACTTTTGTGAACACGTGCACTCTCATTAGGATCTCTTGAACACATATTTGGGGGGGGGGGGGGCAGTAAAGAAAGCAAATGTGTGGACACCGAAGCCCCAGGCGGAAAAAAAATGAGTGTGTAGATTCGTCGCTCCAAGCGCGAACCGGGTGTCTGTCCGATTAGAGCGACGTTGGTATCTCCTCGGTGGACAGCTTTCATCAGGAAAAACTCAATCGCCATGGCGACAGCCGCGTGACTCCGGCCCGGGGGACGGTGGGCTGCCTCCCGACACAGTGTGTCATGTCTGCAGGCACGTATATATTGCTTGGGCAGGTGCTCAGACGGATATTGCTTTTGTTTGCGGTGGCTGGCTGTTGTTTGACCAAGTTGGGATGCTTTGTCTTCAGTGAAATGCGAGGGGCCTCTGGGTGTTAGTGCTTCACTAACAAGTAGTTTATTCACCTCCGTGTGTGTGTGTGTGTGTGTCACGGGCAGACAGAGAGTAGCCCGTGAGCTATTGTTTGTGTCTGCGCGCCGGGGTTAGGAAGAAGTGTGTTGTTGGAAAGGGGAAACTTATTTATGTAATTGAGAGTGAAACACGGGGAGACATCTTTCTATGGTATTTAATGAAGGGAGCCGTTCTTTAGCCAGAGGGCCCCGAGTAATGCTGACCTCTGCTGTGATGTTGACAGCAGCAGCACTTCACACTTGCACCCCCCCGGGCCCATGTGTTCACCATCCCCCAGAGATAATGCTAAAACAACCACTGCTACTGCTACTATATATATATATATGTATATATACATATACTGTATATATATATACTACAATATTATATATTGCATATTACACGCATACTCAATGTCATTTTTCTCACACTTTGTTGACTGGAGCTGTATTATTTCCTCAGGATTAATTCTACAGTATGGCCACTAAGCCTTTGATTAATCATATCATATAAGTATCCCTCATGGTCCGTAGCAACGGTTTCCCTCTGCACATGCGGGCTTTCGCAAAGCCTGCATGTGCTTATTACGAAATGAGACTGGCAGTTAATTTTATGGCAATCAAAACTCAATTTTCCCAAGGTTACCCACAAGGTCGTGGCATTGTAGTTTTATTTTTCCTGGCACCAAACTGGGGCTGGTATCAGGGGTATTTTTGGGGTAATTGCCATTGTTCGGTACAGTACTGAACACAGGTGAGAGGAGAATGCAGACCATAAGTCTATTTTCCTCATATGTCCGAGTCAGCTCTTTTATCGAGTGCGCGGGATATCACATGAGTCATTTGACCACGGGCTTCCGTGAGAACAACGGCTCTCCAAAACTTCCGTTTCGCCAGCTCATAATAGATCAAACACGCTGAATATTTCAAGAGGTTTCGGTCATCAGGTGAGAGATTTTTATCGACAAAAGGGTGCCATGCAGTTCACTGATTGGTTTCCAGACAAGCTGAGCCGGGGATGAGAAATGAGAACATGAAAAAGCTGCGTTGGGATACCTGTCAGAAATCTGTCGGTTCCTCAAACCTTTTGTGCGTTGCCCTCCTTATGATGAATTAATGATTCATCTGGATTTTTTTATTTTTTTTAACTCAGACTCAGTGAATGATGGACGAATAATGAGATTGTCTTTGATCATTTTATGTTAGCTCGTTTGAGAAATTTGCAGTAAGCCATCTGAATTCAGATGGTGAAATTCATTGAATGCAGCAAACCCATTAAAACTGCAGTGTTCCTCGACATCTTCCACATCAGAAAACTACCCCTATTAAACCCCCTAATATCCAGGAAAAAAAATGCAGTTACAGACAAAGCGTTGCGTTCATGATCGGACCCTGCGAGTGGGAATACCCAGCACTCTGCTCTCTTGATTGTGTGAGCCTGATGCGGTGTGGCAGGTCCGGCACTCCACCGCCTAAACACATCTGTCATGTTTTGTCAGTGTGACACAACAACCAGCCGACTCCCACCCCTTTTTGGCAGGGTATACAATATCACACTGCAGATACATCTGTGCGCATGAATACCCGCCCAACAAAAAATAGCTGGAGTTGCGTGGAAAGAAAATCTTGAGAAAACGTTAATGCACCAGTTTTTCATAAATTGTTTTCATAATATATGGTGAAAATTCAGCCAAAAAAAACAAATCAATATCGTGTTATTTTCTCAAAAAATACCTCAGTCATATCTGAGGTATCAGAAAGGGAAAAAAAAACCCTGATCTTATTTAACTTTTCTCTCAGGTCGTTCAGCCAGTATCGATGTCAACAGGAATTGATTAGTTCTCGCCTCCAAAAGTGAAAAGCAGCATGGGAGGCTCTTCTGGGGCCTGTTTACCCTTTAGCAACCAATCATTACACAAACAAGGAGTCCAAGGAAAAGTTTTTATGTTTGTGTGTTGTTTTTCTAAGATGATAAATGCGCCTTTTTTTTTTTTTTAGGTCGCCAAAGAATATTACATATGATTCAAAACAAACAATAACTTTTGTTGAGCACATACCGCACTTATAACCCATCTTTTCTGGCCATCTGAACACATTCAAACACAAGCTTGTAGTTCATCCTTATTTGGTCTTTACACGCATACACACAACCCTGGAGTCCAAGTTGGCCAGCTGTAAACATGTGTGGCATGAATGGGTGAAAAAACATAGCGTGACATTTCTTATTATATTTTACCATTTGGGAAATTTTGATTTAATCTACCGGACAATATTTTCCGTTGTGTTTTTTTACAGTTTTTTAATTTTTTTGACCTGTTGATTTGAGGTCACATCACTTTTTAGCCTTTCTTTACACCTTTGCTTAAAACTCAAATCCAACAAAGCTGGTAAACAAACACATCTTTATTTGCGGAATCCGATATAATTCCGTCTGCTTGCCGTCACCGCGGAGCGCTTAGCTCGCAGAGACGACGAGCTAGGTTGAAACACGTCGTTCCCAGTGGCCGGGCAGAGTGAGTGACAGAGATGAAGGAACCAAAGCCGGTGTCACTCAAGATTTTTCCTGCCTGTCGTCAGAAAATGTGGTGCCTGTCATCAGGCGGAACAGACGACAGGGCACATGTGCAGCTAAAAGTGGGAATAGCTGTGGAGAGAGTAAACTGTGACTGACGGGAAGAACAGAGCAATTACAGCAGCTGGATCCAAGTTCAGTCGAGGTTAGGTTAGAGTTATTCAAGAAGCAATATATCAATATGTACACGTATATATATATATATATATATATATATATACATGTGTATCTGTTCTTTTTAAATCTTTCCTTTTCCATCTCTGCCTGTCTCCATCAGATGCTCATGAGGCATCGATAGATTGTGCCGAACTCCTCATGTCGGGTACATTGGTTTAATTATGCCCTGGAGTTACAAATCACTAAATCTCAGGTGATGCTTCTTTATGAGATGCCTTTCCCGGCTTTAATACCTAAAATGTATTTTATTTTTGACTTCTAACCAACTTTAAAATGTTCAGCCATACAGCCTGGACCTCGGCAGGATTATAGTTTATTGACCTGTCCTGTACTAAAGATATCCTTTCCAACAACAACAACAACAAAAAAAAGGTTCAATAAATCCCAGCTATGCCCGCGGTGGGTGTAAAATGACAAATTATTGACTGATGAATTTCTGGTACTTCCCAGAAGGCTCTTTGTTTCGATAAAATAATCCGAGGGTCATATTCAGAGCATTGGCATCTCCAAGTGTACACACTCTCCAAACAGCAGGAGACAAACATGGCCCCTCTCCAGGAACACAAGATGGCAGAGGCAGATGGCCAATTACATCCCATAATGCCTAATTGTAAATGATGAGGCAGGTGTCAAATTAGGCCTACCTACACATGAATAGGAATTCATAAGACGGCGCCCGAGGCGAGTATATTGTGTAATCAGTAAGGGAAGCACAGATGATAGCGATTATCACAACAGAAAAAAAAGTCACAAACATATACATACGTTTTCATAAAAGAGAAAACAGTTAGCGAGGCGTATAAATGTGATATTGCAAAATGCGTCCGACATGAGCATGTGACGGGCGATCTGATGCGCAGTTGCCGGGTTCACCGGGGTTCATCGCGCTCAGCGAGGAGGTTCTTGCAAAGTGGCAGAAGTTTAAATATGAGTTCTTCAGAGCGATCTTTCGAAAGAACTGACCTCTGCACCACGCCAAACAGCGTTTGGTCTTAGCCCTGATTATGTCAAAGGTGTCATTATTAGTCGGGCTCAAGAGTTGCGATATAGGAACCTGTATTGAGTTGCACGCTGGGAGATGAAGAATCGTCATTTTCCGTGTTTTCAGGATATCGTGGCTGCCGTTGCTCCAATTTGGACTATTTCCTCTCCAGTCTCGACAAGTAATATTCAGTCATTTGGGGGGGGGGGGGTCAGATGCGTGTTAGGTACTGTGAAACAACAAACAATCAAAACTACCCAACAGATAGCATTTTGAATCTTTGAAAAAAGGACGGTGAAGGTGTCTGAATGTCGACATGTCACACGAGGTCGTTGTTCATTACTCATGCCTCAGAAGGGCACTTTGAGTGTCTCAGCCAGTTAGAGTGCACCGCGCTCTATTTGCTCACCGCGCTCTCCTCACAGGTCGCTGTGTCCCCTCGTTCTACGGCTTGTCCTCTCAAACCTGATTATTGCCTCTCCACCCAGACACAGTCCCCCCCCCCCCCCCCCCCCCCCCCCCCCCACCCCCCCCCCCCCCCCCCCCCCCTATTAATTCGAATAAACCTTTTAGTCATCCAACATACGTCTTCTTCCGTCCGAGACCGGGAGTGGATTTGCCACAGACCGTCGTTAATTCAAAGTGTCTACCCTTTCTGTCTTTTTTCCCAACCTCCTGCCACCTCTCCGCGCTGGCAGCGCAGGTCCTGTCCAAAAGCAGCGAGATTGCTAAATGGCCACAGCCAACCGTCCGGAACGACCCGGCAGTGAATATTAAAAATCCATCAGGCAGCAAATCAACAAGCCAGTACATGGCAAACACTATTATTTTCATACGGTGTTACTGTCACCCTTGGCCCACCATTAACGCAGCGGCGTTATAAAGAAAGTGAATCAGTGCCACTATTGCGTCTGGGAACCCGCAACCTATTAGGGACTTCTGACCCGCTGGTTTAACGCTCTGTCAAAGCCGTACTACGACAACCTTTGTTGACTGTGTGTGTGTGTGTGTGTGTCAGGAGAACCACAGCTATAGGGACAGAAAAGAAAAACAAACAACACTGGAGGTTTTGAGAGTGTTGGACAAAGAAAAGTTGTGGGTTGCTAGCAATCATAGCCAAAGGTTGTCCCTATAAAAGCTCGGCCTTTCCTGAGCGGCCTCTCTCTCTCTCTCTCTCTCTCTCTCTCTCTCTCTCTCTCTCTCCCTTTTGAGCAAGATCGTATGCTTTTAACGACGCTCTCTACCATCTTTGGCTGAGCAGTTGCTCCAGGAAGACACTATTCCATTAGCCCCCCCCCCCCCAACAAACACACACCACCACCACCACCACTCTTTCTCAAGAAGAAAAACACGCCTGATGAAGCTGCGTAGAGATCTAGCAGGCCCAGGGCGCTGGGCGGGGTCACGCAGGTGAAGCTCCAGGAATTCAAGTTGCGTAGTGCAAATACACAAAGGGTGGAGGAAGATAAGAAACTGTAATGGAATCCATACTCTCATGACCTCGGTGTCGAAACGCGCTGCTGGAAAGATTTTTTGGAAGAATCATACGGAGCAAGTAGTAGATCAAGGACATGTTTGCACAAACAATCCTCCGGATGGCGTGGATGGCGTTCCAAACTGTCTGTTTGTTTTATTGAGATAATTTGATCAGCGAGTGTTATAATACGGAACTCCTAGCCAATCTGCAAATAGGTGGTAGTTTTTTTTTTGTTCATCTCCATTTCCAGAGTAGGCCATCTTTGAACATCTCTTTGCACAGCAAGGACGTTTGCAATGGGAAACACTTGAATGGCTATGATTTTTTTTTGAAAACGAAATGATCAGTGCTCGGCTCTTGAATGGAAATGAGAAGAATGTTTGATCTTTCACCCTCACATGGTTTGTATATTCACGGGTCTTGATCACTTGGATCCTTATTGTGTTCCCTGTTAACGGCTATTTTGGTTATTATTTTATGAACTCTCTGGCATTTCTCTCTTATTTTATCACCGCTTTTCCTCTCAACGCCACAAACGGGCAACAATGCCACAGCCAATCCCCAGCCAGCTAGCCCTGGGCAAAGGACGGTGTCCCCCTGACCCGGTGCACATGGCCAGCTGAGCGTCCCGCAAGGCCGGCCCACTCCACAGCATATGGAGGCAGAGCTCTGCCAACGATGCAAATGGTGGTTGGGACGCATCTGAGCCCAGCTGTCACAGGGCGGCACCTGGGGCATGAGTCTCCTCAAACTTAACTCTGCTCCAATCAGGCCGCGGGGGCCCTGAAGAGAAACTGCTGCAATATAAGCTTTCCCCTTCCCTCCCTCCCTCCATCCATCCAACTCCATAAACATGTTATCTTCCCCAATATCCAAAACCACTTTGCACGGGCATCTGTAAGAAAAAAAAAAGAGTGACATGAAAACCCTGAATCGTGTGTGAATGCTCTTTTTATTGTTCATATTCACTTCCTCGTCTCGCACGGGGGGGGGGGCTGAATTGGATTTTTCGGATTTTTAAATGATTACTGACTATCTTTTTCGACAACGCATTTTTATTCTTTTTTTGGGCTTTCGCTTTTGCAAACAAATGAACAACCGCCGCCGCCGTCTCTAATGTTCCCTCTCTCGCTGCCACGGGGCAGACATTAGTGTCATACTCTCTTCAGCAGACACATGTCATAAAAAGCACATCAATAACCAGAGACGTCTCCGTGTTCTCCGTTCTTATTATTCTTTAATGCTGGCAGAGGCACGATTGAATGCCGTGCACATTCTTCTGTCGCCTGCCGTTGCTTATCTGCAGAGTTTCATTAGCATACAAAGCCCTGTTTCAGTGTGGGGGGGGGGGGGGGGGTTGATAGCAGCCAGCCCAGTGAGCTCATCCGACTAACCCCCATTTGTGTGCGTTTCTTGCTGCCACGGCTAAAGATGATGGTTTCCGCGGCATGTTTTGGGAGACCCTGTCACATTAATCCTTCCCACGTGCCGCTCCCGCACCCCGGCGGTGCACAGGATCCCGCCGCAGAGTTCCCTCTGATGGCCCCATCATGCAGTAAGCACGAGGGGGGTCGGAGACAAACTGCATTTGGCAGGGGGAAGGAAAAGAAGAAAAGAAGTTGGGCAAAAAAGGTAAAAAAGTCATTCAGTTTATCTCTGCTTCCTCAGCGGCCTTTTTTTTGGTGCTCGGCCTATGTGTGTGAGAGAGTGAGAGAGACAGAAAAGGAAAAAAAAAAACGATGCAGCAAGAATTAAGGCTCTGCTTAGATGGGCGGTTTTATTTGGGGGGAAATCGCTCCACCGACGACCCCCCTCGCGAGGCTTCTCCTCCTCATTCCATCTGGGAGATGGTGCTGGCTTTTTTTTTCTTTTTTTTTCGTACGCCACGTCTGTTATGCCTATTTTTTTGGCAGGGGGGGGTGGGGTCTGCAGTGTAAGCTCGCCGCCAGGTTTGGCCTGAAAAAAAAAAAAAAAAAAGCATCTCTGTGCAGGGAGCTGCATGAGCGCTGCCTGGCCCGCATCCGCCCAAGTATCTGCAGGAGCGTCGCACGGGCGCGTGTGTGTCCAGCTCTCCAGGCCTAAATGGGAAGCCTCTGCAGTGTCAGGAAGGAAGACAGGCGCACTAGACATCCAGTCAACAAGCTATTCATTTTCCCACAGCCTTGCCTGCCTCCTCGTGACGGGTTCTTTCACCCTTAGAGAAACAAGACAGCACTCCCGCGCGCACACGGAATCACGAGGGGTCCGGAAAAAATATGGCATGGCACAATTCGTCAAATTGAGGCTCTCCAGCGTTGCGCTGCAAAATAGGACTTATCGTGAATAAGTTACGTAATTCGCTTTCCTCCAAGCCTCTTGTTTACTGGACCTGCCAACTCCCAACCCTGCAGAGACGCGCTCCAACCCAGCCGCATAAACACTTTGTCATGTGATACTCATGCCTGGGTGACACGGCGGGCGTGAACTGGTGCCGCGCTAATTTGCCCATTTGCTACCTGGTAGATGAACCTCAAATGTCAGCTCGCACCAGGTGCTGCGTTGGCGAGGGACAAGCGTCGCGTGCGTTGAGGTGGCCGCGGTGGTTGTGGGAGGTAGAAGTGGGAATAGAAAGGCAGCCATTATAACGTGTTACCTAGCCCGGAGGAAGAAGCTACATGAGGTGTATAATGACATTTAGCACGAGCCCAGAACACTGGGAATACACCTAATTACCAAGCAAATCATGGAGGAGGCTGTGGGCTCCTTTCAAAGCGCAGTAGGCGAAAAAAAAACAAACAAAAACACAACCGCGGAAAGCCCCAAGAAGATTCCGTTCCGTGCAATTGCCGCCCAAATCAACACTGTTCATGTCACGGCTGCACATTTCTGCACCATGCACTCACACCCGGACATGGGGAGCGCGCACACACTCGCACACAAAAGGCTCCCCATGGCTAGCGCAGCTGTTGGCTTTAATAACTTGCATTAGAGTAAGCACATCCCTGGAGGGCGGTGCTCCAAGATGAAGTGTAACGCTCTCCCTGGGTGTCGGCGCCCAACGGTCGGACACGCGGTAAATCGGGGGCACTGTGTGCTCATGTTCGATCTTATCACACTTGTGTAAATTTCCCTCCACACTGTAAAGTAATGCCATAGCTGGCTCGGGGCTGGAGGTGAGTGTTTGCTGCACGGAATGTGTGCGTGTGTTTGCCTGTGTGCTCGTGTGCCTGTGTTTCTGCGAGTGTGTTCTTGATCTTTGTCGGAAATCTGACAGGCCTGTGTGCCTGCGGATTAGAGAGGCCTCTGTTTGGGTGGCTGCATAATTAGGACAACTCTGTTGACAGTGCTGCAAAGTGGCCTGCTTTTTTAGCTGCTACACAACACACACACACACACACACACACACACACACACTCTTTCTCTGTCCTTTCTGCCTTCAGTTTGTAAGTCTCCTCGTATTAAGCACAGCCTGGGAACCAAATCTACCTGCTGTAAACGATGTGGGTGTTTTGCTGGGATGTGGTCTTTTTTTTTCTTTTTTTTTCTTAATAAATAAATAAAAACAATGACGCAAAGAAGCTGAACTTTTGCAAATGGCCTAAATAAGATTGATTGTTAAGTTAAATGGCACAGAGGCTGTGGGCGGAAAGAGTCCTGGGTTTACAGGGATTCCGGACTCCGTAGGGTCGGCTGCACAGGTTTTCACTCGACTATCCACGCCAATGTGGTTAGATAGGTTAGTTAACGTGTAAGCCACTTAGCGTGACATGCTATCCGCCATGGGCCTCCCGTAATGCGTGCTGGGAAGAGCTTCTGCTCCTGGGGACTTTCAGTGGGAATAAGCAGGTAGAAAATAGGATCCCCCCCCGATGCACGTTCACAAGGTTAAAAGCCTCACTGCTCGAGATAGACTGAAGAAGCAGTATAGGAAATTGCATGGAATTGACATTTTTGACATTTTTAAGGCAAAAAAGAAAACTAAAAAACGCTTCCTAAAGATAGTCCATTTTCCATTTCGTCTGTGTCTGAGTCATTTCCTTTCCTCAGACTTGCTTCAGATAGTGATTTGGGCACGCAGCACAAGAAAAAAAAAAAAAAAGCAACTCCTCCATCTGAGTTTTTTCGCCTTTACATTAGTGTTATGTGTAGTTTTTCCTTTTTTCCTCTCGAGCTTGCCGCATTTTTTTTTCCCCCCACTTTTTATTTCGTCGGTTTTTCGCTTTCTGAGACCCTTAGAAGAGACAGTTCCACGGGGAGCACTTGTCATACGTACCGTAAACTGCAACATGTCTAATTGAGCCACGCAGCTCCGTGCCGTCCTCTTGCCACAACCAGTCAGGAACTGCTCAGATGAACTGTGAGTGTAGGCCAGTGTGTGTTTGCGTGTGTGTATTTTGAGCAGGCTGGGCATGTGTGTGGGTGGCTGGCTGCCTGGCTGGCGAAGACGAGGGGGGTTCTGGCTGTGCCGAAATGCTCCGTGGCGAGGTCTGTCGGCCTGTTGTGTAATAGCGGACATTTCTTCATTTGTGAACCTAATCGTTGATTTACACTCCATCTAATGGCATGTGAAGTCAGATCCAGACTCCGTAATGGGCGAGGGAATCTAGCCAGAGGTGTCCAAACGGTTCACTCCCCCTCTCCGTCTCTCCTCCCCTCCCTCCCCTCCCCTGTCTCTTCCGCTCCGCTGTGGCTGGCTGACATCTTCTCTGCATCCTTTATTTATGCACTCTTTCATCAGCACGGTGTTCTTGTGGCAAAATGCCAAGCCAAATTGTCACTTAAGATCAAAGACGACTTTATCCCTCTCTCTCTCTCACTCAGTCACTTTTTTTTCTTCCCCTCTTTCTTTCGTATGATGCATTCTCATCTTTCCAATCCCGTCACGGGATGACTTGTGCAGTCCCCGCATGCAGAGGCTAACAAACGGTTTAGAGATCAGTTGACTGGAAAGAATGGAAAGCAGGCTGGTGGAAAGAGAGTCAATGGCTCAGCTTAAACTGACACTAAGCAGAATCCTATTGTGCGCTCCTTTTCCTGTGCATTTAGTGGGGATTAGGAATTTCTAAAATAAGACACAATATGCTTTGTTTATGATTGGGGAAGCGAATCAATTCCCCGATGAATATTTTGCCTTATGAAATGCATCCCAATCGGAAAACAGAATAGAGTAACAACGTTACCGCCTGCCACCGCCTTCCTGTATTTATTTGGTTATGAGACGGAGACAAAGAGATCAACCATTTATTACAGCGTAAGGCCCGAGTCATTTCCTGGAAATGAACGCACACGGGGGTGTGATATATTGGACCCCTTCTTCCATGTAATGGCAATCTAAGTGTCCTTTGTGATTTGGTTCAAAATCCCTCGTCCTTGTGTGGTGCAACTAAACACATGAAGGCAAGAAATGACGGATGGCCCCCGCGAGTCTAAGAAAAGCGGGTGGAGGATACAATATGTATTCTCCACCCGCAGGGGTCGGGGATGTGAGACTTCCTATTAATTATGGTGAAAGGAATTTGCCCCACTGCATATTGTTCAGGTCCACTGGATGTCATGGCTGCATTGGGCGTGCGCGCGGGGGTGTGTGTGTGTGTGTGTGTGTGTGTGTGAAGGCTCCAAAGTCCCACTGTGGCATGCCAGTGTTCCACTAAACGAAGCTAGCTCTAATGGCTGCCTTAATAAAAAGCCTGGGCCCTTAATTAAGCCCTTTCCGCATTGGTGGGGCGAGCGGCGTCTCTCTCGCTCACTCTGCGTTCCCCAAAGGCCTTTTCCGTCTTTTTCCTCTAGGACGTGTTGCCTTGCCATCTAAACGCTTCTTTCTAATGGCTAAATTGCATCTGTGTATATTTGCCTTTTGCCAACGTATGCTCCTGCAACAAAGCTTTGATAGCACACAAATCCACCATCACCTTCTGACTTCACTCAACCAGCACCATTTTTCATCTTTCATCATCTAGGGTTCGAGCAATATTCGGTCCGGTGCAGTCTCTAATTCTCCAAATCGCGGCCCCCTTGTGTGGAAATAACTTATTAGCCAAGCAGCAGTGTGAATATCCTGTCCTTGAGTTCTTCAGAACTCGTCTGTCGCTTAACCGAACCCATCGTGAATATGAGAAGCACGCCAAGTGAGACGACCTTCTGAACGCTCTTCAGCGATGTCACATCCAGACATAGTGACTCTTTCAGACGGTTTTGCTCATGCAAACACCTCGCAGTGATTTATGGTTCCCCTGTTCCGGCTTAGCCATTTTTTATTTTTTTTCCAAAGACGTGCAAAAAAGCAAACATTCTCCATCGACATCTACATTAAGATTTTATAATTAAATGCAAGTGTACCTTGATGAATGTTTTGTTCGTGTCTGGACAGATTTTCAGTCCACACAAAATGGTGTGATAAACAACCTTTGTTTGATGGCTGTTTTTCTTTCGGTGTAATTAGCAGCTATGACCTTCAGCTTCTGTTGGATAACATCAGTTCACGTATTTTCAAGAGCACAGTTTCTACCCCGCAGTCCTCTTTGGCATACTTTTATCCTGTTTCTCCGCCAGCCGCCACGAGTAAATAATGAGTAGGCTCGAGATGTCTTTGAATCGCGGAGGCCTCAGCCGGGTCACAGCTCAATTGGCAAAGGCGAGGAAAAGAAAAAGCCTGTTTGCTGAAGGCTTGTTAGGAGCCCTGTGTGTGTGTGTGTGTGTGTGTGTGTGTGTGTGTGGGGGGGGGGGGGGTCACGGGATGATGTGGTGCCTTTTTATTGAAAACCTCTTGATCCTGGAGATCAGGAAAAGTGCTCCGCCATCATGGGGAGAGAGAGAGAGAGAGAGAGGGGAAGCGGTTTCTCCAGATGACAAATGATATGCTCCGGGCTCGCAGAACGAGAGGAAGAGCGAGAGAGAGAGAGACGTAGGGCGAGACACAGACAGACGGGGGAAGAGAGAGGCAGAGAGAGAAAGAGGCAGAGGACATAATACTGTTTATATCTGCCTTACTCCGAAGCCTCCAGATGAAGTCGCTTCATGTCAAATCGCTCGTGATGCATGTTGCCCACAGATGAGGCGGCTGGCAGATATACGGTGGGTGAGAAGGCCAGTCCATCAACATTTCCGGAAGGGTATCGGCATCAATGTTTGATCGTGTCCCATATAGATGAAAAATGCAAATAAATCCCTTCTCGGAGCCGTACTGTGAATACGAACGGCCTTCAGCGGTTGCAGAGCACATCTCCGGGCCGCGCCGGATAACTACCTGCACACCCCATGCTAATCTAATTTACATTTGCAATCATGTGCGACTGTTATTACTATTACTAATAGTTAGTTCCACGCTGTTTGCTTTCTCTGCGCCATTTATATGGTGCCGCAGCGGCATGTGCCTGGATAGCCAAGAGTTATTTTTCGGCTAGAGTGTGGACTTACCGGAGGTCGGCTTCTATAAATAATGTTCTTTATAAGAAACACAGAAAGTTTCTTTTCTCGAGTTTTCCGTCGGCGGCCTCCACCCCCATTATTCCGATCCCTCTCATCCCTCTCGCTGCCCGTTCCCGGCGTGACGACTTCATTACCTTCGAGGTGCCGGCGATAATTATTCATAAAAAATACAGCGCCTTTAAATTAACGGCCAGGCATTATGCATACTGCTCCGTCCCGGTAATATATTTGAGGGTACTTTTAGCGCAGGGTGCACACCGGTGCACAGGTTAGGCGGCGCAACCTATTATTTATACCCAGCCCTATTTCAGCCAAGGTTAAATGTGGGTATGGACGAATTAAGTGGCAATAATGGTGTCACTAAAAGGAATATGTGTAAATGTCAGCTGCTCATTTCCGTCAGAATCACGACTTACATAAAGCACTCAGGAATGTATACATTTTTCAGAAGCTGCAAATGGCTTGGAATAAACATAAACTGTTTTGGACAACTGCGTAATATGCATGAGAGCCCACCCAAATCTGTGAGGTGGGGGGATATGTTGAATTGTAAGGTATGCGGAATATCATAAATATAATAATAATAATAATAATAATAATAATAATAATAATAATAATAATAATAATAATAATAATAATAATAATAATATTATTATTATTATTATTATTATTATTATTATTATTATTATTATTATTATTATTATTATTATTATTATTATTATTATTATTATTATTATTATTATTATTATTATTATTATTATTATTATTATTATTATTATTATTATAACAATAATAGTACTCATACTGTACATAAACTGTACATAATGTACAGTATCCTGCCATCGACCCTGATGGAATAACAGCATCCCTTGCCTTTCACTCCTGTGTAGATTATTGTTCCACAGTGGGGGGGGAAGAAATCTGTGAAAAGCTAGAGCTTCAGATCGAGACACGAGGAGTCAGTCGGAGCCAGGAGACGGCTCAGCGCAGGAAGTTCAGGTTGTGACACGTTAATTGCTCCTCTGCAGCCAGGTGCCGGAGAGAGTTGTCATAGGGTCCGAAACTACCCCGGCAGTCCTAGCTCCGCTCGTCATTCACACTTCAAGTGCAGCCCTGACATGGACAAACACGTCACCCTGACATGGACAAACACACACACGCGCTGCCCGCAGTAGCGTAACACAGCCCGATGTCCATCATCCCAAAGGGGCAGCGCGTCACGTCCACAGTCGGGCTCACTCCAACCGATCGCTCGCTGAGATGTTGCCTCACCTGTCACCACTTGTTTCCCTGAACAGGAGGTAACTTGTGTACCTTTTCAGATACAAGTATATTTATTTTCCAGAATATGATTCATGCCCCCACCCCACACACACCCACACACACACACACACACTGGTGCGCACACACGCACACCCCCCTCCCTCCCAGTGGTGCCCTGTGTTTTCCAAGAAATGTCAGGGTGAATAATCTAGCACTGAATGTGGCTGACTTTTCAAAGCCCACAGATTGGATTTCTTGGTCATATTTCAAATGATTGCATACGTGGGGCGCCACGAGCCTCTGGGCCTGCCCAAATACAGTCAAAGGCATCGCCATAGAGATGCTGGAGAGAGGCAACAGGAGAGCAGTCACACTGTGAGGAATATCTCGCGAAAGGTCAGACTGTCAGCGTGGGGCAGCCGCTCTAATCTCCCCTGACCTGACCTTCAGGAACGCAACATTATTTCCATTAGTGACTAGTGTCACCCCATTCTTTTGAGCGGCCGCATCCATGTTTACGTTTGTGTACGCACAACGGTGTTGGTACACCTGTGTGTCTGAGTGTAGGAGCCTCGGAGGAATTTGTTTGCAGCTGGCCGTTGGCCCCTTGCCCTGCAGAGGCAACAAAAGCTCTGGCATCGGCCAGAGGTCATTCCACGAGGGCCAGAGTCATGGAGGCAGTCCGCACCAGCCCTGCAGAAGTAAGTAAGTGTCCGGTAAAAAAAAAAATAAAAAATCCACAGCACCGTGACGGTTTGGTGTTGAGAGGGCCTCTAATTGCTTCAGAAGTCATCAGCACTTGAAGAGGTTTAAGATATGGCTCCAGAAACCCAGCAGCCACTCGCGCACTTAGTGGAGAGGTGGTGAGGACCGACCCCGGTTACCATGAACAGGCTTAAATAGGAGATGGTCTGAAATAAGGAGGAACAGATGGTCTCCCTGGAGAGAGAGCTCTGCAGTAGTTGGCGGGGTTTCTTTTCTTTTTTTTTACATTTACCCTTCGCTGTGTTATAACCCTTTGTAATAAAAATGTCAGCGTCATTAGTCATATCGCCATGTGAGGAAAAGTTGGGAAGGTTGCCTTGTTGATCATTTCTTTTCTCCAGGAGCCACCGCATTTCTTGGGTGTTTTCACTGGGTGACCAAAAAAATGGTAAAGAATGAAAGCCGTCAAGAGCAAGCCTGATATCAGATTAGGAACATGGGAAAGCGGATCAGAAGACCATTGTTGGGTCGGGTTTATTATTATTTTTTTTTATAGATAGGAGAATAGGAGAAGTGTGGGGATTCGAAGCTGTTCCACTATTTCGAGCTGGATTATGGCCCCAGGCGACGCCGTCGGTAAAAGAAAGTTCAAGAGGTGTGGAAAAAAAAAAAAAATAAGGAGGGGAGCAATTTCTTAAAAAAGACTTCACAGTCGTGGAACCGGGACGCTGAGTTGGATGTGGCAAAGTGCCCTCAGGGGAGGCCAGAGGCGCTGAGAGACGGCAACCTGTGATGAGCCTCGGCATCAAACCACTCCTGTGATCCACTGAAGACCACTCTCTGTGTTCGCCCCCTCAATGGAGACCAGGAGCCATCTTGACAGTTTGGTCAGGCCCGTCTTCCTGGCCCTGACGGACTCGCTGTTTTTAAAACGCCACTACTTTTTGCCTATACAGCATGTGGATTCAAAATGTTTACAATGATCAGGATGAATGGCATCCTGGGCCTCCACTCGGAAAAAAAAATAAAAATAAATCTCCTCTTGAGTTAGGTGTATTTTTTTTTTTCATTTAAGCAAAGTAGTTTCATAAACAGCTCTTTAAATATATAGATCTGTTTAGAATACGACGCGAAAATGCAAAAAGTAAAAGGAGCATTCCAATTAGTTTTTAGGCTTTTTGCCCACACCGTTTTCTGGCAAACCTTTTCTATCATTACCCTCCCATTTATATTACTGCCTTAAGTCTCTTAAATCCTCACTGCTGCATCTCGCACAGCTGTGCACTTTTACGGCATTTGCTAATGTACTGTAAATGACATAAAATACGACAAGCTTAGTTTTCTGCCAGCGCTTGCTTTTATTTCATTTTTTATTTTTTTACACCATTTTGAATTCCCATTTATTTATTTGAAGGCAGATGTGATTTTATGTCCTTGTCATGGCTGCAAAGTGCTACTTTGAAATGCAAATGAAGCCTTGATTGAGAGATATTCACGAAGAGGGGCGTTGTGTGTGTGTGTGTGTGTGCGAGCTGGCTGTTTGAAAGCCAAGTCCTGTGAGCGTCCCATTTGGTCCTCGCGTGATGTATCGCCGAGGAACCACGGAGGCTGTTAGAGGACGCTGGAGGGCACGGCGTCCAGCTCGTATCTCCGGTTCCATCGGTGACGAGCCGACATTGCAGACGGTCGCCTCGTCCGGTGTTCTCACTCGCGAGCCAAAACCTTGTAACAATGAATTCCCGTCAAAAACACAACTCTCACACCCATTTCGACCACTTTACGCACATTGCGTGCAGCTTTCTGGAAGTGAGGATTTTTTTTTTTTTGGTCCATTTAAGGGCAGATTTCGAAGAAATCCAAATGGTTATCCAATTTACGGGCTAGGGAGTGTGTGCTTATTGTCTTATATGCACTTAAAGGCAGAGTGTATGCTCGAAAGGTAATGGCATTCTGTTGTCAAGTATTAGTGTGGCTCCTAAACTGAAATGGATCCCGTTTTCTCCCGCCTTGAAAGAGGTCCTCTTAGTGAGGGTGTGGCGTAATGTAGTTCCGACTCGGGCCTCTTATCTCGTGTCAGTGGGATCCCGCACACCTTGATAAAGCCGGCTGCCCTCTCCTTGTAATAACACTCCACTATGTCTGACAGGTACTGTACCGAGCAGCAACACACCTCTCATTGCTCTCTCTCTCTCTCACACACACACAGGCGTCTTTCTGGCGTTTTCCCCAAAAAGGCTCTTTTTCACTAATGAAGCCCTTGTGGTGATGGATGGTTCCACTCGTCCCCATCACCTGCGTTTATGTGAGGAGCTGCTGACTTCTTACTACCGGCTAACTAGACGGGGCTTAAGTTAAATACCATTAATGTCCCCGCCGAGGCTGTTAAAAAACAAAAGGGAAACTACAGGCAAAAGATTTACAGGTAGCCATTTCATCAGGCTGCCGATACAGGCAGCACATCTGGAGCTCCGCGCGTACCCTATTTTATGAATAAAAAAATAAATAATAATCCGTACGAGTTCAGGCAACCCGAGATGATAAGTGGCATTCATACCACCCTCACACAAAACACAGAAATAGGAATACATTTACGTCGTAAAGATGCCGGTGCAACACAAAATTGTAATTACAGCTTACTCGATAACACACAATGGTACGGGTCATTATCGCGCCATTTCTGAGCATTGGTGCTAAAGGCAGAGCATCCACATTGGCGGCAATGGCCACGGCCGAGCCGCTGCGATTCAACCTGGCGTTTTGGCGGCGGCGAGCCTGCTCCTCCAAATCAAGGCTAAGTGGCGGATTCATCAGCGCCCTGTCGAGTTTGGAACGCTCGCCCGGTTGTGACACGGAGATGAGGCCCTGATTGGGACAAATGCGTCCCCCTCCGGTGTCAGCCCTCATTCACCGGTTCTGCGCGCCGGCTGGAAGAGAGACAAATGTTTTGATTAAGGGTCTCTTTCAATGTCACGGCAGGCGGCGAGGAAGAACGAGACCAGGCCGTCTCCGAGGGAAGCAAATAGTGGAAGACGATGAGAGGAAAACGGATGTCTCCACTGTCTGGAAGGTGTTCGATGGGGATTTTGTGAGCCAGGGAAGCATATCTTTTAATGACATGTACCCTTTTTTTTTTTTTCCGGAAATCCATCTCCATTTCTGCTTGGTGATGGTTAGAACAACTTTTTGGAAAAAAAAATCGCCATCCACCCATCCGACACACAAGTTAACACATTGCCCCGTGTAGCGGGATATATCCTCATAAAGAATAAAATGCCGAGGCCTGTGTTCTACAGCTTAGGGTGAGTAGAGTGAGAAAATACAACAAGTGGCTTTTTTGCAAGAGGAACCTTGACAGGCATGACATGCATTTCAGTGCCATCCTGAAAGCAGTAAACAACTCAAAGTGCCGTCGCTGTTGCGCTGTGAGAACCTCATCGTGCAGAAAAATTCCTTTTTTTTGGGAGTGCGGCTTATTTGCGGAGCGTCTTGCCCCCCCCCCACCAAGATCCCCTTTCTGTGGCTTGCCTGCTGTAATAATATGTTTGTTATGAAATGAAGTTGATGAACTTAGGCCATTTGATATGTATACTTAAGAATACCATAATACAAATAATTCGGACTTATTTCAAATGGACACCTTTCCCCGTCCACCATCTAAACACAGATACATCCCTTTTTATGCTTTATGGTCCAAGGGCCTTGATATATATCTTGACGTAATACCACTCAAACGGACCCCCCCCCCCCCCCCCCCCCCCCCAAAAAAAAAAAGACAAAAGAAAGAAACGCTTCAAGTCTCGAAAGTACATGTTTATCTTGTCAGCCTTACAAAATAGGAGTTATGGCCGGACGGAAGGCGGCTGGACGTGGCTTTTCTGTGCCGGTGACGTGTCGTGTGACGGAGGAATGGGACTCTGCCTCCCAATAGATGCTATCCGTCCTTCTTGGACTCGGGCTCTCCCTCTGCACCGCGTCCATCAAATCATCATCGCTCCTTAATGAACGCCATCAATCCCGACGCAGGCTGGCTCTGAGCACCCTTCGAGGTTGCGCCCGCGCATCCTCTCTCGGCAAATCCTTTTGTCACACCCGTCCACGCTCAGTGCACACTTTTTGCACTCGTGTAAACAAACACCCAAGCAAGCACGCCCGCCACAAAGAGCGGCCACGGGCGCGGGGAGCGACGGAGTGTCGGCGGACAAAGAGGAAAGGGGTGGAATGATGGAGAGGGGGGTAACAGGAGGGGAGCCTTCCCATTCAATCAGGCCCCTTCTGAACTCCCGGGCTCCTTCTCTTCTCCATCTCCCTGCCTCATTTGCATCTCTTTTATGTTTTCTGCCTCACATTATGCAAAAGTGTATGCAAAAAAAAAAAAAAAAAAAAGTAGTCCGGTTTGGCAAAGTGACTTGCTCCATTTCCTCCTTCACTTTTTTTTTTTTTTTAATCAATACCAGCCAGGGGAAGAGGGGTTATTTGGTGTTCAGTCGCATTTATGCTAACTAGAATATTTCAACCGTTTCTCTTTGAACTGTCGTTACCTTGGAAACCAGCCCACAGGAGTCGGTGCTTTATAGCAGTAATTACAATCAGTGGTCAGGCGAGGTCCTGTGTTTGCAGAACAAAGCACATACATCAACTGAGTAGGCAACTGTGTGTATGTGTGTGTGTGTTTATTGTTCTATTTCACACTGCTCAGACGTTCCTACAGCCTCCAAGACCTTCACACTTCCCTGAAGTACTTATTCCCTTTATCCATGATACGAGAGGTTAAAACACACTTGTTTGTTGTCTGCTCTGGATTTTTTGAAGAGCTAAAAAAATTATAATTATGAATCGGACCCTTTGGTGACCTGTGGATATAATTGTACGCGCACTGGCAGGAACGATGCAGCCTGAAGAACTTCATTAACCCATTTGGTTGCCCCTGGTAGTCCGACGGCTTGTTGGATGTGTCCGCGAAATCTGGCTTTCTTCTGGCCCGCGCGGCTGATGATAAAGCGAGCGCCCGCGAGGCCTTCCCGCTGTTGTCATTTGTATATATTTTTTTGGGGGGGAAAGTCATCATTTGAGGCGATCCGTCTTGATTGTGCCTTGGCAACTGTCATGCTCCGCCAAGGCACGGCGTGAGGGAGGGCGACACAATGTCTCCCGGCAGCGCTGATGTTTATCTTCCCTGCTCCGTGAATTTGCATTCCCACGGACCCATTTTTTACCCGTAATGGCATCGCAACGCGTGGCATCACAGGGCGGGACACGCTCGGCTGTGTTATCGGTCGGCCTGGTGCGTTTGCTTTACGAGTGGACGGGCAGCGAGAAATGAATTTGACCCCTTGAGATTTTCCGCACACTGTACCTCCCCCGATAGGCTTCGCAAAGCTTTCTATCACCAACGCTAAATATTGTGACATCGAGTCTGAGGGTCTGGGATGTATTCCTGCCTCTCAGCTTTTAAGGTCGGAACAATCACTGTGCAGTCGACGAGTCAATCGGATGAACAGTGGTCGGGAAAATCCAAAAAACAAACAGACAGAAGGAGATTTCCGGAATTATTAGTTGAATGAAGTAGCCTGTGCAACGAAAGCCTATCTGCTCTGAGGAGCGGAGCAGCGTTCCATGTCATGATTCGCGTCGAAGCCTCGGTGAGAGCTGGTTAGAATATTTAAGATTCTTTCACATTTCTGTCAGAATTCATTTCGGTTTTTGAATAGATACCGTATTTGAATACTTTGACTGTAGGTGTGGACCTCCTCCTTTTGTTACGGCATGCTGTACTGCATATCCATCCATCCATTATTTTATTTTTTTTCCCACTTATCCTTTGAGGATCGTGTTGCATATGGAGTTTATAATTTATTTCGGTAAGGTGAGCTTAGCTTTTCATTTTTATTCACTTTCCCACTAGCCACCCCCCCCCCCTCCCTTTTTACTCACTTTCATCTACAGATTTAATACCTGCAGGCCCTCAGACTTTATACTGAGATGAGTTTGTCTTTTACAATGTTTATACATCTGTGTCTAGTAAACTGGCTATTTTGGATGTTCATCTCTATTTATTATGTACATAAACCTGTGTTATTATAAAATATACCAGGCATTGCCTTAATGGATCCTAAGCGACAAAAAAAAAAAAAACTCTAATTGCCCTTTTCGTCGAGTGTACAATTACTCACAGAATTACTGGGTGACCCCTTGGTTCTATTTTTGTGTCATGTATACGTTCAATAATAAAACCGTTTTTTGAAGTATAGCGTGCAATGGTTATGACTCCTATACATTTTTTTTTTTGTTTTCGGAAACTTGGAACAAAGTGAAAAGTAGCTTTCACCAACATGGCGAGACTTCAAAACACAGGGAAAGGTGGAAGTCACGCTTTTGTAGTTGTGTACATTTCCTCGAATTGGATTGATGAATGTCACGGCGGCGCACTTCACTGACAGTTGCGTCAAATGAATGATTATGCTGCGTGTAATTAAAGCCCACAAATCACGATCTACGGTGAAAATGACAGAATGCGCGCCGGACTCATGGAGTCGTGACGAACGGGTGTGTGTGTTGACGAAGGGCATGCGGGGCGTGTAGAAGGAGCGGCTGCCTGTCAAGCCATGGGGACGCCGCGGATTGCATAGGGGAGTTTAATGAGCGAGAGAAAAAAAGATCACGTAAAAAAAAACAAAAAAAAAACAATCCATATGGCATTTGGAGACGTGTGTTGATTTTAGAAGCGCTCGCCAGAATTAAAGACACCGCTGGAGTTCTTGTACAAGACAAATGCGGTAATGTGTTGCAGAAATGTATTTCTTCGCCCCCTTTCAAACAAATGGACCAGTAGGAGCCCGCTGCCCGGAGAGTGGAGGATCTTTTTTCATGTGACTAATGTTCTGGTCCTCGTCGCAAGATGATCTGCGAGAAGAAATTGATATAGTATCTAAATTCGCTCCTCTATCAAAAGTGTCGCAACAGCTGTCGCATATGGCAGCGCCGGCAATGGATGGCACACAGAAAAAGAAATAAACCTCACCGCGCTCGCTCCCCACAAACCTCGCTTCTCTCTCCGCCACTTCCACGTCACCGGAAGCCGCCGGCGGCAGCTATGGCCCTTAAAAAAAAAATGGAAGCAGGGCACTTTGGCCGCCAGACTGCCACACATACGACCAACTCCCCCAAGTCCTCCATATTCCAAAGCGCTCCCGTGCTGCTAAATTGCGGATACGAAACGGCCAAAGACAGAGGGGTAATAGTTTTTGATAATGATCCTGGGCTTAGCCTCGGTGCCGTGTGGCCACGCGCCGCACAGACGGAATGCTGATTATTTCTCTGAAGTGGCCTGGACGTGAGTCTGTGACGGTAATTTCCGGGGCCTGATTGGCAAAGAGCGACGAAATGGGGGGGGCAGTTAGCGCCGAGGGGGAAAACTGTGCTGAAGTGTGTGGAAATGCGGCGTCCGCGCAATGGTAAACAAATTATCTGAAGTGAAATGACAGCATTAGGCCGCGCAAGTGGCGTCGTGAATACGGCTCCGTGCGCAGACTCTAACCACCTGCCTTTTTTTTTTTTTTGTTATCCTCCATTTGAAACAACTGGGCAGTACTCATCCTGGATCTCTGGCCCTGGCCCGACCGACTAGGGGGTTATACAATCAAATCCAGCATTCATCGCGCCACAGCCAAACACGCATCTGGTCCGGGGGCAATGCGTTCAGTATTATCAGTCTGCACGCGGCGTTTGTTTTACAAGCTGACAGGCAGGAGTAAAGGATTTGAACATTGGGAGCTGGAAGACAGATTGATAGTAATACATGCCTCCTCTAATGGGCTTGATGGAGCTTTATGAAATATTCATTATTGGTAACTATTGTTGTAACATTGCCAGCTGCAACTGAGGGATTACATTTTCCGATATTAACGAGGTTTTGCCCGGCGTGACAAAAGCCTGGCTTGCCCTGAGAAATGGCGCACAGTTCACTGTGTGGCAATTTGTGTCAGACCTTGGTGGGAGCAGTTGGGAGGAAATGCCAGCATCTGGATTCCCGTCATTTCAGCCACTACCGGGTGGCACCCACCGTAGGCCCGGCAATAAATACCGCGGCAAACGTTTGAGGCCTTGTCATGCGCGCCGTCCCTCCCCCGTGGCTGGACGTAGATGTTTTCCCACAGCCTCGCTTTTCCAAAGCAGATGCTGTATTACACCGTAGACATTTGCAATGGGATCCACCACTTGCATGATATGTAAATAATCATAACAATAATCATAATCATAATCATAATCATAATCATAATAAATGTTTCCTATACCACAATTGAGACTGGGGGAAAAAGATTGAAAAATAGATTGGGCTTCTTTATTGAGCAGATAATAGGTGGATGGGCTCGTGCGAAAGATTTGACGAAAAGCAACGGTTGGGATTTAGCAAATCACAGGAGCTCAAGTAAAACAGTTCTCGAGTATTTTTAATGTATTAATCTTTCCAGACAGTCTCGGAAAACAAACTGAGTGGATTTTTGTATTTATTATTTTTTTGAAGTTCTATTCATAGATCAGGTTTGTCTGGCACCGAGTGAGGAAACCCAGGGGACTGTCTGTTGCCTCTAGAGATACACAAAAGGTGCGTGTAGGTGTGTGCCCACCTATTTAAAAGAACCTAACCTTCGGAAAGTCAAAGGCGATTCATCTCACAGCAGATTGTCACGTCTACTTTTT
This sequence comes from Colistium nudipinnis, assembly GCA_016785305.1. Classification (NCBI taxonomy): domain Eukaryota; kingdom Metazoa; phylum Chordata; class Actinopteri; order Pleuronectiformes; family Rhombosoleidae; genus Colistium; species Colistium nudipinnis. Next base: position 428,742 of record JAFBJU010000338.1, on the reverse strand, counting down.
TTCCAGTATTATTTTTTATCCGCTTGGTGTGGGGACGGCTGTCGTTTGTGTTGCCTCTCGGCTTATTTCGTGGAGCATTGTCCCTTTTTTTGAGTTCATTTATGTTTATTCCATTCTTTTATATGAACATTAGGTGTGTTACTCAAGTTGACTTGGGGGTTCAAGGGTGCTGTGCCGAATGGTGGGCATGAGGCACAACTCTGTAAACTTACAAAAAAAAAATAAAAATAAAAAGACTGCAGAAACTGGTAAAAATTGATATTGAGCGCATGTTTGTGTGTTTGGGGCTAGAGGGGTCACTCCCTCACCGCACACTGATATTGCACGACACACTCTTGGGCACAGATGAGGAATGTGGGCGAATCGGTAGGAGTATGCACGGGTGCTGGCCCACAGAGATCCCCTCCAATGTTAAATCAATTACGGCACAGCCCTTCACTGCACCGTTTGATTATATCAGCCATGAAGGCGCAGATACAAGATTCCCCGGCGTGTGCAGAGTTTTTTTTTTTTCCAGAACATGCCACATGGAGAGGCGTTGGGTAGCCGTCTACGTGTCTGTGCGTGCTTCAGCTGAGTGCAGCGGAAGATAAGCTCGAGCACGAGGCGGAACCCGGTCGGGGCTGAACAAAGCCAAGTCACACATGGCGTGGGGGGAAAAATTCTCACCTCGGATGCATCAGCCACGATATACACGCACTTTCACAAAGGGGACATTTTAGTTTCAGGATTCTCAACGTAACCAGAAGGCCACAAGAGTATTTGGTTGGAAGTCTAGATGTATATTAAAAGGAGGCATCGCGTGCGTGTGTGATACAGGGAGGAGAGTATGCGGAGCATGAATCGATAATAAAACTTCTGTTGCTCTGCTTTAATCGAATATCCATCACGTGGAATTCAGTTCAAGGCAAAAAATAAAATAAAAATACCCGGGTAGATTGCAATGGCATTTTCCAGCTCAATTAAAATGTTTCCTGCATGAAAGTTTTTTTTTTTTTTTCTCTCTTCTGATGTGGCTTGAAACCATACAACAAAGCTCTCGAAATGTCTTTGACTGTAATAGGAAAAGTAATGTCCTTTGAATATAAAACTGAGGATACGTAGTTCTGCGGTGGATGTAGCGACTAGAAATGGATAGGAAGATGGGGACGGGGGGGACGGGGGGGGGCGGGAACGCCTGCTTATGTGGTGCGCTCTTGCTGCTCTGCTTATTGTAATTCACCGCATGTTATTATTGAGTCCGTGATAAGGATAGAAAATGTACGAGCGCTGTTTCTGCCTGTGCCCGTGTTTGCGCGACTACGCATATCAAATACAGGGGGTTGTTATAAAAAAAAAAAAGAAAACAAGGTCATACTAAACCGGGAAGTTTGGAAAATAAAGACGGTAAACAAACAGTCGGAATAAAATGTAATACAATGAAGAGACACTCGCTTTCAAATCCTGCGCGAGGCAGTGTTTGAATGCCTTTCAGAGTGTGTGTGTGTGTGTGTGTGTGTGTGTGTGTGTGTGTGTGTGTGTGTCAGGCCTCAGCTGACATGCTGCCTGCCAGTGTTTCCAACGACACATCAGCAGCACTCTGTGTACACTCCACGCTGGACCAAAAAAACTCACCCCCCACCTCCCTTACTGTACCCCTCCCCATTAACACGTCCTCCGCCTCTAATGGAGTACACCGCGCACCACTTTCTGCCCCAGCACGCGGGAGAGGAGTGCGGCTAATAGCCGTTGCACAGTTGGAATACACGGGTGTGAACTTGAGTTAATGTATGCCACTGGAGCAGTGTTGGCAGACAAGATTGTGTCGTCCGCCGTGGTGTGTCGGGGGCCCCGGCCCATCTGCACGGTGTCATCCTCTATAAATGAACCAAGCCGAGTCGTGACGGCTGTCTGCGAGCCCTGGTGCTGCAGGGACACCTCCGACGCGTGTACAGTATCTGGCTACTGCGTCATGAATAATCTATAGTATATATTTGTTATCGCCCCTGAGGGTTTTTTTTTTTTTTCTAATGTGAGATTGAGAAGAAGTTTGAGTGAAATTGGTGAAAATGGGCGCATGGTCCTTTTTTTTTTTTTTCTCGTTCTCTCTTTGATCTTGACTTTTCTAGACTCATGGTTTTAAACTCTTTTTTATTTATTTTTTTTTCTTCCTCAGGGGCGGTGGCCATGTTTTCCCAGCAGCCCCAGGACCTGGTGGTGGTGGCAGGCCAGCCTGTGACGTTGCCGTGCACCATCCCTGGTTACCACGGCGTTGTCCTGTGGATCAAAGATGGCCTAGCACTGGGAGTTGGCCGAGACCTGGCAGGTAAGAGGCAATATCTAACCCGTGGTCACCCTGCATTACTTATTATTTATTCTCAGTTAATTGCGCTAATATACAGTATCTATCATATTCCAATGGCTGCTTTTTGGTCGTCAACAGCCTCGCCGTCTGCCAAAATCTTGCGCTCCGCAGAAAGAGGTCTCGTTATAGTGTGCTACAAAAGATGTATTACTTTACAAGTGTTAAAATGATATCCCATGGAAAAAAAAATCAAAATCAAAGATCTTTTTTTATGATACCGGCCAAAATGTGCCCTGCTTTGTGTTGGCAGAGAAGCGAAAAGAAAAAAAACCCTGAATGAAATGTGAAATCAGCGGAAGCACTGGTCCATCTCTGGTGCTTCAGGCTGCTAAATGGCTTTTTGAAGAGTCGCCGGCTTCCTCTAATTACGCCGCACCTCATGTGTAATTGCTCTAATTGTTTAATTTGGAGTTAAAAGTGAGAGCTGCGCTGTCATTTAGGGGCCTGTTGTTCCGCCACGCCAAGGCTTTATGCCTAATCATGACCTTGATGATTTTTAAGGAAACGCAGCACTCCCCTAAATAAACGTTAACAGCCTTCTGAAGCACTGAGCTACTGAATGAGGAAATCCATAAAAGCGATATAGATGCCGGCATTATTTATTGAAATGATCATTACATTCTTCCAAAACAGAGATCCATTTGAGTCTGTGCACGGTACACAACGTGGTCCATTACTCACCGAGGGCGCAGTCTCTACTTTAAAGCCCGTCTAATTCCCCCCACGCACCTTTCACTCCGTGACCCATCGGGAAAAAAAAAAAAAAATGGCGTTTCATCTCAATGGAAGGCACAATGGTCCAATATCCGTCTGCGGCCATTTTCCCAAGCTCCAAAGTCTGCGGTGATCAGGAATGATTAAATATGTATTCCACAAGAGATGGAGGGGTCTTCAAACACCTGACCTTTACCAAACTCTCTTGGAGGCCTTCCCTGTCACTGATGTGGTCTGTAATTAAACCTCGGCGGCTGCCAGAGCCCCAGTAAAGCCATCCTATTCCTTCTCTAAGTCCTTATCAGGCCCAGGGGAGGCTGAGAGGTTGCAGTAAACAATGGTCCTGCAGCCTTTGAGTCTCCTTCGGAGGCAGACAGGGAGCGGAGTACTTATAATTGTGTGGGAGAGGGAGAGAGAATGGAAGGGCGAGAGCACAGTTTTTATTTAGGGTCAGAGTGAAGCCGCAGAGCTGGAGTTTATTACGTCACCTTCTATTTCATGAATTTAAGGAGACCGGTAGATGTCTCATTTCGGGCAAAGGCAGAAGAGAGAGAGAGAGAATACCGAGAAAAGAGTTGATCAACCTTTAATAACAGATAAGCGTTATTGTAGTAGTTGCAGACTGACCCTCTCAACAACCAGGCGCAAGATATATAGGACAAGTGATTTAAAGAAAAAAAAAGGAGGTTAACAAAATCCTCAGGGTTGTTTTTTTTATTATTTATAATATTATTATTATTCATTTTATGTCTGCCTGAAGAAGATAGGTCTCTATAATCGACACCATGATACAGACGGCTGTGAGTGCCTTCCAATTGAGACGGATGAGAGCCTTTTTTTTTTTTTTTTTCAAAATAAAGCGCTCCTGCAGCTGTTCCTTTTTTCTCCACCGCGCCGACGTACGCGCAACGGGCGCCAGCAGCCAATGAGTGACGCCACATCCACCGCGAGATGTACACCGTGAAAGGAAAGTGGCAGCTGTATGCAAAAGAACAAGGAAAAAAATGCAGCAACCAGTCAAATGCCACGTGGAGCATTTCAATAATATAGGGGCTATTCATAGAAAGGAGCTTGCGTCGGCAGCGGGCGGGCGCGCTCCGCCTGGGACCTGCTTCCCATTCACAGGAGCGGTGATTAAACCCAGAGAACACTTTCGCCATTCAGCGCGACAGAAATCACGGCACAAAAGACCATGATTCCTATCTGTCCCCCGAATTCACTCCCCCCCTCCCTTTGTGTCAGGCGTTCCCACTCTCATTAAAGAAAAGGTGAAGTGGCCCCACAGCAGCTCCTAACGTACCAATCAACGTCGTGAATACGCATGGGCGGAGAGAACGCATCTGCCTGGCGCGGCGATGGTGACGGCCGATAACGCGAGCTTTCAGTCTCCCGGTGCGCGCGTGCCAGCGCGGAGGAAGGAAGTGCTTGTGTACATGATGCCATGCTCATGGAATATAGAAGAGACAATCTAATTGTGCAGCCTCGTCGGTCTCGGCCCCCTCGGGGGAATTGGAAATTGAACAGCTCACCTGCCTCCGTCGCCCGGCGGTTACACTGTGTGATACATGGGCCAGGTGACTGCTATAAATCAGCAGGCCAGGCCTCAAGTGTCTGTGTGCCTACGCGCCCACAACGCCATTGCCTCAAGACAAATCCATTCAGCGCTGATGGATTCATTACTCCTTAATGGGTCTATTTTACATTGTTTGCTTTGGGTAACACAATGTGTCTTTGGGTTTTTGGGCTGAGATCAAAGATCAATAAGCCGTTACAGGTTGCTCATTACGCGCGCAGACGCCATCGGTCTTCATGTGTGCCGGGATCATTTCTGTCACTTTGACAAAACGTACGATGGAGGCGCTCAGAAGACGACGGACACATATTGCGGCGGCTTTGCATTCTTTGGCAAATGAGATTATGACGCTCTTATCATTTACTATCCGCCACAAATGCAAATGAGTTTTTTTTTTGCTGCTGTGGATGCAGCTAATACACACAAACTGAAACTGGAACAGAGCCATTTCCCCCATACAGCAAAATTATTCCTGGATTGCCAACGGCACAGATGAGGTAATTGGCCAGATCATCAGTGTGTGTGTGTGTAACAGGAATCTGCATTAGTTCAACCCCTGCTACAACTAAGACAAGCAAAATAAAAGTGCAATCAAAATTTTAATTCCGGGGTTCTTTAATTCCGGTGTTTTAAGGACTCGCCAGGTGGAGTCAAATCAAGGTCACATCACTCAGAATGTGCAATGATCATTACCCTGGTGATCCGCAGGGGCATTATTGCTCTGAATCTCATCAATGAACATAAAAATGGAAGGGAAATGGCTTCACTGGGTGACCTTGTGCGCATAATGGTGCCGACCTCTATTTTAGGCCCCTGTTCTGAGCCTGAAAACAGCCAAAGCTCTTTTTGAGTCAATAGTTATTAATATTAATAATTGAAGCTTTTACTTGGGACCAGCTCTCTAGGCGCCCTCCGTTGCATTTGGAAGCAGTTTTACCGGGGCCTCACCGTAGCTCAAGTGTTCATTCAAAGAGAGAGGGGACGTCTTGTGACCTCTGTGGTGGGTTTCCCGCACAAAACAGCCTCCTGCTTTACTCATTTGACCACCCCTCACTTTTTTTTTCGGTGTATGGTTGTGCCTCTGTCCTTTGCCCTCCCTCTGTAAAGACCCACACGTGGGAGGATGGAATGCAAAGTGGTTAAGTCGGCCGTAACTCACCCCACCGGCATTAAAATGAGCCCACTTCATGTCCCATTATGGAAAACTGGATTCAATGAAGCAACAGTCAGTTATTGGACTTTGAGCAAAAAGCCGGTGTGTTTGTGTGCCATAGACATAGTCAAGGACTTAAAAGCTGTTAGAAGGCTTTCCCAGTTTGTTATGTTCCTTTTGAGCACTAAAACATATAACTGGGGCTGTAAAAAACCTTTACAGTGAAAGACTGGAGTGTTTGGGGATCTCTGAAGTGAACATGAGTCATTGGCTAGCTATTACTGAGAAATCAATACTTTGCTCTCCAACATTTGCCGGCATTGGCACATCGCACGCATGGGTACCAATTGGACTTTTTCTCTCCTTCTTTTTTTTTTTTGGTGCAAAGGAAATGACAAGTGCGTGCGAGTCTTAAAGAAAGAAGTTTTTTTTTCTTATTTTACCAAGCCCAAAGTTGGAGTCAGGCTGACCTTGTTCGGCTGTAAAAAATAAATAAAAATAATAATAATAATAATAATCCTCCAATCCTTCCCGCCGGTTTCATCACTGATCAATTACTTAAAGACCACTGGGGGGGAAAAGCAATCATTGTCAGGAGATGTTTAACATTTTTTTTCACTGTGCAATATTTCACCCGCAGACATTCTCGATTCATTCCACATACCGTATCCCCAATAATTAGTCAGACGGAGTGAGGGGGAAAAAAAAGAACGGGGGATCATCTGAGACGAGCAATTCCAAAAGCATGAAAAATACCCCATAAAGCGTCCCAGTCAAACGCATCCTTCTTTCTGCTTATTCGCCCCAGCGGAGAGATTCACTCCACAACACACTCTCGCAATGCATATTTGGATGATAGTTAAGGGGATATTTTTAAAAGCCATCTCGCTTGACTTGTGCAAAACGCACAGGTCTCTGGGATATTGCCACGCTTTCTTGCATTATTAAACTATAAATCATTATACGGAGCAATGCCGGAATAACTCAAACCCCAGCTGTTCCTGTTTTACGGTTTTAGCGATAAAACATCATTCTCCGGAATCCAGCACGGCAGGTCATTAACAATTGGGGGGGGGGGCGGCCCATAAAAAACACGCGTGAAGACGCGATGTGGGCAAATTAACGAATGAACAATCAAAAATAAATAAATACATTAAACCATAAAGTAATCTATTAACCGCCACCAATCACCTTTTTGACGTTTCCTGTCATGCATGCCTAATGAAACTGAATATGCGCGTGCCGACACGCGGGCCTTTTTAACAATTAAAACACTTGATTTCCAAATGGACTACGTGACGGGGTACAACAAACTGCACAATATAATATTTCACGGCCGTGCGGGCCCCTGGAGCGCCACCCTGCTGATGCCCAATCAGAGCAACGACGAGAAGCACCTGGAGAGGAGCTTAGAAACTCCTGTGGCACCATCAGAAGAGACATAGACTGTAGGCAACTCTCTCTCTCTCGAGGTTTTACGAGTGACCGATACGTTTTTCTCGGCTTTTGTCAAACGAGTGGAATTTGGATTTGAAAGGGGATTCATATGAGCCGATGTGTGTTGTGGCGCAGGGTATCCACGTTACACGGTGATCGGCGACCACGGCTCGGGGGAGCACCATCTGCGGATCCAGCGCGTCGAGCTGATGGACGACGCGGTGTTTGAGTGCCAGGCCGTCCAGGCTGCCATGAGGTCCCGTCCCGCCCGTCTCACCGTGCTGGGTAAGTCCGACAAACACACACACACACACACACACGCTGAGGCTTAATTCAACGCGTTAGGCAGTGCTCCACTGGCGCCACCGGCTCGTCACTCACTCTTCAGTTTTTCCAGTATTTCAATTCTCCTGTGAAGTGCTCCGGAGGGGTTTAAGCGAAAAAACAAAAACAGCGTCAGATCAACGTCATAGAGCCTGTTTTATTTCTCTCTTACATGCACAACCCAACACAACACACATCTACACTTTTGATCCCAAGCACTTAAAAAACAAAAAAAAACAACTATAGAGCTGAAGGGGCCTTCACAAAAGTGGTTGTTTACGAATGCACACATCGGGTCCTTGTAAACCTTCCATGGGCGCAGACAATATAAACACAGGTACACACACCCACAGATATGGCCAAAAACATGGTGAAACATATTCAATGAATCCTGAGACCATAAATTGTATTTCCTATAGACATTTTTTTTTAATTTTTTTTTTCCATTTGGCAGCCAGTGTCAAAATGACATTTGCAGCCTCCGTTTCCATTATTTCTGTAAGCTTGCGAGGTTACGGGCTCTTAATTAAACTTTATTGGGTTATCATTCTGCAATGCCATCTCTGCCCTATGGGCCAACAAGAGTGCAATCGTGACTCGCTGGTGGGCTCTCAGAGTTTCCCTGCCGCCTCCCTTTTCTCCCACTGCCTCCCACAACCTTCTTTGCCGAAATCTGGAGTCAATGACAAGCGGAGAAGAAAACTAGTGGCGGGGAATGAGGGGGAGTAAAAAAATAAAAAATAAAAAAAACAAGCGAGAGAGAGAGAGAGGGCGCGTGCGTGGGGGGACGGGGGGGCGGCGTCTGCCACGCGGTATCCTCGCCACGAGCGACTGATCCACCTTATTGATCCGGCCTAATGAAAAGTGAAACTAACGATTTGCGCGGAGAATGGCAGCAGGAGAAAAGCGATGCGAAGAGCGAGGGGCAAGACGGATCGCGGCATAGCATTACCGTGGCTCCCAAGGCCTCCTGCAAATGGATATGAGTGAATAACTATGGCTACTTCTACGGAGGGATCAAAAGTGCCTGTTACGAACAGGCTTCCATCTGTACTTTAGTTCTTTCCAAACTTGTTTAAATCTTTTAGCCTCTTCCCATTGATCATAGCGTCACGTTCGGGAGGGTGTCGCGGTCGAGGGATTTGATCGGGTCACTTGTATCCCAGAGCGTTTTCTATACAACCGCGAAATGCCACTGCCCTGATTCTTTTTTTTTTTTCATCGTCCATGAGAGATTTCGGAGGTGCGGACCTCACATTTCATTTGACTACAGCCGCCATGTGCGGCACACGCAGATGCAAATCACTTTGGTTTCTTTTATGTATTTATCCTCTTGTCGCTACACTTAATGCATGAGGAGAGAGAAAAGCCAGAATAGCCAAAAATAGTTGGCGCTACGGTATTCAAATCTTCATCACCTCCTTGGCACGGTGAGTTGGGGAGAGTTCCTGCGTTCCACCCGATGAGCCTGAATATGGGGTGTTTGTTTAATCCCATCATGCCGGGTGACTCCTGAGTGCACCTCCAAGGTAGAAAGACGGGCTGACGTACACACACACGGGGTTACGGAGTTAATGTATGCGTGGCCCGAGTCACAGCAAACTTCGAGCTGTCAATTACCTGCCAGTGGTGACAGAGTGTGTCTATTGGATTGGATGACAGCTCAGGCCCCACACACCTATGGGGCGCACACACGCTCACGTAGGCATGACATAGGCATATACACAATAAGCTCACAGCCACGCACGCACGCACACACACACACACACACACACACACACACACACACACACAGAGCCTCCCTTCTCCAGGCTGACAGCGGAATAAATCTAAAACTCTGCCCTCCCATCTTTCATAAGTCAATATCAGCCCGAGCTCCTCCCTGTGCCATATCAGAGAGAGCTCCTCTCCTCTTCACTCAGATAGGCCCCGGGAATAACAGAACACAAATATTTCCCTGCACAGAGAAAAAAAAAAAAAAACCTTTATCACCAGCAAAAATAATGAAAAAAATAAACTGTATTTGCGTTTTTTTTTTTTTGCTTTTCTCCCCCAATTACTTGCTGAGTTTGTCCTCGGAATATGCCGGGTCAGGTCACGGGATGGAGAGATGATAGAGCGGTGTCCCAGAGTGAACTGCCAATTTACACAGGATATATTTAATATGCTTTTTTTTCTTTTTTCTTTTTTTGCACTTCAAGTGCGAAAAACAACAATGGCCACTTCAGCATAAAAAAAAAACAAGCTCCGGCAACCAATATGACAGTGGACCTAACCCGTTCTCTCGTTTGCGTGGCTTAGCCTCACATGCCAAAGGAGAATCAAGGTCTTTTGAATTAGTTATGAGGCAAGAGAATAGAGGAGTTTCAGGTCCAAAAAAGACCCCTGAGGCTAATTATATCCCTCGCAGCAAGTTGGCACCGCTCCAGCCCTTTGCTCTAATCTTTCTACCTCAGGTTGGGGACCAATAGAACAAAGGGACGGGAGACCACTGGTGTTTTATAATATGGGGGCCTTTGGCTGAGAAAAAAATTGGGTCCGAGTTGTTCTGGATTGAAATGCGCTTGCATTGACTCAATTTTGTCACTTCAACAGATCTCTCTCTCTTTCTCTCTCTGTCTCTCTCTCTCTCTCTCTCTCTCTCTGTCTCTTTTGAGAGACATTTTCTGAAAGATTTCTATTTAATGCAGAGCCATGGATTTCTTTGATGACCACATTTTATGAATGCACTGTGTCGAATCATACGCAATGAATTAAAAGTGACAGAGACGTGTCTCTTTAATCCCTGTTAATTGAAGTTTGACAATCGCGTATCAGGTATTAACCCACTCCAAAGATGGCGAAGGTGTCAATAATATTTTTTTTATTATTCACTCTCGTTTTACTAATTGCATCTGAATTGTTCCTGCTCCTTTTACATGGAGGTTTTCTCATTAACTAACTGACCTTTGTTGGTTTCCTTGAGACTTTTTTTTTTTTTTTTTCCCTTCACTTCAAAACGGCACAATCAAAGTGGAGGAAAAATGGTGTCTGTGGTCGGTCTTAGTTTTAGATACAATTTTGACACATGTTTTTCGTAATTATTCACTTCTCTGCTCCAGCTCTGCCCAGTGCAGGGTTAGAAGCGTCCCACTGCGGACGGTGCTTTCAAGACCGGGCAGAAGCTGGGAAATGTTTTCTGAGCGTAATGCTGTTTAAAGCAAATAATCTCAGAGATTTTCCCCTGACTGAAACCGCATCTGCGTTTATAGTGGTTAAACCTATGTGAGTAGTTTCTCTCTTTTGTCCCTTGAAGCTTTTTGTTTGTTTTTTTTGTATATCCTAAGTTTGACCCCACTATATTTAAATTAAAGACTCACTCATCCCATCATCAAATGAGATGCAAATGCATTTGTTGCAGGGGCGAAACTTCAAAAACACTGCGCTGGATCTTTCAGAATGACAGGCATTCATAAATAAAGTATGATGCTGGTCCTCTGACAAACATTTTTCATGGCGTGCTATTTGAATGAATCATTGTGTGCGCGATATTTGTTTTCCACTCCTCCATTGTTAATGTTTTGGAGCCATGCTTCAGCGACAATGTTCATGGACACAAAAGCCCAAGGGTATCTTTTGTTAATGTTGCTTCCAATTGCCAAAGCTGAATCAGCCATTTCTGTGGATAAGCCTGAATTCATTATTTCTCAAGGATCTCGCTGCCATCCTTTTAGTAATGGAAGTGAACTTTGAGGGCAGGTAATGAAAAAAATAGAATAATAATAAAATACTCTGAGGTTTTCAAGCGCAAACTATTTCACGCAGTCCATGATTTGGTGTCCTTTGTTGGTTGTTTTATTTTTAATTAAGGCAGTGAACGTTTTCACAGTGAGTGGGAGCTATAGGTAACTATACGTGGCCAACGGTAGCTTTTGCAATTTGGTGGTTTATAACAAGGCCATTATTTCCCGTTTCTTTTCACCAAAGCTGTTATTATAATGACGGAGGCATGACCTGTTTTGTGCAAGTGGAGTTTGAGAGTAGCTTCCGTGGAGCAGTGGGAAGGCTCGGCAGGACTTCCAGGACGTACATTTAATTAGTCCGCTGTTTAAGGAGTGTCGCTCCTATCCTTTATCCCTATAGCTGAGTGTGTAAATGGAGTGTGCACGCAGGTCTGAGACAAATTGTGGATCATTAAAGGAAAATTGCGCAGCGGGCCAATGAGAGGTTCCCAGAGGTGAAGAAAATGCAGAGAATGTGACAGTAGCATGTGTATTATTGTCTTTTCTGCCATTTTGTCAGTAAAAGGTGGGGTAGAGTGATCACAACAATTACGATATCAGAGATGCTGTGAACAGGTGTGTGATTATGGGCGACAAACTTTGGGCAGCGTGTGTGTGGGTTTTTTTTTTCGTGCCTCGGCATTTGAGGAGCAGAAACGATGCAAATACATCTGTGCTTCGCGATACAAAAGGACCGACTGTGCACAGGTGGTTGAGTTGATTGGAATTCACATAAAATGGCGAAGAAGTTTGTCTCAGTTAATTGTAATTGCGGAAAAATGTTGATTGGCTCCGGAAAGAAATCATTTCCATTTTCAGCACATTTCCGCATTTCATTTTTGGCACTTTGGCACTTTTATCCAGGGCGACTTTCAACTGAGGCACACACAACTAAAACCTACAGCACAGTAGGAGACTTTGAAGTAAGCACTAAGTGCTAAAGCTGTTCAATAAATCAAAATGTAAGAGATCAGCTAGGGTGCGCGGCAAGCGCTAGTTAGGCATGTCCAGGTATCAGGGGTGTCCGGAGAGGACGTGCTTTCGGAAGCAATGAGTCCTGGAGAGGTTCTTGGAAAATACAGGAGACATCCCCTGCTTACCTGATATCACTCGCTCAGGGAACCACAAATGAGAAAAAGTCTGGCCTGCGATTGCCTCGCGTTGGGGGACGGAAATGGCCGAGTCCGTAGGACTGAGTTCAAATAGATGCAGGCCCCCTCGGTAGGCATTAGGAATGTGATTTAAATTCTGGCTCACATGGGTAGCCGGCGGAGGTCTAGGACCCGGGGGACTGACGTGTGCCCTTTTAGTCTGATTGAAGACCAGGCCCTGTAGACCAGCCTGCACCGAGAGCGTGGTGGCACACTGAGTCAGACATGACCGGATTCCTTTCAAGTGGGCGCAGTGCGCCTGGGAGACGGATGCCACGTAAGTGCTAGAAGGCAAGCTGGTCATGGAACATGACGCTCTCACGACCCTGCTTGTGGGCGAGAGAATAGGATTCTGCAAAATGAGGTCTGGAATTGTTTTTGAACGTAGAGTGACGTTTCCTACATGAAGAGCAGAGCAGGAGATAGAAATAAATGACATCCAAAATCCGCTGCATTATTTGGTTGCGGCAGATGACGGGAGTAGAAGCTTCCGACACAGATGAAGTGTTTTTTTTGTTCTTGTTACAGGCAGTTGGACGTATTCACGTAATTGGGGGAAAGGTCGAAGGCATTATGAAGCATTTGTATTCTTCCGGCTCAACATCCGTGGCTTGTCAGAAACATGGTGTTCTGGCCCACTAGCCTGCTGTGAGTTTGAGAGAGATGTTCCTTGCTGTATTCTCACATGGGCTCCCTCATGTTCCAGGAAATTGGACTGGGAGCTCTCGCAGGGAAAGTTTTTGGAAAATGCTCTGAGAGACATTTCACTTTTGCAGACGCAGCACCTTTCGGAAGAATTGAGAAAATTGGCCAGAAGTCATGGCTAAAAGCAGCGTCGGTTGGGGCCGATAATTAGTAGAACCCTGCAATTCTTTCTTATCATCAATGTTTTGCTTCACACACACACACACACACACACACACACACATACCGTACAGCTGCATAGCACAACTCAGCCGGGTGGTGAGCAGCCCCCAATCTGAGAGCAGATTTTGGGGCCGCACATGGCTGCGCTGTGACGGAGCGGGCGCCGCACATCTCTGACAGCTCGGGCATCTTGCGCTCCTCATCTTCCTCCCTCCATCCCTCCTCGTTTTATTTTTGCACCGTTCATTTGGCCGGATCATGACACCAACACTCGCATCGATTGCCGTTTTCAAACCGCATCCCCCGCCCCCTCCCCCCCCGGTCCTCTCTCCGGCTTGCCCCCATTCAATTCATTTGCATCCTCAGTTTATTTTTCACTTGACTGCATTGCTTTCCGGCAAATCCGTTTTTTTGCGGGATTTCTTTGTCTTTTTCTCCCTCCATTTTTCTTGGGGTCATTTCGCTGCTTCACGTACTCGTCACGTGTGCATGTGCACACCCGTGACTGTGGATTCTGCGGCTTGCAAACAGATGTACAATGACAGCACTTGAAGAGGACCAGTGATTTGGGCCAGTGACCCACGCACGTCTCCCTCTTTCGCATTCACCTGCGCCCCCCCCCCCCCCTCGATCCATCTATCACCAACTCCGCAAGCTGTCGCGGGGCGGGGTGACAGGCGGCCTGTGTATTCCTCTGAAATAGACAGACATGCCGGGGAAAGCTGATTGTCGTTCAGGACACGTCCGCTGAACCACAGCTCCACAGAAGATACACGTTGCCAGCCTTTCCCCCCTCCAGCATCCTTGTGAGGAGCCCACTCATTCATTTGCCTCCAAATTGCTTTTTTTTTTCTCCCTCGCCTCGTGCTGCTAGAATGCCGGGTCGCTCGCAGGATTTCATTCGCTGCCTGGGAGAGCCCCCCTCCCCGAAAATATTGGTTTGACCTGGAAAACCCAGCAGGTTCACCGTCAGCCGCAACACTAGCAAAGTGAAAAAGCTTCTCAGCCATACTTACTGGCAAATGTCATCATCTGTAAATTTCAGATCTTAAGATGTATCTTCAGTGTTTGAAGAATGAAGGCAAAACGTAGCTTCACGATTCCCATGGTTTACGCAAGGGGTCCACTTGAAGGTGACGAGCCCGCTGGGTTGACTTAATTACACATCGATATGTCTCATTTATGGAAATGTTTGATTTTGCAATAAAGGTAAATGATCTCGCTGAAGGCCTGAGATCAATGTTTGTTATTTTCCCTTTAGAATAATGTATTCAAGATGAGGTTTATCGTCAGATATTTCAGGCCTGGGTGAGTTTTGGATACACACAAAACATCGATGGTTCCTTTCCTGTCGCAGTCTTCCAAAATACCCCCAAAACGTTTTAAAATAATGAGACCAAAGAACTGCCCCTGTCTTGCGTACACCTGCCTTTTAATGCACATCCTGCCTTAGATCTCTTGATCAATACGTGCCTAGGACAGAACATCTGAAACTCCTTTTGTGGCAGATCTGGGATCGGTTCTATTTGACTTGTCTAAATCCTGTAATCAGTGACGCCTCTCGTAAGGTTGTCGTCGACAGCATGTGCGTGCGTGCGCGCAGGGGAATGCAAATTTGTGAAGGGGTTTGAAAGGAATTACATTATCATCCCCAAGAAAGAAAATGTAGTGAGTGGAGCCGGGGTGTGCAGTGAGTCAGCCCCGTAATTAAAGAGGGGCGATCAATCTGTACCACTGACCACACTACTTATGCCAAGTCCATCGAATGGCTGCAGTAAAGAGCTAATTTAGAACCATTAGGGACTGCCGAGTTAGCAAACAGCCCCGTAATGATGATGGCTGATTCAAGTTCAAGGCTGGGCCTCTGCATAACTGTCAGACCTGGCGGTTATAAAGGGAGGATCAGTGGAACATGTCAAATGAAGAGAAAGAGCTGGATACCTTGTTATTAATTGGCATTTCATCCAAGTATTTATCCCGTGGTAATATAGTGGTGCCTAATTAACTTGTTTTAATCCCCTCCCTCTCTAGATAAGGCTTGGGCGAGCTGTTACTACGGTGACCTGCATGCTGTGTCTCACCCCGGGCTAGTGCCGGCCTCCCTTTATCTCAGCTTTTTGCCACCAAGCTGTTTTTTTTTTTTTTAAGTCCACGTCAGCGCAACACTCTGCGTTCCATCCTGGGACGTTCAAATCCAACGGGTTTTAATTCGGCGCCGCTCTGTCGCACTCTGCCATCTTCAACAGTTTTTCCACTCGTGAGCCTCTTGGGCCGGAACATGGGGCAGATATTCCTGAGGCGTCCATCGGTGAAAAGGCTTTTCTTTTTTTTTCTTTTTTTTTGCGTGGCACATTGTCACTCGCCAGCGCTCCGTGCCACGCAACAGTTCGCGCAACAGCACCGTTTTTTGCGTGGCTTTTTTACATTTGCAATGTTGTTTAGAGTAGGTGAACCTTTGTTGTGAGGCTACGCTGCTTCCCGATTGGAGTCATCTGTGCAGCGCAGATCTTCAGAATGGGAAAATGAGGTCGGCTTGCCTTGTCGGTTGCTGTGTTCCTTATTCACTCCGTCTTTTAGAGGTCCCAAAGAATCTGCCACAGAAAGCCGAGCTGTGCTTGTTACACAAAAAAACTTATTCAGTCCAAAGCCCACATCTTGCAACTTTTGCACACAGTAAGACCTCAAAAACAAGGCGATGAAGGACAGAAAAACACAGCGGCACGGAGGCAGCCGTGCATGTCGTTCCTCCCCTTGTCTATTCACCATTCACCCTGTGTGTGTGTGTGTTTGTGTGGGTGTGTGTGTTGTGTTATGCTGGCAGGCGGCCCCTCCAGGGGGACGCGACCTGAAAGCGTAGCGGTGCAACTATTCGGTTCTGCCGGTGACCTCTTCTCTCCTCGGGAGCTTCGCGACGCAGGAAAAAAAAAAAAAAAACTCCACTCGCTCCGACATCCCTCCATGGAAAACATAAGGCTGCATAATAGCGGACCACCGAGACCATTAAAGGTCAAATGGTGACTTAGTGAAGCAGCCTTCAAGGTTATGATCACATATGTAGCATGTATTTACACAAGTGTGTGCAAAGGAGGAGTATCTCCTTGAAGAGAGAGCGGGGCTCCTCTCGTCTCTCTCTCCCTCTCTCCCACTCTCTCTCTCTCTCTCTCTCCAGCTCTCTCTCTCTCTCTTTGTGAATACTTAGGCACTTGTAAGCAATAGTGAGAAAATCAAGTGAGCCCTGTTATTCAAATGCTGCAAAAGAGCGCCATCAAGCCAATAACAGCGGATTATTTTGGCCATCACCAAGCATTCAGATTATTTTCTTTTTCTTTCCTGATCAATGCCTGTGACAATGCCTGTGACACCATGCATGTCACCCGTGCACGAGAATAAATTTTTTCTCTCGACCTTGTTTCCGGTTGCTGAGGAAAGGCCCCAAGGTTGATCATTCATTCTCACAAAGATCCTCTCGTGGTAACTTGCCTCGATAAGCATACTCTGTTGTTTTAATCTGCCGGCACTGACCCGGGAGCCCTCTGCGTCTCCCAACCGCTCGGAATATGAATGAGACGCAGATGAAAAGGGAGCCAGCCAGGATTAACACCACATTTAAACCGCACAACGGGGGGGAAAAACGCTGAAAAATAGGAGCAGAGGAACTGTCTTTAAAAACCACGTCCAGTTGGTCGCGGTCCAGACTCCAATTCAGCCCACACTGGGCTGATTCAGCCCTTACTCACCGTCAGTGCCTGATAATGATGCTTATGCTGTCTGACCGATTGCACAAACAAACATTTTCCGTGTTTTTTCAGCAAACAATTTTAAGTAATAAAAACATTAGTCACAGCGGAAAGAGACTAAAATGAAAAAAAAAAAAATGTCACCTCCGTGCAATAATTTAACAACTGCTGTTGAAGACCAAGAGAGAGAGAGAGCGATGGAGTCCCTGTGGACGAGTTGACTGCGGTTACCGTGGCGACGTCAAGGGGTGTGGTTTAATTGAGAAACATTTCACTTCACCAGAACTACTACAACTGAAGAGGTTTCCACGACTTCGATATTTGCTCCTTTCATTCCAATCTGCAAAGTTCAAAACTGATCCCCACGACAAAAAGTGGCAAAAATGACGAGGTGGTGTTTAGCTTGACAGACTTGTGACGATTGATCATGGTTAGCGCGGAGGCCAAACACGAGGCGTGGGCTGTGACAAAACATTTGCTCGTGCCTCGCAAGAAATGTCACCCCTCCGGTCCCGGCAGCTTTTAATTTGCCGCAGCATCTGTGTGAAATGTTTGATTTGCATCAGCACTAACTCGATACAGCTTTGATAAAGCGTGAGGGGAGTGAAGCGTAAAGAGACTCAGAAATCACATTTTTGCCAGTAACTCTTTGTGCCACTGTGCAGCTTCATTCACAATAACGTGTGAATCCTTTGTACCTCGGACAGTCAAAAAAAAAAAAAAAGTTGAAATGAATTACAGAATGCAAAATTGGGCTAAACCAATGGATAACATTTTCTGGAAAAGGAACCACAGAGATTCCACCCTCCACTGAAATATGTCTGCAGCCCTTTTTATACTTATTATTAAATTAACAAAACAAACTTAATTCAATCTTTCTCCCCAACCGTCTCAGCGCTGTGTGACAGCATAAATCTTGCCCATAACCACCTTCCTTCCCATTATGACGCTTTTGCGGAGGAATATGGCAGCTGCCTGCAGCCTTTGATTTCATCGTGCCCCAGATCTGCATTGTAATGAGCACTCGGGTCAATCAATAATTCACTGCGGTTTCACTTATTTAAAAGAAACACAGAAAAAAAACAAAAACAGATCAGCTCACGAGCAAAACAGGAATAAGATTCGATCAGAGTCATTCAGAGGCACCTCTAGCTCTGTTGTGGTGCTCACTTGTGTTTGTGGAAGTCTTAAAGGGGAAGCGGAGGTGGGGGGCGCAATACATTTATGTGCACTGAATGTGTAAATCATAACTGCTGTGAGTGATGACACAGTTGATGCTTTTTAGTCATGCTGTTCCTGACGCAATGTGTTGTGTGAGTGAAAACACATGCACGACTGGGGTCTCATTGGGAGATCATTTGTTTGCCCGGAATAACCATCAACACACAGCGCTAGTATTTGTGTAGTTATAAAAATAAGTCAAGTCCTTAGGAGGTACCACGTGTAATTCGTTTTTTTCTCTGGCTTGGCTCAGCGCGTTTCTCGTATCGCAGCGTTGTCGATATGCAATGGATGACAAGACTGACGCATGTAGAGACGATAATCACCCAAGCTTCTTTTGTGCGCTTTGTGTGTGTGGCCTTCTTATGCATTCAACAACAACATGTTATTCATTGATTAAAAACTCAATTACAGTGGTCAAGGCTTTAAGTGAATTACAGTCTGCATTGATTTGCTGCTACAAAACCTTCCATCCATTATCATACGTTTCCCATAGGGCTAACTCGCTCCCTTTTTTCCGTATCGATAGTCCCCCCGGAGGACCCGGTGATCGGCGGCGGGCCGGTGGTCAGCCTCAGGGCCGGCGACGCGCTCAATCTGACGTGCCACGCCGACAACGCCAAGCCCCCGGCCTCCATCGTCTGGATCCGCAACGGAGAGGACCTGAACGTGGCCATGTACTCCAAGGTAAACATGAAGGTGCGTGTCGTCACGGGTTTGCGGCCCGCCTCTGAATGTACTGATGTCAAATGTGGCCGCAATGCATTGTGGGTGCGTTTGTACATGTACTTAGAGCTGCCCACTTGAACGGATGGTGTTCGCACTTTCGGTACCCTACTACCCAGTAGCCATTGTTTTCACCCTCCTGGTGTCACGACCGCCGAGCACATCTCTGACTCTTGATTGACGTTAGCCCTCGCGGCTAATCGTGCGATCGACATTGTCACGTTCAATTTCCATTCAAACAAAGGACACAAATAGACGAGGCGCTTTAGACTAGTAACACCTCCCCCGCGTTGCCTCGCTCCCCGCGCTGCCTCATCCCATTATCGGCCCGTTTTTCAAAGAGCAGATAAATGCCATTGATTGGACCGGGGCACGGCACCAGGCCCATTTGAATAAAGCGACTGCTGGAGGTGCCGCTCGCTAATGGTGGGCGGGGAGAGTGCGCGCTTCCTGCCTTTCGCTTCCTCTCGGAGCGGCGGCAGATGTGAGGACATTCTGTGCCGGTGGTTGATGGATGCTCGCATGCCCGCGTACGTCCCTCTTCCCTCTCATCTCTATTGCCAGCCATTAAAAAGCAATGGGTTCGATTAAAAGAGGATGACTTCCTTTTTTTTTTCTGCTCTCAAGAGCAGTAGGGGGACATTCTGTAAGCGTAATCATCTGCTCTGGTGGCCGTCTTATATCCCGCGCACACGAGGAGGACTAATGCGAACAGATGTGGCGCCGGATCCACAGAAATGGCTTTCCTGATGGCGTTGCCTCTAATGATCTCCTTGACCCGAAGATAATTCCCCACCCAGGCTTCCAAAGGCCTTCCTCTCCTTGACCTCTTCGAAAAACTATTTACTGGACCAGTGGCTGAAGAGAAAGCAGTAGCTCATTCATAATTGTGTGTTATGTTTACCAGATCAGAAGGGTCAGTGATCCGACGCATTGCAGATCGTCGGTGAGGACAGCTCTCAAATAGCAGAGCTCTGGTCTGAGAGGGCGGAGGCAGCCTGAATAATTAAGCGCGTCCCAGTAATGGGAATGATTCAATAGTCCAAACTGGCTTCAGTGTTTGAAGAGCACAGGTTTGTAATGTTCAGCCTCGGGGTCCCGAGTTGTGGTGCGGATCAGTTTTAATGTTGAGGTGGATTTTTTTCGAATAGGGCTTATAAATATATTTCATCGATTCAGTATGAAAAATATACCTTAAAGGATTCCTCGTTTAATCTACCTTTAAATTGAAAATGTGGTCTGGAATATAAAGCACTGCTTTTGAACCACCTGGGTGTGGCGAGTTAAATGAAACAAAAGAAATCCTTAGTCTATGGTGAGAAGGATATACTTTTTACTACTCTTACTTTTTCATAAATAGACTCCGTGCCCCGTGCCTCATAATTAAACATTCCACCCACCCAGAGATACATTTGATATCAAGTCTAAAGGTGTTTTTGAAGAGTTTTCTGAATATTAATGATATATTAATGATGAGCTTTGCTGGCAGGATAAATTCGGTACCACACCTGGGAGGCTTCTATCCTCCACATTACCCATTACTGACCAAATAAAGGATTTCGCTGCATACAGGTTCTCACTGGGTCATTTTCATCTCTGACCACTTTAGATGACTTGGGGGCTGAATGAAATACTCACAGAGGTACAAC
The DNA here is from genome assembly GCA_016785305.1 of Colistium nudipinnis. NCBI lineage: Eukaryota > Metazoa > Chordata > Actinopteri > Pleuronectiformes > Rhombosoleidae > Colistium > Colistium nudipinnis. The sequence goes on along the minus strand of JAFBJU010000338.1, from coordinate 408,085 downwards.
GTAATAGGCAGGGTCTCAACATTCTCCATAAACCCAATTTCGGACCAAATTAGAAAGGGGTAACGATGCGGCAAAATGGCACTACAGTTAAGTCAAACTGTCACCCAGACCAGCAATAACTTTTATTTTACAAAACGGTTAGCTGAATGTAATATTAGCATGACTCTGCCAGTTAAACCAGAGTATTCTGAGTAGGACGATGAGTAGGCAACGCGTGCAATGAGAAGCAAACTCTATGCAAATGAGCGCACATCGCGGCAATTTTTCATCCTGCCGTCTTAAGTTTTACCACCTGAGCTTTTTGGAGCATTTATTTACTTCAAAATGGCTGTTCCGCTAACATCTAACTATCTCTCTCTCTCTCTCTCTCTGTCGCTCTCTCTCGCCCACCTTGTGCACTGAACTATCCCTTATAGCATCTGCACTACTTGTGTAACAATGTTCAGTCTCAAACATTGTGCGTCATTTTTAATTGCCAGTGCTGCCTCCTACCACTCTGGAGGAGAAGACTGTAGAAGCTTTTTTTTTTTTTTTTCTATTACATTGTTATTTTCCTAATACAGGAGTGGCCTACAGTTTCCACACTGCGCATGTCTCTAGTGACGCAGGATACCTGATCTCAGAGGAGTGAAGGCACACTTGTCTGCTGTTGTCTGATGTGACATGCTGGGCGACGACCAAGCGAGTCGCCCGTCAGAGATCCAAGGCTTGATCCTCAAAGCCCCAAACAAAGCTGTTCTCCCTTCCCTTCAACAGGTCCCAGACTTTGTCAATGGGACACGCTCACATCCACCAACATGGCAGAATACTTACACCAAACTAGTTTACAGAAACTAAAGCTCTTAAACAATGAATATCAGATTTGGCTTGAGGCTTACCTTTTCCCCAAGGAGCACACGTGCTAGTCCATTAAAGAACGATAGCGCATAAAGGGCCTAAAAGGGTTTAAATAAAATGTATCAAATGTGATCAAATTGCCTTTATAATGGCGGGCCCAGACACATTTACAGGAAAAAAAAAATGTAATGTATGTAAGGTAAAAGTATCTTATCTGTGCGATCTGAGTTTCTTGTTTTTTTGATGAACTTTATTATCTTAATAAGCTACTTAATGTCACGGTTCAAAACCGCGAGGTTCAGCCAACAAGTGTAAATTAGCGCGATGATACCAATGAATGTGCCTTTGAGAGGAGACGCGATGGGACACAAAACGCCTAAAAAGGAGATGTCTCACTTTGTTCGATTCTTCGCACTGTGCGGTTGCACAGCGGTGATGAGGAGTGGCAGCTACTCTCTGGCAAACCACTTTTGACAAGCGGGTCCACTGACAGCGGCGGGCGGGGAGCACACACACCAACATCTGCCGGGGGTTTAATTACTGAGCGCCGGTATGACAAACGGCCAACGACGTATGTTATTTTAACCAGACACGGCGGAAGCTCAGAAGCGTCTGAAAATGATAAGCCGCAGCGGTATGTTTTCCAGGCGGATTTGCTCATCACTATTAGCGTCAGAGCACAGGGAGCTTTATCTTTCCAACCTGAACTCAGAGTCACTTACGGATCTCACGATCAGGTGCCAATTTGCACCGGTGTGGACTGTGAAGTAAAAAAAAAAGTGCACTGTTTGAAACGGCGACGGACACATTTGCATGGTGGTCGATTTTTGCGAGATAAAAAGGGTTTTCAAGGAACCGGAGTTATATGAAAATGTTTTCAAATATACTGTCTATTTCGAACAAACCCAGAGGACATTTAACAGTGAAATGATTTAGTCAATGTGTAAGTAGGCTGTGTCAAGGCAAAATGCAGCCGAGATTCAAAGTAAACAGAGTGCTGGTTGAGGGATAACACTTAATTAGCATGGCTGTACACGCTAAAAGTTTAATTCAGGGGACACTCTGTGCGTTGGGCAGTTTTTAGGGAGCAGATCCTCGCGTTGTTCAAGCCGCCGGCTGCTCTCCGACCGACAGGTCACCCACTTCTTGGGAGAGAGGTCTGACTTGGCATTTGCAGTTTTAAGTCAAACTGAGATAGATTGTAATATTGTGTAATTATCTGGCTCAGGGATTTTTTTTTTTTCAAGTTTATTTTGACAGTTTGCTAAAAAAAAAAAAAAAAAAAAAAAGCAGCGCTGACAGTTTCTACTCATCTCTACGAACATGTGAATCAGCGGCGACAGGTGAAGAAGTGGCTCTTTGCTTTGTCTCCTCTCGCCCCTGGAAGTCAGAAATCATTGTAATGCATCTTTAAATATACTTTGGGAAAAAAATGAAAAATAAAAGCAACCCCCCTTTCCATCTCAATCTCGTTACCATTGCCATTCCTCTCCGAGCACGGTTAAAAGTATTCTTCAAACGGCCTGCAGGCAGTGATATGAAAATGTATCAGTTTGTAATGTGGCGCGGTGTTGAATTCAATGCAGCAGCCGGCTAACCCCCTTTTCCCGAGATTAATGACTTCAGACAGGTCCAGAGCGACGAGGGAAACAATCCTGACTGTGTCAGAAAAGATATTACATTGACATATCCCGTGCCTGACAGCCAATGTGCTCTGCTTCCGAAGTGGCTCACGCGCGGCTATGAATTTCCCTCACCGGGTTCTTCCCTTACAAATGGGCCCGTCTATAATTTCCTCATACTGCAAAAATCCTCATTAATACCCCGGTCTGTCACATGTTAATTGCAGTGTGTGTAGAATGTGGTCCGCGGACGGAAAGGGGCCTGAACATTCCAGTTGTATTTAATAGAAACCTTTTGAATTGACGGAGATAATTACTCGTGGATTACACGATCACGAGGAGCTATAGATTGACTCAGCTGATGATGAATGGGCCGCCATTAAATTGGTGGAAATATGCACTTGGCTGAGTCACACTCTTGACAGCTACCTGGCTGGCTGCATAACCTTAAAGAACGCCTATAGAGAATAATAAACCGGGAGATTTGTCTTCCACTAGGCTTTGGAGGGGGAATGACAATGGAATAATCCAAGTCCAGAGTCAATCTTGTGTGTAGAGTAATAGTGTTTTGCTTTTATATAAACTGTATATAATATATTGAGGACGTTTTTGCCCCACTTCACTGTGGCAGGCCTGCATTGTTGTATTTTGTCTTGAAATCCGCCGCGCAGTCTTCTTTGAAGGCATGGCAGGGCCACGCGCCTTGACTGCGCGGTTGACCACACCGTGCCCCGTTGCCCGGGCAATTTGTTCAAGTCGGTGACTTTCCTCTGTCCCCAACTGGTTGACATGGACTCCCAGAGCCCCCCCCCCCCCCCCCCCCCCCGATCGTCTGAGGGAGACTGAGAGCTACTGAGTGCTACCAACCGATTCCAGATGGCTTCCACAGTGTAAGGCTCAGAGGATGAGCGCTGAAAAGGAGATTGATTTCCTTTTGTGGGGTATGACAAGCCGTGCACTGGAGCACGGCTCTCCAGGCACACAACAGAGGCTCGACAAAAAAAAAATAAAAACATATTTCTCCCTTTTTCCTTTTTCTATAGATATATATATTTTCAAGTTTTCAATCCGGTCTGGTTTCTCCTCGGACATGCTTGTGTGTATTCATACATTTGCGGCTGTTTATTTATTTGGTTTTGTGAGCTCGTGCTGTGAACTGCTTGTTGAATTTAAGCTATTGAGCACACAATGTGGGAAATGGTGCTCGGTACTCGGTCCCAACAGGGCCAGCCCACCGTCCTCGGCTTAAACGAACACCCTGAGCACATATCCTCTGCAGACCTGCGTGTGTCGCTACTACTACTAACATGCTTCACTTCCTCTTGGCAGACGTTGCTGCGGGACGGTCGGAGAGAAAGCACCGTGAGCACGCTCTACCTGTCGCCCTCCAACATCGAGACGGGGCAGCAGATCACCTGTAAGGCCTCCAACAAGGCGGTCCCCAGCGGGAAGGAGACCAGCGTCACCATCGACATCCAGCGTGAGTCAAGCGCTTTTTCCTTTTTTGGGATTTATCTTTATTACCCAAAGCGGGGGGGGGGGGGTGTGCGGGCTATGTGCATTACTCAAACTATTAGGTATTTTTTCAGATGCAGAGGCATGGAACTATCAGAAGGGCGCAGATGACAAACACTTAACAAGGAATTCATTTTCGGCTCTGATGGACATTTAAAATTGGTTTCCATTCTGCTTTCGCGCCGCGTAGGCTGGCGGATAGACCGGCCATGCGTTGCTTTTTCTTTTGTCCGTGATAATGAAATATCAAAGATGTCCATCTGAAATGAATGGGACTGTCGTTTTTCCTCCGGTCCAGCTCCTTGCCTCGCGCACACTGTCCCCCACCTCTGTTATTTCCGTCAATCGTTTTTTGGATGAGAGCATGCACAATTCCCCTCCGATACAGACAAAGTAAGCCCAGCGTGTAAAACACATTCGGCTCCAATTGTCAGGGCATCTTTTTTTTTTTCTTTTTTTTTTGCGGATGGAGGGGCGTTCACGGCGAGGGAAGGGGCGCCAACGAAAGCGATTTTGCATCACTCACAGGCCCCTTCAACACCATTAAGTATGACTAATAAAGCAGAAAATGCTATTTAGAGAGCCATTATGACTGACGGCCCCATTCTTTTCATTACGTACGCCACAAGAGGCAAGTGCAGCCAGAGAGCGGGGCACGGCGCGGACGGGCCGACTCCAGCGCAGGAGTAAAAACTGATTAACTCTTCTTAGTGTTTGCGAGCCCTTGCGGTGTGTCCTCCTCGTCATCTTCCGTTCGTCGCGCAGTCAGAGAAGGAAGCGTGCCCACGTGTTAACGTGATTTGTCGCCACCTATAATGATGTGCCTGTGATGAACGCTCACCACCAACGCGGCGTCCTGCCTTCTCCGTGTATTATTTACCCCGGGAAGAAAAGAAAAAGAAAAAAAAGGAGTGCCGCAGATTCCTAATTAACATTGCAAAATGTGCTCTTTACACAATTAAAGCTGCTGAAAGCATTTTTTGAGCAGCGCGGGATCAAACTGAGCGACAGCAGGGACTAATTGTCGAGATTGTCACCCACCAGGCTTCACCTCACGTTATCTCCCCCTGCGTTTTCACTCCGCCACCCCCTTCCGCAGACTTGACAGGTGAAAAGCCTCCAGAGTTTCTGCCGAGATCCGCTTCCAAATTAAGCTGCTCCCGATATGGAATGGATTCATTTGTGTCGGGTATCAGTTTTTCTGTTTAATTTGATTTTAAGATTCAGGGTTCACCAGCAGCAATTGAAACACTGCAATGCTCTTGTTTGTCATTTTTTTTTATTTTTTTTTCACCAATACAAACAACACAAGCCGTGGTGCAAGTGTTGTTCTAAATGCCAATGTAAATTGCAGGTATTGTGTGAATCTAAATTGAAATGAAAGTTGGAAATAAACTGCTGAGTCAATGTCAATGCATGAAGGTGACTTGAGATAGTCGTCCGTAACAATAAAAGCCGCTGCTGAATTAATAATGGATGGAGCGCTTGCGAGGGAGAAACGGTAGCAGATAACACTTGACCTCCGTCTCTTGGAAGACCAGAAACGGGTCTGAATAGGTCGGGCCAATGTGATTCGCCCTCCGGCGAGGTCAGTGGGACAGCTGTGTGCGTAAATGTTGACGGGAAGCGTCTGTTGTCGTAGTGGAGCAGCAGCACACTAAAGGTGGGAATTCAGAATTCCGCCGCCGGATCCCGAATCCTGCAGCCAATGAAGTAGCTCGGGCTCCAATCGGAGGAGAAAGAAAGTTATTTTCGCGACAGAATGATCCTCTAAAGCCCAGGAAAGTTTCCGTGCCTGCGAGCAACTTTGGAAAGGTGTGCGACAAGATGAAGGCGTGTTTGATCTCCCGGAACACTATGACATCTAGAGGCTGGAGTTTACGCCTGGCTTTTATTCCGTACAGCTTATTATGGCTTACGTTTCAAAGTGTGGTTATTGCCAGTATATCACAGCAAACGTCACAAAAGGTGTACGTTGTGGCATTACCGTTAAAGTGTGGTTATTACCAGCATGACACGGGACAACTCGTATGTAAATGAGTTGAATGCACCTGGAAGATTGGCACTTTTGGGCAGCATTTTTTTTCAAATGGATCAGGCTTTGCCTGTTTGTTGTCAATAATGCCGTACAATAGCTTTTAGAAGGATATAACACACCATTTAGGGTTGCAAACCTTCACGGTTTTCCTAGGCTTTATTTTCTTATTTTTATTCGAAATAATAATCAAATCCAAAGGCTTGTTCACAACTCGTAACTCAAAGCGGTCATTTCTCTACTACGTAGCTATTAATGATTCAAGAACTCAATAGTGGACACAGATGGAGGCTAGCGGAGTCAGAAAACACGGTCAAGCTGTCTCAATGGAGGAAAAAGCCAGACAGTAAATAAGTTGATTACCTCTCTGGAGCACAAGAGGCAGACACCTCTCTTTCTTCGGCCCACTCGACAACTTTTTTTTTTTCCCTCTTCGGGAAGGTGAAAGCCATCATCCCACCCATCAATGCAATGGCTCTTGCAGGCGCTCCCTGTCAGCTTGTGAAAATAACATGTAACATTTCACCGTCTCGGCGACACAACAGCGGTGTTCTCGTTAGGCTATAGCAAGAAGCCGTCACATGTCAGGATCCCACAACACTGGATCATGATTGTTTGGCGGTGTGAAATGTTCTTCTCGGAGAAATCAAAAAAGACATTGTTGCCAAGAGCCTGTACGAAGATACAACATGTATAAGTCCCAACATCATAAACCATTTTTAGATATCACAATCATTTCTGGTGATACTCAATTTTGCATTCAAAGTGCATCTGTTACAAAAAAAAAAAAATAGCCTACATTTCATTTCGACACTTCAAGAGATGCTTTTCTTTCAGGGTTGTAATTACAGCCATTAAGTAAAGGGGCTTCTGTGAAGGCAGAAGAGGTTGCAGTGCGCGTATTATGTGGCTGTCGCGAGTTGCATGCAACAAAGCGCTGCCTCCTTCTACGTATGTCTGTATTCTTCTGATCATGTACATTCCTCATTGAATTCATATCTGGTGCTGCAGGTGCTGATGGCAAAGCTCATCGCACTGAAAAAAAGGCGTCCCCGATGGATTTCTGAAGTGATAGTCCATGGAAGCTGTTTTGTTTTTGGTTTTTTGTCCATTTTATCCATCTTCATCTCTCATCTACGATACAATACCTGGACAATGCTGTGGATACACATGTCAACTATGGATGATTTCTTTCTGCATGTGCAAAGCTGTCAAATTGGTCACCAGGAGAAAAGGTACCTCGTGAAGTGTAATCATGGCCCAGTAGGCCTTCGGTCCCACGACACAGATTGAGGGATTAATAACGGCCTCTGGTCAATAGCGGTGGCTATTACACTAAGTGGGACCCCACTGAGGTGCTCCACACAGCAGGTGACGCTACACTGCAATCCAAAGGCCCTCCAAATAGAATTGAATTAAATGACATTATATTTCACTGTATATACAACAGTCCAAGGGGTTTAGTGGACATTTTTCCAAATGTTGGTCAGGTTAAGGATAACCAAAGGCCTAAACTGGGAACAATTTGAATTGTTGAGCCTTCTCATACCAGATTCACCTCAAAGTTTCATTTTATTTCTTTATTCCCCATCAGCAGACGGAAAACATAAGCTGGCGTCGACTGAATTCAGGGTTCACACCTTGCACATATTTACCTGGCCATTTGGGATAGTGCTGTATTGAACGCGCAGAGATCAAATTGATATTGACGCTCTCATCAAACACTGAGCAAAAACGGCCAATAAGCAAATTTCCCCAAACGGCTGCGCATCGCATGAGAACGGGGAAATTGTCCACTGAGCATTTCCACGCTCTGAATGAATGCCGATATTGCCGATTTCGTTTCTCTCTCGGTGTGCGCCAGACCCGATATTAAGAATTAAAAGTCTCATTTATTTTCCTGCTCCGCATTATCTTATTGACTGCATTAGTGTGATAATATTAATAGCAACTAAAGTAATTAAAATCATCTGGGTCCCCCACTCAACATTTTGCATTCCACTCTCTTCTAAGCCGCGCGGCCCTTTTTTGCCTCCCCGCTCCGGCCTTACAGCCATCCAAATGAGAGTAATCTAAAGACAAGCCGGCACACGGCTTAAGCCGGCCTTAAAAACCCCATGCGTTTTTTTTTTTTTTTTTTATCATTTGCTTTAAGGCTCGTGATTTACATCCACCTCAGCATTTTACTTCCCGCTGAAGTTCGTACAGTGTTATCGGACCAAGGGGTTAGACATATTAGCATCCAAATACATTATGTCCAGGCGATGTTGCCAGAATGAAAGGAGTTTACAGCCATCAGAGGTGATTCAGAACCCCGGGAGAGACTGCTGACTTCAGTTGTCCATACCAGACCATTAGCTGGCTGTAATTATTTGATAGCGGAGGGGTGGCGACTCCCTGATGCTGTTTTCTCCAGCAGCATGAGTTAACTTGCATTATGCCCTTTGGACTTTAATCACTAAACCACCCCCCCCCCCC
>JAFBJU010000338.1:377455-399581 GCA_016785305.1 Colistium nudipinnis | reverse complement strand
CCCCCCCCCCCCCCCTGCGCTGCAGACGCGACAGTGAAATATGATTCTAATGCTACACTCATCACACAATTTAACACATTGCCCAGATAATCTGGAGCCCGGCCGCACATCTCTGCAGAGCATTGCCCCACATTGGAACAGGCTTTCAAACGCGCAGTGGGGGAAAAACAAAAAAAAAACACGAATGCACTGGGGACGACCCAAGCCAAGGTTTGGTTTGTGTTTGCATTGCAAACGAGACGAGCCGTGGGTGCGTGTGGGGGGGGTGGGGTATTTGTTGGGACTAATTAATAAAGAACATGCAGATGTGCAATTCGGGAGGATTTTTTGTATTATTATTATTATTTTTGCTGGCTCAGCTACGCGTTCTCCATGCTTATTCAAGCGGATAATGTCAAATTCAACAGAGCCATCATTTTAAAGTGGGGCGGAAATAGCACAAGGATAATGGGGGGGGGGGGGTATAGTAAATTACGTGAAGCTTTAACGATGTAATACAAATACCTCGCGGTCGCAAACAATATGCGGTGGGGTGATTTCTGAAGGTCTGTCTGATGTTCTAAAGCCTCGACGACCATCTTGTGATGGCATCTGTTCTCAAACTTTGATACTCCTGAACATATTTAGACTTACAGATGTACGGCGCTTGTTTTTTTCTCTTCTCGAAGCTGTGATAATTATAGCGGAGCATCTGCCTCCATTAGGCGGAGTCAATTCTTTGTTCCTCGGTGGAAAAAATGGCTGTCATGATCAATATGTCGAACCGCGGCTTGTCAGTGGGGCCCCTGAAGTGTCCCGCCTTAGTCCGCCGTACGACAGCTTTGCCCACACGGCTGAGGCTATGGGCCACGCGCGGCCCCACCGTCCCGCAGATGTAGCCGGCCCCTTCCTGTAGTTTAAGGCGGGTCCAGCTGGAGAACAGCTGCCCGCGATGACCTGAAGAGAAAGAGGAAATTGAGCTTTAAGAAAGTGGGGGTAGAAACAATTTGTGTTGGCACTACCTCGCAGAGACGGATAGAAGCGGGAAGATTGTTCCAAAAACACCATCTGCTCCCCGACTTTGAACTAACCGATCAAAAAGCTGTCGGCCAAATCTAACACAACCCCCCCCCCCCCCCCCCCCCGGCCAACTCTAACCCACCCCCCCCCCCCCCCCCGAACCCATTCATGCTGTTGTTGTTTTTTTTTAACTGGAGCCCCGATCCATCTTACTATCGCTATATCCCTCCATCCATCCATCCCCCGTCCCCTCCGTCTCTCTCACTCTCTCTCTCTGCCTCCCCGCTACTCTCCTGACGAATCAGAAGAAATTAACGCTCTTGCATATTGATGTGCCGTCGCATGATGCACTCGCTGGGCCACTCATGCATTTATACATCAGAGGAGCAGCGATTGGACTTCTTTATTAAGTCGATGTCATGTCATATTTGAAAAGGCCAAAGGTTGAGGAAGCGACAGTCCCGGCTTCGCGCGCCCAGGCCCTCGCTGGCAGATGTTTGACAGTTGCTGCCGCGAGGGTTCTTCAGGGAGACGGAGCTACCCGACATAACGCTCTCCTGACGTAGATGTAAAGTCTGCGTGACCCCGCCTCTCGCCGAGAGGCTCAGTTTTTTTTTTTTTTTTTATGTCACATTCATTTGAAAAGGACTTTAATTAGCGGGCCAGATTGACAGTTAGGGTTGCAGCATTTACTCTCGTTGGGAGTCTCTTGGCAGCCAGATCAGGAAAAAAAAAACATGATTGAATAGTACAGTATAGGGTTAGGGTTAGAAAAAAAAAAAAAAGGCTTGTGAATTCCACTATGATCATGTCTATAAGCACAGACCCCTCACTCTGTTTTTCGAAATGTCTCCCTCTGTCTTTATTTCCCGCCGGATTTTTATTACCACCTCCACCACTGTCCGTCACATCTGTCATTTTGCCCCCGAGGTTCCCTCTGCCCACAATTTCGTCCACGCAATTAACCACTCGTGATGCTTAAAAAACACCTACTGGGCAGCTAACACTGCAGCTCAGGGCAGAAGGAAAGGCTTCCTGTTTTATGATGACGCGCGCACGCGCGCACGCACGCGCGCACGCACGCACCCCCACTTGCACATGCAGACACAGAGTTGGCCACTCTTTATCCGGAGAGACTGGCTGGCTCTGTGCGGCCTTCAGTCTTCCAGGAGCCACAATGTTGTTGTTTTCTTTCCTGGCCTGGGGAGAACTGGCACAGGTGGATGTGGATTTCGAAGGTGGTAGGGGTTTGGGGGGGGGGGGTGCAGAGGGATAGGGTGAGAAGCGGGGGGAGCATCTGTCCTGGAGGGAAATGAGCTGTGCTGATGGAGAATACGGTGTGCGTGTGTGTGTGTGTGAGCAGGCAGGAATTCAGCACCTAGAACCTTCCACCAACACCACCACCCATCCCCTCTCCACCCCCATCTCCGGGGTTCTGTGGCAGCTGAGCCAGCCCATAGCATCTGCACAGCTACAGGGTAAAAGGCAGCTTTCCTACACTACCCACACGGAAAACACACACGCGCGCGCACACACACACGCGCCCCATAACTATACACAGTGTGGTGTGGCTTCGTTACAGCGCGGCTGGGGTGCCTCTTATTCTGGGCGGATCTCTGTGGCCACAACTGTTCTTCATCCGCATCCAAACACAGCCTCTGCTTGGTAGATTGGTATTACTGAGCAAAAAGCAGACGGACTTGATAAAACCTTTGAAACATATGGCGGCAGCGGCCTCCAACCCAGCTACTTCCCCCAGTGTGACTAGTTTACAGTCCGTGATGCCTTCCCAGTATGTCACTGGTACTACAGATCTCTGTCAAAGGGGAATCTCAGGGGTCCGTGCCGTGTGTGTGTGTGTGTGTGTGTGTGTGTGGCATGTAACTGCATTTGGCCTCAGCAGGTGGTTATATAGTTATCGGGGTTCGGTAATACCCGAGACATGCATAGCCTTACAGATTAATGAAGGTCATTTTTTTCATTCCTCAACTATTTGTTGAATTTGACATTGGAGTCATAACTGCGGAACAATTAGGGGATGAAAAATGAGCAGATGTGCTCCAATATAGCATGTGTCAAAAATGCTGTTCATTCAAATACAGGTCTGCTTTATGATTTTTTTCTAATGCTGAATTTGAATCTCACAGCAAAATAGAGAGAAAAGGAAAAAAACCCTGACAAGTACCTTTACCCACTTGAATTACATTATCTGAGTCTAGGAGGTAAATAGCTGTTTTGTTTCACATGGGACCGGATTGATATGGAAATGAACACGTATCTTCAAAACGAATCCCACCTTTGTCAATTAGGATAAATTAAGCTGTTTATTAGATTTGCATAACCTGAATGCTTGTTATTCTAAGAACTGCTTTAATTGTACTGTACCACTGAGGTTCTTCATTGTTTTAATTGCAGGGGATTGCATTATGGACTGTTTGCGAAATTGCCATTTAGCCAAACTCATTATGAAGTCAAGTTTTCCTTTGATTTGCTCCTTATACCACCGCTAATGAATATATATGAAAAAAAAATAGGACAATCTATGTCACACCTGTGAAAGACACAACAGTTTTATTGAGCGAGGGGCCCAGACCCCGAGGTGGGTGGCAGCAAGATTAAAATAGAGCATCAAATTATTCAGGGGCTAATGTCCCATTATTCAGGGGGAAAAATGCTGCCAAAATGTCCCCTTCTGCTAACAGCGCCGCTGCAGTTTTTTTTTTTTTTTGTTTTTTTTGAATAGATAATCTGAACAAAAAAAAACTGGGTGATTTTGACCCGGTGGTTTGCAAATCTCTTTTGGGTCATCAGCAGAAAAAAACTAAACAAAACACAGGTGGCAAAGATAATCCTCCTCCACATTTTTTAATAGGTGTTTTTTTTTTATTTGATTTTTTTTTTTCGGAGCTATTTATCATGTATCTTTTCTGTCTCCTCCATAAAAATGTGCGATATGTTTTCATGGAACCTCATTCAGACACAGAAAATGTCAGCAGCGTTGTGTTTGTCTCAGGCTTACAGTTTACTACCGACTGTTTGAGAAGGCTGCCAGCTCTGTAATTGGTTGTCTTTGTGTCTCCGTGTTTTCTTTAGATCTCCCACTTGTCAATCTCTCCGTGGAGCCTCAGCCTGTTCTGGAGGGCAACCTTGTGAGATTCCACTGCTCGGCAAAGGCCAACCCTCCTGTCACACACTACAGGTGAGATCAGACAAAAAAAAACACGTGTTTCACGCCGACTCGTGAATGTGCGAAAAATGAAAACTCCCGCTATGTGGAAAAAGAAAGTCAACTTTAAATGAGTTCCTCTCCGATGAGTGGTGTGGGTAGATAACATACTTTCACGTGTAGTCAAATTTAACGATTCATTACGGCTAGCATTAATCATTGCCAGGCACCTTGTTATGATGCCACCGCACGCCTGATGTCGAACCGCACTTTGTAATGGGAAGAAGAAAAACTATTCGACACTTTCATGCTGAAAATTTTAATGAAACGACCCCTCGGAAACAAAAAAAAAATCATCTGGGGAAACCTTGTTCGTGTTCCATTGGGTTGCAGCAAAGCAATGTAATGCTTTGCTGCGTATCGTCTCCCGTGAACATTAAATGTCCATCAGTGTGTTGGAAGAAATGCTGGAAGTATACTGTGTGTAGCATCTGATGAAGTTGTCAAGAAATCAAAGCCCTTTTTTCTTTTTTCAAGACAGGTCCCCCCCCCCCCAGAGATTGGATAGTATTCATATGCGTGTTTGTTGGGGCTCTTTTGTTTTTGATTTTAGAGCGTGGGGCAAAGTATACTTTAGTCTGCTGCAGAAATCAAAATGATATGGGGTTGCAGGGGTCTGCTCCTTTTCTAAATTTCAGAATACAGAGGGCAATCGGTGTGTCACACGCGTGGACCGAGAATGAATTTGCTCTTAAACGCTCAGGTGCTGCAGAACCGCCAACTTTTGTTATGTGGTGTCGACGCGCCCCGTCCGGTCTTTATTTCACTCCCAGTAGCTCCCCAGCCCTCTGAGCCAACATCAACACCCTTACCTCCCTGACAGAGGTGCAGTGGCCTCCCTCCACCAACACCGAAGACTGGCATCAGACGCAACGTGTGCCGCAGGGACAGACAGGGAAAATCGACTCCGTCCAAAGGATTCAAACGGACATGAAAATATTTATTGTTGTTCAAGGAACTTAACAATGCGGTCTCATTTTAATTGCCGATTTGAACCCCCGCATATGCTGGCAAACATCTTCAGCAACCCTGGAAATACCGCTGTAATTGAAATATAATGAAGCACATATCACGTTGTGATAGCACAGAAATAATGGCGGGAAAGGAAACAAATGCATGGCTAGAATAAAAGAGAGTGCCACTGTTAATCACAAATACATAAAGCTGCTGCCCCCTCACCCGTTTCCTGTATAAACCATATTAATGGGCACATACTCACTTGTCTCACTTGTTAGTATTTCTTCTTACTATATCTGCAGTTGCAATCAAACAACAAAATGGACATTCATTATCGTTGTAAAGTCCTGCATTGCCTTCCGGAAGGGTTGCCGAAGTGATTTGTCTAGAGGTGGTTTTCTTGTGTGGGAGGTTTAAAAAAAAAAAAAAAAAAAAAAAAGAGCAAAAAATAAATTGAATAGAATCGATAGCAAGGGGGGAATAGGCCTTCTCTGAATCTTGTAATGGCACTGGGAAATAACATGGATGTACAACACACTCACAGGTGGCAAAATAGAGATGTTGCCTTTTTGATGGATTCTGCCCTTTTGGAAAAAAAAAAAAAAAAGGCGGAGGGAGGGCAGACGTGTTGTGGAAAACAAGGTTTGTATTTGATTGTGGAGATTCAGTGCAGAGACAGGACTTATATTGCGCCCGCAGAGGGATTTCACCTCTATTGTTTATTAGACTAGATCAATGTTAGAATCAGACTTCTCCCCGGGTATCAGGAGCTAAGACGCGCTGGTGCTGGAGATGACTTTTGCTTTCAGTATGAAAAAAAAAAAAACACAGTTGAAGGTTGAAGCTAAAGTAGACTTAAACACCACTTTCACACGGTATGGTTTATTTCTTCCTTTTTTTTTCTTTTAAAGCTCTCACTATCTCGCTGCTGTCTGGCTCTCACAATCCACCGTAGGTTTTGGGATAATATCCGGGAAAAGACTAATAACGCCGGAAGCGTCAAGGTTTACCCTTTAATAGTTTTTAGATTTCGATTTATCTGCAATTTATACAGGCACGTCAGTACTCCCATGCACCGCCGGAGTTCACTTTTTTTTGGGGGGGGGGGGCCCCGCATAATGCTCGCTTGAAAGGCTCACACACACACGCACACACACAAATTCTCCCTCCAGAGAGCAATATCGCAGAGGAGTGCAGGAAGCCGGTCAAGCAGTGTCGGGCCATTATTCAGTACTAATACACTCTGTCCACCGTAGGTTTTGGGATAATATCCGGGAAAAGACTAATAACGCCGGAAGCGTCAAGGTTTACCCTTTAATAGTTTTTAGATTTCGATTTATCTGCAATTTATACAGGCACGTCAGTACTCCCATGCACCGCCGGAGTTCACTTTTTTTTGGGGGGGGGGGCCCCCCATAATGCTCGCTTGAAAGGCTCACATACACACGCACACACACAAATTCTCCCTCCAGAGAGCAATATCGCAGAGGAGTGCAGGAAGCCGGTCAAGCAGTGTGGGGCCATTATTCAGTACTAATACACTCTGTCTACCCCCAGATCAGATTCAGCAAAAGGACAGAGTATAGTTCTTAGACAGATGGCCCCTTTTTCTATCCCCGAGAGAGCCATCCATTCCCAATGTGCACTGCACCACTCCGCAACCCCCCCCCCCCCCCCCCCCCCCCCCCCCCCCCCCCCCCCCCCCGCTCCCCTCTCCACCCCCCGGCTGGTCCAAGATACCAGACCAAGGTGTTGCGCTCCTAGCTGTCTACGAGGCCTTGGATTGCCCGGCGTGCTTCACTAAATCGGACTCTTAACGTAAAAGTGGAGAAAGACTATATATTTTTTTTGGGCGGCTAGGTGAACCGTTTCCAGCTGAAAGGGGGGGGGGGGGGGGGCAGTCAAGCGAGAAGCAAGGGAGCAGGGGGATTGGGGAGGAGGTTTTGCGTGGATGAAAGCGTCGCCGAAGAGTGTGAACGAAGTAAGAGTAATGGGCGTGCGTTTCGGTCGGCTCCCCGGGAATCAAGTCACGGCCGGAGATAAAGACGGATGGCTCGGAACCTCTTCATTACGTCTTGTAACGGCCGGACGGCTAACTGGCGTACATCGCAATCACTCCACCAGCGTCTGATGAAGACGCAGAGTTTTTTTTTTGCTTATTTCCCCCCCCCCCCCCCCCCCCCTCACGTACAAACACAAAGTCACCCGAGGGATGAGGAAGAATATTAAACAAAGCAAATCAGGTCCCCCGTCTGCACATCCGACCGACACGAACCCCCCTTCCCCGTGCGGCACGCCAGCAAATATCCCCGGCAGTGAAGAAAATGACATTGCATGACATTTTGAATTGATGTAGTGGCTAAAATTGCGCCGGGAGATATTGCCGATGTTCACACATTGAAATAATCAAGCGGACAATCACTTCAAGGATTAGCGTAAACTAGGAGTAAATCAGCTGCGATGCCCTTCCACGCGGCCCGGGAGGTTCTTCTCCAGTACTACATGTTACTCAGTAATCATAACACACCGTCTCTTGTTTTGATCTCAACCGAGAGTTATGACTTCATGGTCGGGACCAAATCTGTCCACCCACCCACTGACAGACAAATAAACATCGGGCCAATGAGTTAAAATGGACCGAGAGCTCCCCCCTGCACACATTCCAATGGGAAAGGAAAAAAAACACCCGCGCCGTCGGGGGGGGGGTTGGAGATAATAATTGACCACCTTTAATTCATGAGGCTGGCGTGTACCTCATTATTTATTTATTCCCCCGACGCCGTCAAGAGTATCTCACAACCGATATATTACATGCATGTCCTGTATATACCTAGGACCGCTCCAGATTATGGAGATTATAGGGAAATGGAATGCGTGCCCATGCCAAAAGGGGCCGCATGCTAATGCTGCATAAACCTGCATATTTATTTGACATCCCTCTGAGAATACAGTAGTCATCACTTTCCGTGTGCAATGCATGTTGGGGGTGGGGGGGGGGGGGGGGAATGGAACCGCACTGTGCTTAACCATGCTGATAATAACTGCACGGCCTGATTTAGCGTGCCTCTTGTTGCTGATGGCACAGATACTTGTCTAATTTAATTGTTACTGTCTTATTGCCTTAATCGCATTCTGCAAACACAAGACCGGTCTCGTCCCCGCCTCTCCCGCGTCTGCCTCGCTCCCTGCTTACATTAAGAGCGACCCCGTTTTTTCTTTGTCTTTAACGCGGGTCGGTTTACACACCTTTGCGCGGAGGCAAACAACACCGCTCACACCTCCCCCTTTTTTTTTTTTTTTTTCCCATTCTGAATGGAATCACTGAATAGGATGCAGCGGCTGTAAAGTGATTCCCGCCATTGAGTGAGCTTGCCATGGCCCCTCCATAGCTCCCCAAAGGGAATGCAGGTGTCTGTGTTACCCTGAGCCCGCTATGTTTAGACACGAATTTGGACAAGACCCAGCACACCAGCAGATCCCCGCGCGCTCCCTGCGGACGATGCCATTCTGTCTCTGCTGCCGCTAACACAGTCAGGCGCTCCCCAAACCTGGCAGAGAAAAGCCTCCGCCCAGGAGCGACCGGCTGCCCAAACATCTGCGCTCGCTCCGTCACACAACTCCGGCAGGAAAAAAAACAAAAACAAACCCTAATGGAGATTAGGGATGTGATGATATTTACGTAGTTGTCCTAATATGTATCTCTGTTATTATTGCCGTGCACATGGTGATCAGTTTGAAGCGTAGAATCTTTCATGTTTAATGTTTGTTTGTTTTTTTTTCAAACGCTGCCGGCAAGGGTAAACTTTGAAAAGCATTATTTTCATCCTCATCATCTTCTTTGTCATCATCACACCAACAGCGGCAGAGTCATTTGTATATTTGGAGACACGCTCCCGTCAGCAGTCATATATTTTACGTATTTTCACTTTTTCACTTTGGAGCAACCAACTAACTTTCTATTTCTCGCGCTTATATTTCCTTTTTTTTTTCAGCCGCTCAAAGAGTTCGACCTTGATGATGTTGGGTCTTAGCGTGCCATTTAGGTGAAAATAGACCCGCATCTGTAGTCACGCTGGCACCCTAACTGGAGCCGTCATGTAAAATGACCCACAGGTCGCACATGCGCCCCCCTGTGCCCTAATTTGCAGATTCTTGTTACGGAGCTCTCGGCTGTGTCCTTGCCGCACAAGAGCAAAAGCATCTTCCGCTTGAAAGAAAAGAAAAAACGACTGAAAAAGTCCCATGAAGCCCAATTAGAATTCTGCTTCACTTCACTTACTGATTGAACGAGGTAATCTGTCCTCATTGAAATTATAGCATTTCACTCGAGCACGCGGGCCAGCTTAGTCATGGGAAACAAATGAGTTTCCCGTCCCGTGAAAAAGAAAAAGTGCTCTCAGCACCGGCGGGAATGTAAAATATAAGAGACAGGCGCCGGATCCGTTGTCATTGTTTTTCCGTTTCTACGTCAACATGCAGCCACGACCCTGTTGTGGAGGATGGCAGCTTTTAGATGCACGATGCGTTGGATGTGTCCCACGGCACTGTCTGAATATTTCCAAACAGACCAAAGGCATCCCCACATGCCTTTTCCTTTCACTTTTTATAAACGGGCCTTGTCTGTCGGAACAGCACGCGGCCACCCGCATCACGCCGAGCCTGTGACATCATCAAAAGCATCGCCTAAACACTGGGGGAGCGTGTGTGTGTGTGTGTGTGTGTGTGTGTGCGTGTGGGTCCCGTCACCGGCGCCATCGTTCACAAAGGCAAACAGATGTTTCTTCATGTGACGATCCTGTGTCGATTTATTAACATCAGCTGTTGTGTGTAATACAGTATGTGTCGACCCGACATCTTCAAAGGTGGAGGGGCGACCCATTTGTCATTCGGTGATTTGTTTTTCCTTGGCTGGCACCCCGCGCTGCGCTCTTTGCCTGGCGTAATGAGGAACGTGCTGTCTGCTCCGAGTCGCCGGGGAGCTTGTCACAGCGTGGAAGGCTGCCACGGAAATCTGCCGAAGCCAGCGCGGAGAGAGCCTGCCCCAGAAATGATGATTTATTCACACAACAGAGCGCTATTGACACAAAGGTGGTGTGGAAGAAAAACCTGTCTTGCCCCCTTTTTTCCTTCCATGGCCCCCCCCCCCCCCCCCCCAATCTCTCCGTTCTCTACCCTTTCCCAATCCTCACCCCAGGTGGGCCAAAGGAGGGAGTATAATTAAGGAGGTCTCCGGGGACACGTACGAGGTCATCGTGGATCACTCCTTCTTCACAGAGCCCGTGTCCTGCGAGGTGACCAACCCTCTTGGCAGCACCAACGTCAGCCGCAACGTTGATGTCTACTGTGAGTGGCTCGTTAAGCGATGCCCCGTTTGAATGCGTTTTTGAGGATTTTAATCCACCCCCGCTTATTTCCCGCAGTTGGCCCTCGCATGGCGGCGGAGCCCCAGTCGCTGCAGGTGGACCTGGGCTCTGATGCTGTGTTCAACTGCGCCTGGACAGGAAATCCCTCTCTGACCATAGTGTGGATGAAGAGGGGATCAGGCGTGGTGAGTACGTTAACACAGACTGTGTCATTCTATAAATGGGGGGGGGGGATGCTTCACTCGGATAAAAAAAGAAATCAAAAAAATGTTTTTGCGCTTCCCTGCCCCTCCTCGCCATGGTACGCGCCTGCAGCATATACGGTGCACTGGGTAGTCATTTTATATCATGGCCGTGTGTTTTGAAACGTCCATTGCAGGCCCTGCCTCCTGGCAACCTGCTCTCAGGAGATCTCTTGATTTGATCCACAAATTCTGACTCACTCCACCTTTACTTTTGTCAACATAAAAAGCTGGAGCCACCCTCTTTACTCCACCGAGCCCAGACCCTAAATTGGATTTTAATAATTGAGAAGAGGTGCCCTTTGAGGTATAAAATGGTCCATGTGCCGCCTTCTTTTTTTTTTTCCTCCCCGTAGCCCCGCCATGTGTTGCCATCTCAAATTCAAAAAAGGGGCCTCAGCTGTCATCGCATTTGAGGATCTTTGCCTTCTTTGCCGCAGGTTCTTAGCAACGAGAACCTCCTGACCCTGAAATCCGTGAGGCAGGAGGATGCTGGGAAATATGTTTGCCGCGCCGTGGTCCCTCGTGTGGGAGCAGGGGAGAAGGAGGTTTCTCTCACTGTCAATGGTAAGCTCTATTTATTGATATTTCTTTCAAACAGACGCACACCCACAACGTTGTCAAACGCATGCACACACAAGTGCGAGCGCTGGGGTGCGAGGTCATCGGCGGCGAGAATAAAAGCTGGTCACAGGAGTCAATCTCCTGCCTCCTCTGTGGTTTACGAAAGACCTCACCCTTTCATACAGAATATGCTGCTTTTTTCCCCCGCCTATTTCTTTTTTCTTTTTCTTTTTTTTCTTCAGCGACTGCCGTTTATTGGTTCATTTTACCAGGCAGGCATGGTTACAAATCCCAAGCTACACGCATACGCACCTATCATGTGTGCGCATGAAAATGTGTTATCCTGACAAAAAGTAAAAGTTGTTCCGTCATCATTGTGCATCCTGATATAATATGAAAAGCCATAGATATAGACTTGGGTCTTTTCAGAGCATGCTGTAGATATTTAATGAACAGGTGGTATGTACTTCGATGCTAATTACATTCCCAGTGAGTAACAGGGACGCGTTTTTTTTTTTCTGAGGCGCTGAGTGACTCATGAATACCGGCCTGGGTGGGGGACCTGGCAACTCTCAGACAAATGACTTCATTATCAGCCCTTGATATTCACGGAGCGCGCTTTGGTGTGGCTGAGGTTCTCGGCTTGGGGATTTATATATCTCCCGGGGTTTTCCCCCTCGAGTGCAGCTGAAATGAACGTGGACCAAAGCGAGGGAAAAACAAAAAAAAAAAAAAAAAAGAGAGAGAGAGAAAGACTAAAATGCTGATGGTGTAAGCTTGTGCATTTTTGAAAAGCTAACAAAAGCGTTTGCCTGGAAGCAACAACTGATGCTGATTCCGGGGGATGAAGATCCAGCGAGCGGCGAGTACACTGTGTGTAAAGATTTTTTATTTTTTTTCCCCAAATCCAGACATTAGCCTTTGAATTTCAGAGAGAATGGGATGCCAGTATTCCCCCTCCAGCGCGAGCCGGTGTGAGATGGCTTACGGTGAGCCGCCTCCTTCTCAGCGTGGAATTCGGTTAGAGTCACGGCCCAGGAAGCGCGGGGCGAATCATGACTAATCGTCTCCCGATGCCGAGGATAGGAACCTGCACTGGCATCCTTCCTGCGGCCTTAATGTGTGCGAGCGCAAC
The DNA here is from genome assembly GCA_016785305.1 of Colistium nudipinnis. NCBI lineage: Eukaryota > Metazoa > Chordata > Actinopteri > Pleuronectiformes > Rhombosoleidae > Colistium > Colistium nudipinnis. Next base: position 387,095 of record JAFBJU010000338.1, on the reverse strand, counting down.
ACGTCACGTCCAGTGTAGCGCTTCGTTTCCATGCGTCTGTTTCTGCTCATGCAACTACGGACAGAAATGGTGCCGTCAGAGAATTAAGATGGATCGTTTTAATAATAAAAAATAGAAAAAATAGCACAACACCAGACAACTCCGGTGAAGAAGACAACAAAGCTGAAGTGGCACGTTTACTCAGTCTCTGAGGACTTCATTCAAGCAGCTTCAGGATGGCTTGTATTTATTTAAAAAAAAATTTAAGCTTCCCTGCCTGAAATGGTATTTGACATTCAAAAGCCTCCTTTTTCTTTTTTAACCTTCTGAATAATTGAAATTCATGGTCGTCTTCTTTTTTTCTTTTCTTTTTTTTTTTAATTCCAAAACCGCACGAGGACTCCCGAGCCATTTCCTACGTGCTCTTTGAGGCGAATCCCATTGGCTGTCACTTGCGAGATGGCTAACGCCGCGGTGGAAGTGGTGGCGTGAGTGGGCGGGGAGTCGGGGCTGGGGGGGGGGCACTTCACGGACCGCTTCTACGCCGCGTGTCCCCGAAAGTGTCGTCAGATGAACACGAGTGCTCCTTACCCGACTTCGCTGAGAGTCAGGAGGACTCAATTGATTCTGACAGGGAATAACTAGCATCACGGATGAGTGAGCCTTTTTGGAGAGGACGACCATGATACAGTAACATTCCAGGCCACCCGGTGCATATTTGGAGTGTCCACGGTGTCTGCTGCACACTCTGTTTCCCGCAGTTATCCGCAAATTCTTTCAATGCCATCATTCAAATGACATGTGTTTATAATTATTCATTCCTCTGCCCCCCCCCCCGTCTTCTCCGCTGTTGTGTGTCATTGGCACCCACTGTGGAATGCCACGTAGCCACTAAGATCCCCTGCTTTCCCCCGGGGAGGAATGTAATTGAATTATCATCTAACAGCAAGCAGGGGAGGCAGTTTGTGTTTAAGTCACTAATGGATACATATTGCATTTACATTTGTCAGAATGCAAAAGCTCCTCGGCACCTCCTCCTTGTCATATCGGTCAGGAGGTTACATGCGAAAGGGGGGAGGATGGGGGTGCGAGGGATTACTTAGGCGGCCTGCGAAAAATATGCATGGATTTATCTCCTTTTTTTTCCTGCAGAAGTTGCAATTGGGAGAAGTTATCTCACATGCTTGAAAGCACTGGCTCAAGGACCATAGATTCATGCAATGCATATGAATCAATATATATATATATGTGTGTGTGCGTGTTTCAGTAGATTCTTTACAGCCATTTATGTCGGTGGGTTCTGTGTATGTCTTTGGGCTAAGCAATATGTATAATGACTCGCATTGGGTGCTTTGGCAGCCCGGGGAGAGAAAGCCCATTTCCACAATAAGAAGAGGGAGGGCTGTAGAATACGCCAATATCCCACAGAGTACTGGTTGTTACAGATCTTTCTCCTCTGCTGTTTCTCTTTGCAGGCAGCCCTTTATGTACGTGGTTAATTAGCATTCCAGCCTTCTTTAAACTAGCAATGGCATTGTATAAAAAAAAAAAAAGGGGGAATGTGCAAATTAATGAGGGAGAAAACTGCTTTTAAGATGCGGCACATTTTATCTGACCAGTTAAATTTAAGGAGAGGAAGATATGAATCTGAAAGTCTTTCCGGAGGGACTTTGAACTCACTTTTCCCATTATGTATAACTGTCACATTAACTAACCTCTACTCAGCTCAGAAACACATTTATCAGGTGTAACAAAAATACAACGTACCTGTAATGTATTCCCCAAACCATTTCTCAAAATAGTTAGCTGTGATTTTCTTTTTTTTTTTTTTTTTTGACCACTATTTTTCAGTGCCTTTTTTTGGTCCTTGGTGATACTGGTGTGTCTTTGAGCAATGTCAAACATAGACGGAGCTACAAGTCTGGCCACAAGACAAGCTGGTGTTTCTGGCCTGAGGTATATTAGTTGTGTTGTGGCGTGGAAAAAAAGAGTCTGAGAAAATTCAGTGTTGTAGGCAAATGAAGTACCCGGGGTAGTAAAGTGTGCGTGTTTGTGCTGGAGTTAAACCTAATGGCTTCCTCCATTGGCCAGTTAGGGATGAAGATAAAAAAAAAAGTGGAAAAACAGCTCCACAACCACACGGACACTATCACTGCTAACGTGATAAAGGAGCTGAAATAGAATAGCCCGAAGATTAGGCTTACATCAACTGTAATGATTCTCACCCAGTTTCCGCCTGACACATAGTGCACTATATAGACCAGCAGTGCACTGTAGATAAGAAGAAACTGTACCATTAAGCAAATTGTATTAGATGGCTCCTTTGTATGTTATGATGGTGATATAAGATTAGAATGTACTATTCTTCAATAATACTCTGATCATCATTAGAGCTTAAGATGTTAAAGCAAGTAAGTGGCTATGCGTTTCAATTTCTATATGTACACCAAATGCTGAAGTTGGTAAACTTGACAAACTTGCCAAGAGCAAGAATAGACTTTGGGTTGGCAGCTTTAAAAATACAGACAGGATCTCTGGCCCATGCCTTTCTCTCAGAGGAAAACGTGGCCACCGGTGACAACAAAAGTCATTTTTCATCTTTTTTTTCATTTTTTTTTCTCCCAGTTGCCCTGTAGCTGTTTCGTGCGCTCTCGTATCACGCAAAGAAAACATATATATCAAAAGAGCTGCGTCGAAAGTAGCGAAAGGAAATGTCAAGCTTTTGTTCGATGCGGATGCCTCTTTGTTCGGAGAGGAAATGTAAGCCCTGGCCTTTTGACACCCACACGGATATTGTGTAATCAGGCTGCAACGTCCACTCCCCCGTTAACACCTCCTCAAACGAATGAGCAAAACATTGCACCCAACATTTGGATTTCGAGCCCCTGCTGCTGGCATTAATGTTGTAGTACCCCTACTTCCTCCCCTGCCCACACATGCTGACATACGTACTGTATCGAGCAATCCTCGTGCTTTCCCAGCTTAGCCGGTGAGATTCAGCTATTTAATGATATCCCTCATTTGCAGCTCTGGTCCATAAATGAAAGCCGCTCCAAACACCACCAAGGGCCTGGCAGCGTGTCATGTTGTGTGTTGACAGTCAGAGCTCTTCCTAAACATGCATGTTGCACATCCACGTGCCGTCTTTGACTCGCCCAAAGTCTCAAGCCTGGGCCCGTTTGTCTTGAAATTGCCTGCTGCATTCACATTCTGCAGCGGTAGCATCCTTCCCAGCATCCTCCAGTATAGCACACCAAGACGCCATCTGGCCATGGTTCATTAAAATGCTAATTCATTTTAATAAGAGACAGGTAATAAACTGCAATTATGTATTGTCAGAGAGATGGCAGAGAGCGGGAGTTTGAGGGAAGTTGGCGGGGATGCGAGTTTGTCTCACTAATCAAGGAGCTGCCGCACATGCCACCCCCTCAAACCCACATTCTTAACCTTAACCGTCACAAGAGAAGCGCTTAATGTTTCATTTTAACAGCCTTTTTTTATATATATATATATATATATATATATACAAATAAATTAAAAGGATGAGGTGTAATATGTATTGTGCATTGTAATCCGGCTTTAATTTAAAAAACAAAGGTGGGTGAGAATGGAGCGTGGAAAGATTATTCCAGTGTGATTCAGGGTTGTAGCCAAACAAAGAAAACCTTGTTCATCTTCAACCTATCAATTAGTTGTGTGGGAGAAAAAAAAAATTGCACATTATGGGTAGATTAACTAAATCACCGAGTGCACTCTTCCCGCTCCCCGCTTTCAGCCAAAATCATTTTTGAATAAACACAAAAAAGGCTAGCATTTGCAGCAAATCAAAGGCCCAAATACCTGACCATTGAGAATTGTCAATTGACCAGTAGAATGGAATACCACCAGAAGTGGTCTGTCGTTCTTTTCAAAAATAATTATAATATTTACATATTTTCAAAATCAGCGGGCGTGTTAAAAGGAGGGCTGCTGATTTAAGTCTGCATATTTTTTTATTGGATTATATTGATTATGTTGCAATGAGTGTGCCCAGTGAAGCGGTGCTAATTTGATCTCTCCGAGGGGCTTGGTGCAGGCAGTCAATCAAGAGCAAAGAGAAATGTTGTCCATAAAGTCAGTTACATGCAGGCTGCATAAGACGCCTCATAAAATGCATATTAATTAAAAAGTTCACCCGAATGCGGCTTGCATGCAAATCGCCATCAAGATTAAGAGCTGCCTTTTGACTGCCTGGCCAGGAAAACAGTAAAAAAAAAATGAATCTTGCGTCATAAACCAAAATCCCCGGCCCGCCCCTCCGGTGTTGTTATTCGCATATTGTGATGTGTGTCTGTTAAAACATGAAATCAACATAAACCAATGTGAACTCCTGAGGACCGGAGGGAAATTACACTTAAAAAGACAGATTTGGGTCATGTGTGACTGCTTGTCTTGGCATTAGCGCCGTCACCTGGTGTGAACAGCCCCCGGACCAGATGGCGTCCAGGCCGAGCTGCCCTTGTCGGGTGAGATCTTGTAGCCGGACCGAGATTTAAGGCGCGCCGGCGCCGAGTCCAAACCTGCAACCGCTGTTAATCTAACCAGCTCCTGATCGCACAATTTGCAATTCTAATAAAGACGTTCCATTTAATCCAACTCCTTTTTTTTTCCAGAGACGCTCGGATTACAAGCGGGCCATCTCTGAGATGTTATATAGGGGCCCGGGGGCTGAATGTTTATTTATGTTCCGACCTAGCGGTTCAGGAGTCAAACCCGCCGCGGGCGAATTGATTGAGGTGAAACGCGACGACAAAGGTGTTATCTCCCCACAATGGCATTTTTCTCTCTCTCCATCTGTGGAGCCCTGATTACACTCCCCAGAACCGCTGTAGCACTCTCCAGCGACGTTTATCTCAGTGGGAGAAATCAAAGCGGCCATAAATCAACTATTTCTTGATCCAGAATGAGGTCTGGGGGCCCCCGCTTACGCCCTTCATTCAGTCGCGCTGTGTCCTTGGCTAGATTGCGCCGAGAGATGAGGCCTGCTCGTACCCAGCCCCGCCGTCCAATTTTCCCCTGGAGTCCCGAATTACCCGACACTTCAGGTGTTACCGCCTGGACCAGGGGAGCGATTACGACATAATGTACCACAAGAGCTCGATTGAGCGGAATTGTCATATGGCCCCAAACTCAAAATGAATTTAATTATTTATGTTTCAATTTCTATGAGTCATCCTCAAACTTTTTTTTCTTTTTCTTTCATGATTTTTTTTTTCTTTTTCAGGGCCACCGACCATCTCCAGCACACAGACTCAGCAAGCTTTACATGGAGAGAAAGGACAAATCAAATGTTTCATCCGAAGCACACCTCCTCCCGACCGCATTGTGAGTATATCTCTCATCTTGGTCAGCCTCATTTTATTGCAAGCAACACACTTTCAACATTAAAATCCATAAATAGGTATTGGCTGCACCTGAACATTAAAAATGGCATTGTATAATAACGGAACCCGCTCTTGTTTGTTTATTACACATGGACGGCAAATAAAAGGCTGAAACATTTTTGCAGCATTTGCCCCGTTGTTTACTCGGGCATATGAACCCTTAGTTTCTCATTTAATCCACACTTATGCTTTGTTAGCACTGATCCCATTAAGATTTATGGCCCCTTATATAAACAACCGACTCTCTGTGCTCACTTTGCGCTTAATACTAAATTGTGTGTGTGTGTGTTTACAGGTGTGTACGTGCTTGCACATGCAGGCGGTTAATTGCCGTACTTTGTCATCTAATGTGGTTTTATGATATTGATGTCCAGAGCTAAGTAGCAACATAATTAATATCAGATTTATTCGGGAGGTGTCCCTGTGGAGTTTGGGCGGCTGGGTCTTGAGTGTTTATCGCGGATTCTATTCATTTCAGAGCAGTGAAGCCATTCATTGTTAGGTGTGCCTATGTCAAGTTGAGTTTGTTAAACCGAGCAAAATGAAAAATAATGGGATTTGTTCCAAAGTCATTCCAAATGAATGCATTGTAGCTCAGATTACACATGCAAACACGGCTTGTAAGGATCGCACTCTTGCGCACTGTCCTGAATCTGAACCCATAAAGAGGTTTATTAGGAAATCCTCATCTTTATACTTTGCGCTGATCATTTTCTTTATTCAAAAATAACATCCACCTGCAACGTCTTGCCGCCTCCTACTTGTTTAGTTCCAAAAAAATGCACATAACGTGGTGAAAAGCCATGTGCTTAGAGCACATGCAGTTTTTCCAATTACCCGTTCCACATTAGCTCAGTCTGCAGATGCTGGAGGTACCTCAGTGAGTCGGCAGCTTGTCAAACAGAAAGGAGCAGCAGGAAATGGGCAATTAACAGGAACAAAAAAAAAGTTTTAACCAGGACACAGGGTTCAAGTCCTTTATAACCCTCCACTAAAGAATCACTTAGCTGTTCACCCCCAAATAAGATTAGCCAACGCCCATGCATTGATGCCAGTTACCCATTCGATGTAGCTACGTCCATATTAATGTAGTGTAGAGTTTCGTATTTTCATGATCATCCAGTCGCAGAGCTGACTTGGTCACCATGGACACTTGGATCCTGGAGGTCCATTTTTGAGTCCCTGCCCTAATGAACGGAAGTTGTTCCGGGGTCGAAATTGGTTTCTATTCTTCTTCTGCCAAAAGGAGGTTTCCTTCAAGACCCACGCACTTGCTCAACGCAATTAATGTGTGTGTCTTTTCATAATCATGGCATATTTAATCAGTTAGTACCACAATACGAGACCATGCCAGAAGCTCTGCGAGGCTGTCAACTTGGACACATCGGTGCTTCGAGCTAAATGCGTGCGCACGAACGTGCTCGCAGCGCAAATTAGTGATGCTTATCATTAGTTTATCGTTAATTTGATCATAACCTAATTTGGACAAATTTGCTCCAGAGGAAAAGGGGTTCATCAAAGTCAGCTGGCTTTGATTTCCGGAGGCCATAGTTTGTGAGCACAGATTTCATGAAAAAGCCATCCAATCAATTCCGAGATATTTTTGGACAAACTGATTTTGCCGCAGAGCCACAGGTTTTCACATGGTTATGCTGTTTTATTTTTCTTCACTTGCACAGTACTGGCTCTCGCAGGTAGAGCTCAAGAAACGGGCAGTCCATTTCTCAGTCTTAAGACCTCCCTGTCCCCCCGTCTCTTCTCAGGCTTGGTCCTGGAAGGAGACCGTGCTGGAGTCGGGGACATCCGGCCGCTACACTGTGGAAACGGTCACCACCGAAGAAGGAGTCATCTCCACCCTGACCATGAGCAACATCGTGCCGGCCGACTTCCAGACCATCTACAACTGCACGGCGTGGAACAGCTTCGGCTCTGACACCGAGATCATTCGCCTGAAGGAACAAGGTGGGAGCCAAGGTTCGACAGACAGGTTCCACCTTCCTCTTTTTCAGATCACCTGACAGTGGAGGGATAGATGGTAGACAGGGACAGGGCCGATGGGGTTTTATCAGAGCGGTTTTGGGTTTGAGCTAACGTCGTAAGTAAGTAAATGGTTTCGATTTTCTCAATATTTGGTTATCCATTAATCATATTAAGCTGATAGCTATTTAATTTCATTTTAAATGACTAAAATCAGTGGATACAAAGCCTTTTTACTTGGATGTGACATACATAAAAAAACATTTGAACTTATTAAAAAAAAAAATATATATATATATATATATTCCTCAAAAATCATATTTTACCAATTGCTTCACTGCCGCATGGTAATACACAGCTACATTGCTTGGCCTAAATTCAGCGACGTTTGATGTACATGATGCTGTCGATAAATTCCTTACAAATTAGTTTTCGGGGTGAACACAGAGTGCAGCTCTCGGGCAATTTGAACTTGCTGACCACGGGCATTTTCAAACACGAGATACGCGGTACCCCCTGCTCACTTTGTGTAACAGTGAAATATAACACTCGTATATCGGTTCAAAAATGCATACTTTTTATCCGTCGACCTTTTCCCTTCCACCACGAGGCAGGCTGCTTTCTACCCGCTTATCGCAAATGATAAATTATAAGCTGCTTAGGGGAGAGTGACACTGATCAACGGAGACATCAACGAGGCTTTAATAGTGTAGGACGAGCACTCGGTTGTTTTGCATTTGTTTAAAATGCGGGGAAGGTCATAAATGTGGGCTGGTAACTCAGGTCCTCATTAAACCCCACTTTAACGAGGACTTTTGATGTCGGAGCAGCGTATAGATGTGAGCTCGCAGGTTTAATCTCTTCCTGGTCGCAAAACGGCGCGGAAACGTTTGCAGGAAGCGCACACGCACAAACATGGTTAGGCTTAAATGAATGCACACACTCGCCGACTCCACTCAATGAAAATAAAAGCCCTCAGTGAGATGCTTTGCCTTAATGAGTGTAAATGAAAAGTTATTAGACAGCGGCGTAATGAGATGATATTAGGGGGAAATTGTTTGTCTGGCACTGACAACAAAAGGTTTGGTAATTAGTTTTCATTAAATACAATTTCCCGTTAGGTGGACATACAGAAAATATTTTTATTAATTTTTTTCCGATGGCATTGCGCCAAATGATCTGGTTTTGCTTTTTGTTGTTGTTTGAGACTGAAAATAGGGACGTGTCAGGAGACTGGTGGAAGCATGTGGCGTGTGTGAAAAAGAAAGGTGGCCTTGACATTTTGATGCTGTCCTTTTGTGCGTTTATGTGCCATGTGACTTTGTACCGAATGTATATTTGAGATGTTTGGTTGCATGTTATTGCAGTGGAACATTTCTCCTTGTTGCTCCCTGCAGAATCTCTGCCGGTGGCGGTGATCATCGGCATCGCTGTGGGAGTTTTCGTGGCCCTCATTGTCCTCATGGGCACCATCGGGGCGTTCTGCTGCACCCGCTCCCAGAGAAGTAAGTTGCTTCTTCCCCTGTCACGTCCACATTAAGCATGTATGCCTAAGTACTGTACGGTTCCCAAACACACTAAAACATGTCCATCTAGCGAACTGTAGCTACTGTTTATAATAATAATAATAATAATAATAATAATAATAATAATAATAATAATATATTTTTTTTATGTAGTGCATCTATGGAAAAAAAAAAACGAGTCTGGAACATAACGTCAATGTTAATCCAAGGTCACGTAGCTCGGCGAGATGGACATCTTTTCTCGTGGTAGAGATTGTGATCGGGGTTTCATTTCACGCAATCTCAGTCTGGCTGCATTTCGCTTTTTTCGAGGCTATTTACATCCCGCAATGTGTTCACCCACCCACCGACTGTATGTGCCGAGTGACTCTGGCGAGAGACAGTCCGCTCTGTCTTTTCCCCCGAGAATCCAACCTGTGCTACTGGTCCCTTCAGCATGTCTATTCTCTGTATACTACAGAGGAAGCGCACCTGGTTATGCCCTCACTGCCCGTCTCCATCTGTGCTCACCAGAGAGAACTTGCAAGCAAAATTAAGACAGAAAGTAAGACTTTGTTATATGACAGTATCATCAGCATTGTCCCGAAACAGAATGAGCCGCCCGCGGAGGGATGTGCGAGATTGCCTATGTGTGCAGAAAAAGAAAATCTTGGAGTTGGCAGGAGACAAATGATTAATAACGCTTTGTATTGTTTTCAAGTGTGTGTGTGTGGGGGGGGGGGGGGGGGGGCCTCG
>JAFBJU010000338.1:232153-377424 GCA_016785305.1 Colistium nudipinnis | reverse complement strand
GGGGGGGGATTATGATGTCCACAAGAAAAAAATACAGAATGTTGTGTGTGTTTATCCAGCTTATTGAGATATATGTGTCGTCTGTTGTTTCCGCCAGATCTGAAAGGAGTCGTGTCGGCGAAAAACGACATCCGGGTGGAGATTGTGCACAAGGACCACAACGCGGCGCGAGAAAACGAAGAGCACACCTCCATGAAACAACTGATGGTGAGTGTGAGTGTCACAGCATACTACTTTCCTCTTCTTTACACTGTTCCCAGAATTGTTGTTGAAAGAAAATGTGGTTTGCCTCGCGCCAGCCAATTATGACAAAACGCGCTAAAGGACTTTTGTTCAATTCCATCAAAGTCACAAAATATATTACGTCGGTCTTGGCAGCCACGGATGCAAACCGCACCTACCAGTGTGATATATTTTCTTTGCGTTTCCTTCTAAAACCCACGTTACCATAATGAATGCGCTTAATTATTTGCTCTGCGTTTTTCTCGCCGAGTACATTACGTTGAGTAATGGCAGAAAAAACAATGTTGATGGTATATGTGCCGCAGTCAAAGCGCATTATTTATTACGGCCCCATTTATTAATGCGACGCCAGTAGAACAGAGAGCACAATGCGTTGTAACGATGGAGATTGCGATGTATCCTGGGTAATCCGACAGTGGGTGTGCTTCTCTATTTAAGTGCCTTTTCAGACACACAAAGAAATGTTCCTTCTTTTGGCCGCACCGGTGTTCTGGTTTCCATGCGGTCTGCTCCAGGGCTGGGCTATTTGTAGATCCAGGGTTCGGATTACATTTTCTTTCAATACAGTCAATACTTGATGCCGGTGCATGGGGAATAAGCTTAGCCACCTTGCGCCTCTACATTTTGTGAAGCTAAATGGAAAGATATTTATGGACACGTCAGTAATGTTTCCTGAGATCCCCCTTTGATGAAGGTAAAACGTCAGAACAATAAAATATACATTTATGTAAAAATTGAGACTTAAAAAAAATCTCCCTTCCCCCACAGGTCGAACGAGGCGAGTTCCAGCAGGAATCTGTCCTGAAGCAGCTGGAGGTATTACAAGAGGAAGAGAAGGAGTATCAGCACATTAAGGTACGCCTCACGACACAGCGGCGGCGTGAACGCGGGAGAACGAGGGCAAACGGTGGTGAGGGGAGAGAATGCCTTCAACTCAGGGACCAAAAAATTGATAAAAATAAATAAAAAGATCTATCCCTCTCTTGCTGCCCGTTATTTTGGAAGGCCAAGTCCACTGGCCAAATGACTCCTGATAGAGATCTGATTTTATTAATTAGTTTCCCATCGACCGTGGTTGGAGAATTAGAGGCTGGTTGAGCCTGAGGCTGTTATGTAAGTGACTTAAGTTATTGCTTTTAGCACATAGATGGGATTGGACTATTTTAAATAGCACATCGGATTGGGAGAAGTGCTGGTTATGTATGAGATCTGCTGATTCAGCTCTCTCAGCCGGATGTGTAGCCTATCACAATTTGGAATCTTTTTTTTTTGTATTTTGCAAAACTTTTTTCCACATTATTAAGACACTTTCTGTTCACATACAGTATGTCCTTTGGGACCTGCAGATGAACTTTTAGCTGGCCTACTACGCTTAACCTAGCTTCGCTTACTTAAATTAGGATATAAGTGAATTATAGTTGTGATTATTTTGTGTTGAAGCATCTCGCAGCTTTATTATAATATAATTGTGCATTCCAAAACTTTTAAAAGAATCCCCCACACCTACTGTATTTTTTCATATTTATGAGTTAAGTCCTCCAAATTTCAGCTTAACCTCCTCCTGAATCCTTTTCAGCGGGACCACGGGTGTTATTTTCACAGTCAACAACCACATCTACTGTGAATCACAGGGGGTGATATGAGTTAGGAAATCAGTGGGCGGCCAACGTGTTTATTTGTCAGGCGTCACCAAGTGTTGGTCACAGCACAGTTACATATACATACAGAAAATACAGAAATCTGACCCATGGCACCACCCTACTGTTGATCAGTGACATCTATAGTCATTACGACTAAGATTGCCACTGTGGACAGATCCGACCTATTCAATGAAGCCAATGTGCACCGAATGTAATAAATTTGGATTTCAGGGCTGTTTATTGCCCTCCATTTATTTAGGTGGCAATGAATGGATCAGCCTGTGAGGAAGAAGCCCCTTTGCTCTCAGTTCGCACATGAACGCGGTTTACAGCTTGTAGCTTCCCAATAAAGGATCCCATGTGCGACTTGGCAGACATAGATAGATAGACATTCTTGTTTCTAGAGCTTATTGTGGTAAAATACTGCTCTCATGCAAAAGAAAAAAATACATAGTTCAAGTTATTCACATTCAAAGTGAGGTTGTTTGCCATCCCTTGGCTTTCATGTAAATGCGCCAGTAAATCAAGCACAGAAGACTATCTCAGAAAGGTGTTTATTCCACCTCTGACCTGCATCGCGCAGATGAATTCCTGCGCTGCAATTTGCGTGACGCTTATAATACAAAGATTGTATCGCAATTCCCATCCTATATGTGGTGAGGTGCAGCGGGGGGAGTGTGTTCAGGCACGCCGCTGATAAGGCACAAAGGCAAAGCCTGTCCCGCTCATTTGTCTTCTTGTCCAAACCGATGTTGGCACCGGCTCCCTCGAGTGTGCTTCTGTTCTGTTTGCCTGCTTACCAGCACCCCTGCAGCCCCCGGGCAGAATTTTTTGATCCTCGCTAATGACAGCGTGCTTGAGGCGAGAGGGATGTTGTGACAGGGGGGGGGGGGGGGGGGGGGGGGGGGGGGGGGGGGGGGGGGGGGGGGGGGGGGACTGAAAACACACAAAGGCCAGACGCGAGCGATCTCCCTGCCGGCCGTCTGATAACGACGTGCCTAACGAGGACCCTCTCAGATTCCCTCCTCTCATTTCCTCATTATGAGCATTCTTCTTCTTATTTTTGGGGGGATTTGCCACCGCGCTCACTGCGCTTGACATTTACATCCATTCGCCGGGGGAATCCAAAAAGAAAAAGGGACTAAAAACAGAAACACACACACACACACACGCCCCGACTGAACCCTTAGCAACAGCATGGCGCCTGCAGCCTGGCAAACAAGTGGCACAAAGCCATTTCTGAGCATGCACGAAATTACCGACAGTGCAATGAGGTCCAATTAAAGCTGGTGTGTGAGTAAACTTTGCCGTGACATGTAGGACGCCAGACTATGAATCATCAAGGCCCACTTAATTAGCAGGAAACGTGATTTTAAGGTTAGTGTGGGGGCGGACTAAAATCCTAGCGCTTAGCTTCGCCACGTTTTTTTTTTTTCATTTTTCCCATGATGCACGCAGCGGCAGCCAGTTTCCTTATTTATGCAGCTATTGGAGTGGTAATCACTGCCGGTTTGACCTTGGCTCTGCTGAGATTTGAGCGGAATACGTGTAGATTTAAAAATAGATTGTTTTCATTTTTTCTTACACAAACACAACAGGTACAACAAAAACCAACACCAACAACAATGATATTTCTCCCTTGTGTTGTTTGAAATAGGACCCCACCAATGGCTACTACAGCGTCAACACCTTCAAGGAGCACCACACGCCGACGGCAGCGGGGAACCAGTCGGCCGAGGTGAGGAACCCCACCAACACGGCTACCCTGGGCAAGCAGCGGGTGCCGACGGGCATGTCCTTCACCAACATCTACTCCACGCTGGGGGCGGGGCCCAACCGCCTGTACGACTACAGCCAGCGCTTCGTGCTGGGCATGGGCAGCAGCTCCATCGAGCTGTGCGAGCGCGAGTTCCAGCGCGGCTCGCTCAGCGACTCCAGCTCCTTCATCGACACGCAGTGCGACAGCAGCGTCAGCAGCTACAGCAAGCCCGACGGCTACGTGCAGTTCGACAAGGACAGCAAGGCCTCGGCCTCCTCCTCCTCCCACTACTCCCAGTCGTCCTCGCAGAACTCGGACCTGACGCGGCCCCTCCAGAAGCGCATGCAGACCCACGTCTGACCACCAGGGGGGGGGGCGGGGTGCGTAGCGAGAATTTCGGGATTGTAAAATAAAAACTTGGGAACAATTCGCTCCCAGGGGGGGGGTCACGACTTTGTGTTTCCACTGGACGCCCCGGGGACTGGCTTTAACACACCGTGTGACTTGTTGACTTCTCCATGTTCCCCCCAACCCCAAAAAAAGTGGATCAAGAAGCCTTATATTTCTCACGCTCAACTCATCCGCCGCCCTCTTTTCTTTTTAAACCCCATAATCAGAATTGTGCCACAGAGAGGTTATTAGCCAACGCAGAGACAACACAAGCTGGGATTCTGGAGATTCAGTACTCGCCGGTGGAATTGTTATCAGATTGGGGGGCAGTGAAGCTTTTGTGTGACAGTCAGTTGCCGCCGGACAAAGACAGTTTTTTTCTGCCTTTTGAAGAAAAAGCTGGGATTGGCGCAGGATAACGAGTGCCCTGCCGCTCTCCTGTAGATTGAAGCACAAAAAATGAATGTGCATGCTGTTTTGGTGAGAAACGATAACTCTTCCCTCACCCCGGCCTTTCCGTCCAAACTCTGTACGTTAAGCCGGGCTCTCCCGCGTGGGAGGAAGAAAACTTCTCCGTGTGCCCACAGACGTCTGGAGCGTCGGAAAAAGATGGGAGATGGGTTTTTTCTCTCGGCGGCCGCATCTAGGCCACAGAGCCGAGCAGATAAAGAGGGGCCGAGATCTCGTTGGAAATCACTGAGTCATTATTTTACTTTGACACTCAGCGATACAAGAACGTCAGTGTACATATTGGACTGCAATTTATTTTCTTCTTGCATCTCATTTCTGATTAATGGACTCTGAAGGAGACACGGGGCGCCCACTGCTTTTTTCCATATCATCTTTGCCTTCAGCGTCTCTTTGAACCGTGTCAAAAACAAGCTTTTGACGAAGTGAGACAGACGTACTCTTATCATCAGCTCTTCATTTGATGGGGAGCTGCGTCCCTGATCCTCGGCCTGACACTTTCCGGGGGGGGGGGGGGGTTACCTGTTACATGAAATGTGAACACTAGCTTCTTATTGTGCCGTGAGCCCACTGGTGTCGTCCATTTTTTTTTTTTTTTTTTTTTTACATATCAGTTTAAACGGGAGCTCCCGACTGTACACCAGCCAGCCGCCGCCCTAGGCATGGAGGGACGCGAGGCGCCCGTTTAGAAAATGTCTTTTGGTTTTGCTGTGTACCGTTTATTTTTGGCTACCGCCGAGCTGCGTGTGGCACACTGACCCTCTTCCAAGTGCACCAGCTGCATTGTGTGAGGGTTCGGGTCGCCACTTCCTGTGACAATACATGAATTGGTTATTTCAACACTGACACTACTCTTCTTTCGTTGGGATTAGAGAGAGCAGTAGTGATTTAACTTGCAGCTGAGCCACGCAAACGCTCGTGCATTAGGTAAAAAAAAAAAATTCAAAGCCAGCCTGTTGTCAAGAGCGTTGTTGTCACGTTTTGTGCTTTGTGGCAATTAAATCTCGACCCTTAATCAAATGTAAAGCTGAGACACGGATGTCTTCTTTAAGCCGGCCACAGATCCATTTTTTTTTTACAATCTCACGCCACTGGGAGCCTCGCGCGTGTCTCTGTTAGTTTTCACGGTCTGCTCCACCCTTAACTTTATAAAATCAGCCCGGGATGTTATTTGATCAGATCCGTGGTGGCTAAAGTTTCTGGGAAATATCAGCCAGAAAAGAAAAAGAACGGCGGCTCGCAATTGCGATGTCACTTTTGTTTTGGGTAAATAGTATCACAACGGAACACCAAGTATTTATTATCTGATCAGGGCGTTTTTTTCCGTTTATTCTGTTGAAGTGAGCCGGAAACTCTGGAGTCTGAAACTCAAACCCGTGGAAATACCCAGGCGAGGCGTTTTTCTGACAAAAGCAAGTTGTTGTTGTAAGCACTTTACACGTGATTATATCCCAGGCATTTGAATAGGGTGTTCCACTTGAGTGGCAGTGGTTTGGACTCTAATTTTACAAATGGATCGGTGCCCATTGTACAGCTTAAGACAAAAAGCTCTGTTTCAATGCTGATAATCCAGCTTGGCACTCAGCAGACTGTATATAAATCTCTCATGCTGTCTTACTCTGTATATAATTCATTTTCTTTCCTGCCGTTCCTTTCTTTCTCCGTCAGATTTCGCAAAGCGAAACAAACCCACGTGGCGCCCAAACTGTACCGGCGGACAATCACTTTATTTTTTTCTTTTGTTTGATTCCCGCGTTTGTTTTTCTCACAGAAGGCGCGGGTGAGGAGTTTTCTCCAGCCCGTATCTCAGGGGTGGGGGCGGGGGGGTCTCACACTCTGTACACAGAGCACACAGGAGGCCACAGGATGAGAAGCTGAAGCTCAGCCGGGCCGGCTTTGAAGTGAGATGCAGTAAGAGGTTATTACACCTTCAGCCCTTCGGAGAGATGCCCAGATGCCCAGACAATTTATTACATTTTGGCACCACGATGACTGGCAAGTATATCTGTGCCAACATTTTATTTTTCTCCTCAGCGGTCGTGAGTGCAGGAGATTAAAAAAAAAAGAAAAATCTTACCTGATATCGGCAGGAGTCAAATACGTAAATGTGATCTCGTTTGCATGGGACAAGATGCAATTTTCCCCTTATATTATTATTTGCATATGTTAGGCAATCATTTTACAACCACTGCCTCCAAATTCGGGGAAAAAAAATAACATTCAACTCAAAAATATACTAAATTTGCCTTTCGAGTGCGAGGGGTCCAGTTCTCCTTATCTGTTGCGGCTCTCGCACTCATCCAAACATAATGCGTTTTCCCAGTCCAGAGAATCTGCACGCCACACAGCCAACAGATAAATATTTGATAGGCTAGCCTCCTGTCCTACCTCCCCACGGCACCATGAAGGCACCGTAGGACGCGAGTGCCCCGTCTGCGCCTGGGTACGAAAGCCCGTGGGGGGGCGGGGGACTCGGCCAGGCCTCTCCCGAGGACGCCTGCCTGGCCGGTGGCTGGCGGCGGGCTGTTTGCCTTGCCACGGGATCATGCCAGTGCATAGCAGATGAACAAACATAGAGCGGGAACAATTAGCAGAGGTTGCTGCCCTGTTCTGATAAGAAGAAAAAAAGAGCGGAGGACGCAGGGCGCTGTGTTGTTCAGAGAAGCCAAAGGCCGGCCTCTAGGTCACTTCAAGGACATTTCTGAGGCGAGAGACGCAGGTTCAGGGGTGTTGGTAACCTTCCCCGCGGCCATAACGTATCTGTGTCCGCCTGAAAACCTTGGTTTGAATAAATAGGGAAAAAAAAAAAAAAAAAAAGATACAGCAACGCTGAACATATGTATCGTCCATATCTCACCTTTGTGTGCAAGGGGCCGATTTGCATAAGGCTTTTTAAAGATTGATGGGTGTTTGTTTAATGGCGGAAGAGACGAGAGAGAGAGAAGGTGCCAGGGGAGACGCTGAATTCATCATGACCACCTGTATTTCTTTACTGTGTAAATGCCTTTCTATAACTCTGTGCTCTCTCTCTCTCTCTCCCTCTCACTTCTTTTTTTTCTTCTTTTTCTACAAACCCAACTGGTTTGTACTTTAATGACACACTAATGTAAGGGCTGGACTCAGTAGTATTTGCAAACGGTCCCCAGGGTTTGCGGCACGCCGAGCGCGAGCGTGCCTCCGTGTGCGGCGTACAGTGGAACGATAAGTCCCGGGCAACCGAGAGAAACGCTGAAAAAGCATTTGAAAGTCAAATCACCAAACAATGCAAAGTACTTTGCAAATACTACACGACCCGGGCCTTGGGGGGGAGGTACTTAACTCACATGGTCATTTGAAGAGTTTGTATAAATATTAAACCATAAACATACGGTAATAGTAACAAAACGACGACATGTACATTTTATCGGGTGGACCGCCATTTTCAGGCGGTGGCCCTCTGTATCTAGGATAACATTTAAAAAAAGAAGAAAAAAGGTTGTATTTTAACTGTTCTGGTCTGTGAATCTATGATGCTTTTGCTCTGTATATTTGGAGAATAAAATATGATGTTTGAATTTGTGTATATTTGACCCTTTTTTCTTTTTTTTTTGCCAGCGAGAACTCCTCAGAGGTGCAATAGGATGTCTGTCGCCCAATTAATTAGGTACAGACCTTCACAATCTGTCATAGAGATGTTGTGACGCAAATAGCTTTAGACAACAATGGCATTGGCTCTCGTTTAGGCCGTTGGGGGTGAAAAATGTACCTTCTTCCTAAAATCCTTAATAATAATTCCTCAAAACGTGAACTCACTTCGCTCAATTCAGAGCCATCTGTTTCTTTACTCAACGCCTCCTTTCTTTAAACTTGACAACTCCCCGACGCTGGGATGGACAGCTATTCTTTGTGACTGACACGGCCTGCTAACTGTCAACACTAAGAGCTGTCTCGTGACAGCTTTGTTTTGATTGGCTTTTTTGGGCTGTGGTCCAGATTTCAGTTTGGGAAAGAAATGCAGGTTCCGTGGTGCGTTTTTTGTGATTTGCGCGGATTTATCACATTAGGCACGGGGAAGTGAGGAAGGAGCTGAGATGATGCTAAATTAAGACAACCGCCTGCAGGTACCACAACAGAGACAGCGACACACACGGCACCTCAGAGTTACGCAGTCAGCCACTAGTACGCGTGTACTTCTGCCAGTATTCGTGAGCAGTGAGCACACGGCGGTTTAGTCAGCGTCCCTCTCTGACGTTTCCGAGGCACTCAGCAGAATCACTCCATCGCATTTGCATGCGGCCCCTTTAATCAATTAATAGGACCGTGGCCGTCTTACTCCGAAATGAAATGAACTCGCATAAACACCGTAGCTCGTCTCCAGTACCGGCTCCCACCCTACAGGACCAAAAACTTAAAACAGATTGGGATTCCCTCATGCATACAGTCAATACAATCCAAGGGCAATTACTCCTTAGCTTGGATTAATCCTCCCGCAGCCTGCACAGAAACAGAGCTTTTTTTTTGTTCAAGCCCCGACGTCAGCGACAATTCTCCGAGTTATGTGGATTAGAAAAGAGGAAAGGAGACATTTCACTGCTGCACATCAGACTAGCACTCAGACAGATAAAGGACTCTCACCTCAAAAGCGAGTACTATAACCCGTCTGGTCTTGATATTGAGAATCCGTCTGGCAACAACATGATTTCCCTGGAAAAGCTTCTCATGCAGAATAAAACACAAAAAGAAAACATACAAATAGCGCCATTTGTAAATCATGGAGATCCGACTCCTTACGCAAGAGATCTAGGCCAGGCGTTTTTCTCGCGGTATCATTTTAAGCCCTTTCCTCTCAACGAGTTATTGGAAGGCACTCATCATTTATTTCCCGCCTCTCCTGACAGAGTAGAAAGTTTTGCCTCGCTCTCCGCGGGCCTCACCTCCTCCAAGAGACATTATCCCGAAAAGGACTCTGAAATGACTCTGCATCCGTCGTGAATTACTTTGGCAGATAATTGCATCTGGAGTCCAATTTTAACAGAGGCAAAAAAATGAGGAGCCAATAGCTCAGAGTTGGGTGCACCGAGGTACTCCCATTAGGAAATGAGCCACCGGCAGGTATTTACATACTGTGAGAGTAAAAGGTGTCGTGGGGGGGAGGGGGGTTGCAGAGTGAAGAGGCTCAACAACTTGTGAAGTGACTAAAATCCCCTGGACAAAAGCGGCAGATTTTCGGTGGAGGTCATTATGCCGTTGTGCGTCTGATTGAACTGTCGGAATTGTTTATAGTCGCCCATTGAGCTGAATGACACGTCGACGGACAACTCCACACCGCCGCTCCCTTAACGCAATTGCCTATGAAACGTCTCCTTTACCGTGATTTGTTTAGAGAGTACAGCTGTGTGGCAGGAAACCCGCGCGACCGACATCTGTCTCGGACTTTGGCGAGAGTCTGCAAATATATATAAAAAAAAAAACGCCACCACTAACTGCACATCGAGCGGAAACAAGGACATATTTTCTCAATTTAACATAATGCATTTTGGGAAAAATCCAGTTTCCTCCACTTTGATTGACGACTTTGTGAATCTTTTATAGCGGGCAGGTTTGTATCGTTTGAGCTGACGTAGGCCCTTGGAAGCCCCAACTCAGCAGGGCTGCATTATTTAAATCCGAGGGGGTGTCTAGTAGATTATGCAAATGTGATGCCTAGTGTTTTTTCGCTCCATATGTTACGTTTAGTCGTTCATTTTAGATGTTTGGTTTAGCTTCGTGTTGGGGCCTGTGTTTAGTCCTGTCTCATGCACTTCTTTTTAAATCACAGTCACTCAAATTTAGACTTGTCACTCACTTCCTGTTTTATTGTGGACCCACCTCTGGTTCTCCTTCCGTATCCCTTTACTTCCTGCCTTTGTGCGTTTTGCCCGCCCATCGTCAGCGTTTGCCCCGCCCTTTATTGTCTCCACCTGTTCCCACTCACCTCAGGTATAAAATTCCCTGGCTTCCCCCTGTGTCACTTGGCCTTGTGCCCGTGTGTCGATCACCAGCCAGTGTGGCCAAGTTGCTGCTTCAACGGACTCCACACAGGAACACCTCATATGCCCATATTTATCTCCAAATCTCCAAATGTCCAACCATGAACCAGCCGTGCCACTCCATTTCCCTCAACTGGGTTTCACAAGGCGCACGTGCACGTGTAAAGCGACTCCCATACTAAAACACCTACTCCCCTATGGCTGCATTGCATCCTTGGGGGTTTTGTCCTTCACCTTGGATTCTCTTCCCATTCTGTAGAGTTTCCTAAATAGATGCTTAGGCCGCCGTTGAATTACTATTAAAGCGCTGCTGCTCCCTGCCAGATCCTGGGGGCGAAATAAAACGGAAAATCCCCTGGCCTTGTGAGGGCAGTGAAAATCGACCCAAGTGGCACAATGTTTTTCCAAGCGCAGGAATGTGGATTTAAAGTTGGTTAAGATAAATAGGATTTAAAGTTGGTTAAGAAAAAAAAAACCCCCCCCCCCCCCCCCCCCTGATTACAAGGCGACTGCAGAGTCAATCCCGGGGAGCATCTTAAATGAATTATTGATTCCGTGACCTTTGCCTGTGTTGAGGTTTGCGCTCGCTTGTTCCTGCTCTGTTGACTGGACGCGCGCTATGGGGCAGGTTGGATTGTCCAAACATTAGCTTTCCATATTAGACTGTTAATTGTTCTGGCTGTATTTGCTTTTTTGCGCGGGATTTATAAGAGGTGAAGCGTGAGGCCTTGTGGGCCTGGGTGTGACTTTTTATGCCGCGAAACTCTGCTTTGAGTCCTTCACAGATAAATCCGCCTTTTTTCCTTCGACTCGTTTTTTTTTCTCCGTCTCGTGTCCTACGCTTTTGGTTTCCATTAATTGCCGATTAGTGTGCTCTGGCACGTTACAGTCTAAACTACTTTTTGATTTATGGTCAAGTTGATTGAAGGGACGTTTTGGGCAGCATAATTGAAAGCCGCCGTCGACGTTTTAACCCAAACAAATGCCAAGTCAAGTCAACGTGCAACATTTTAGAGCTTTTTGCAAAAAAAAAAACAAAAACAAAAAAACACTGACTTAATTATATTCTCCATCATGCACCGCGTGTTTGACGGAGCATGTTGACGGAGAATCGTCTGGATCAGGTCCTGGTGTGCCGATTTAGTGGAGAGAAATGTCAACCGGTTAATCTTGTGCCAGGGACGAAGTGATAGATGAGACCTCCTCACGCGGACCTGCTTTAACTTCATCTCTGGCGTGTTGACATTTTGCAAATGTGTTAAGGCTGAAGTGTATAGAAAAATGGTCAAAGGGTGGAAGGCCTTAGATTAAAAAGACCTGGACAGTCTGCGCTGAGCAATCATCATTTTCCTAATTAAGGTTGGGTTTGCACTTCAGTGCCGAGGGTTTTTTTTTTTTTCCTAATAGCCGCAGCTCTCAAATTGCTTTTCATTTGGAGTGCGTTCAAAAACAAATGGAACAGCCCCGCAGACATGACATTTGGAGTGCAAACCTCTCTTCTATTGCGAGTCCATTTGTTAGCCTCATCCCTCGGAGTTGGAAGCATTCGTGAACGATGTTGGCGCGCATGAATACTAATGCGGGGGGGGGCGGGGCGGACACACACGCGGAGAGGTATATGAGCAGTAGTTTCAGAGATGAATTCCCAGACGTCACCATGAAACATTGGTCACCGCGGTTTGAAGAAAAGACTCGGCGATAACCTTAATTTCAGTTCATCCACCGAAATGAAAGATTTCCGCGCCGACAGAAAAGCAAGACCCTCGGCGGGTGACGTTATCGTCACTCCAGCGATAAAGAGCAAAGGGATGAGCTGCTGTGCTGCTGTTGATCAGCTTGGGATGGAACTGTTTGCACAAATATTGACCCGACTCCCAGAGTTTATTACTCAGATAAACTATGGCGGACCAGGCTACCTCTTTCAGAGCGGACCATTTTTTTTCTTATTTTTTTTCCTAGCTATTTTTCCACTCGATTCAGACTTTATTATAACGAGCCGAAAACCACTCAGTGGATTGAAATTGACATTCAAATTTCAACCCAAGTCTCATTTTCATCTGATGAGTAGCTCATATTTTATTTGTCATAGTAAAACAAAAAAAAAACACACACACACATTGACGTTACAGCAGCGCCAACGCGTTCCGGTGACATGTCCAAGATGAAAATAACCAGGACGACAGCTGCGAAGATGGAACTTTTGACGTAAATTATAAGTTAGAGGTGACAGATAAGAGTCAAAGTCAGAGATGATCTCGGCACCGCAGGGGAAGAGACGAGGTGGGCGGCCGACACACGGGCTCAAAGTGTCACAGACGCTCGTGCAGCATTAGAGGGCCGGCGGTAGGCAGATGGCTTCCTTCACGCAGAGCCACCGGAGGAGAGGGATAAAAAAAAAAAGAAACGAGAGAGACGGAGAAGAGGTGTCCACGCGCAACCCCTTCAACCCCTAACGATGCTAACCCCGCCCCCACCCGCCGTTTGGGCCAACGAGCGCCCCACATGGCGCCCGCTGCACAGCTGCTGGCGCTGACGTGACTCACGAATGCCACGTTTCAGCTTGCCGGATGGAGAGACGGACAGACGAGCTGTGTCTGTGTGTGTGTGTGTGTGTGTGTGTGTGTCAGGGAGGCCGTTTGTGTGTCCGTGTAAAAGCGGGGCACATGGGGAGGGTAAAATGGGTCAGGGATGAGCCCGGCCAAGGCTTCACAGTGGGCCAGGATGGAAATGCAGGCCGGGGCCATGCCCCTTTTTGCCCCCCACAATTCACCCAGGAGCGTGAGGTCCAGCGGAGGGTGTAATAATGCCTTAATTGTGCCATGGATGGGAATTATTGAGTTATTCACACAAGCGCGGAAGAAGAGGGTTCGGCCCAGGGGTGGTGACCGAGCCTGCAGTCAAGGGAAGGATGGAGAGCGGAGAGAAAACAATGAGTCATTTCTCTAATGAGCTGAACATTCCCTCCAAGTGTCTCCTGGTCAGTCGGATGCGAAACCATTCACATCGCAAAACAACCTCTTTGATGACACTGTGTGAGCGGAGAGTTACTAATTAGGCACATAAAGCGAGCCCCAAAGATCCATCATGCAAGATGTCACTGAGTGTTATCAATACACGTGTGCGCTGCTCTGCGTTTATTCCTTCATTTATTCATTTTCTCTCTTTGAAGATGACCTCATTGCCGACGGGCTAAACAGTCCGCGGAGACTCAGGGCATCATGGGAAAGATCTGGCCCGATTTGAGGCGATGGCCAGATTAAATATTTAGGGCCAGATTTCAAATGTACAGGGCTTCAACATATGCTGTGTGCCGATGCCCGAACTATACGTCAGCTCAGGGATTGTGTGTCCACACTGCCCCCCTGTGTTCGCATGCAAAGACAACATGGTTCCTCTCCACAGACACTCGGAACAATAACACAAACGCACAAAAACGGTTGTTCGCACTTGTTACGACACAATCATTGCCAGTCAGAAATCCACCATTTACGTGCTATTACACAGTCTGAGCTTTGGATGCTTGTCCTGGAACTTCTGAGAAATTAGCAACCCAATTTGCATAATGGGCCCCTTTTTTTTTTTTTACTCATTTACACATAAGGTGCAAATTTTTGCCACTCTAGATGGAAATGTCAGGCGTAATTAGATTGCTGAATTAGGTGATTGAAGAACACCCCCCACCCCGCCACCTTACATCTGCGATAGTAATTAGCGGTCTATGGATAGAAGGTAAGATGTCAAAGTCAGCCAGATATCTTGCAGGTGCCATACACGACTCTATACAAGCCACTTATTTCATCGTCACTCATTTGATTAACCTTTAATGGCGTAAGTGCATCATTTGTCCCACACACCAGTCCAATCCATCAAGTCAAAGAAACATTAGGTTTTGGGGGCGGTGCCTCCACCGTGCCTCATGAGTGACTTATTTTTGTCGATCTTTACAAAGGGGCTCTGAGGATTAATTTACACTTAATGTTAAAATTCTAATTATCTCAACAATCCCCGTGTGGGGCGCAATGAAGTGATAAATCCTTCTGAGGGCTGAGTTGAAGAGAGCGAGACAAAGACAGGAAGAGAACATGGACAGGAAATAGATGGGTTGATAGGCTTCTTGCATATTCAAATTAAAATGATTTAATGTCATCCATGGATGATCAAGAGTCCAGAGATAAACAACACGGAACAGGTCTTTAGTTATTGACATTTGTGTTTTAAATCCTCAGAAAACTGCCAGTCTGGAACACAGACAATTAAAGTCAAGAGAAATCCTCTGTGTTGGTATAGTTGAAATTTTCTTTATTGTAATTTTTTTTTGTCTAGGGGTTCCACGAAGGCAATGCAGTTTGACGGTGGGCAGAGGCAGTACCGGTGATTTATTTGGAAAGGAAAAAAAAATGGAAGTAATATTCGGGGAAAAAAAAAAAAAAAAAAAAAAAACTTTAATTTCTCTTCCATGTGTGCGGCACTAAAAATAGTTTGTAATATCATATCAGACTTCCATTTAATGTCATCCATGGATGATCAAGAGTCCAGAGATAAACAACACGGAACAGGTCTTTAGTTATTGACATTTGTGTTTTAAATCCTCAGAAAACTGCCAGTCTGGAACACAGACAATTAAAGTCAAGAGAAATCCTCTGTGTTGGTATAGTTGAAATTTTCTTTATTGTAATTTTTTTTTGGCTAGGGGTTCCACGAAGGCAATGCAGTTTGAGGGTGGGCAGAGGCAGTACCGGTGATTTATTTAGAAAGGAAAAAAATGGAAGTAATACTCGAAAAAAAAAACTTTAATTTCTCTTCCATGTGTGCGGCACTAAAAATAGTTTGTAATATCATAGCAGACTTCCAACATGAAGAAAAATGAGCCTCGAGTGGCACTCAGTGCTAACGTCAGCAAAGGCTGGATAGCGCCAGCTTTATTTAAGTTCAAGCGATATGACTACATCGGCTTTCCGCGCGGAATATACATTTCATAGCATAAAAATATCAGCAGGGTTTGCTTTCCAGAAGGGTTTTTCTCATTTCCGTTGAAATCTATGTACAATACCTGCCTTATCTCCGCTTGTTGGTATTTCTCTACCCTAAGGGTGGGGAAATGTTAAATGCCTGATTTAAAATGAAGGCTTTTGGCTAAATGCTGACCATAAATCACTTGTCAGAGTTCCCCCACTGTGATTTAAAACAGTAAACTTAGAAGCATATACTGAAAACCTGAAAAAAAAACATCACAGCCACACACAGCAATGTGTCTAAGGACACTGGACTTTTTGGTTATAACCTTTAATAATCAGAATCCAAAGTATTCCCATCATATTGGACGAAACGAAAACACTGACATTCATCTCTGTTATGGGAAAAAAAAATAAAAAATTAAAGTATGTGTTAATATCTAGTGTGGGGTGAAAAAGTGCATTATCTATGACACCATATAAATGTGTATTTTTAACTATTCAACTATGAAAAAGTTGTTCTCATAAGATGTGAGTAAAGGTTTCTAAACAGCTTTGAAGGGGTATTATGGTACAGATTGCCTTTACTTTGCGTGTCGATTTTTTTCTCGACAATTCTTTCTCCTCTGACCTTTCAGCAATGAATATGTTGTCTGGTTAAACCAAAAGTTCGATAACTCTGCGAGCGAGGAAGAATGGAAAAGTTGCAACACTTGAAGCAAGGGCTGCATTCCTTATTTAACCCACACGAAGAAGAAGAAAAAAAACAAGTGAAGCGAGAGCCAGTAAACTCCAAAGCTGTTGGATTTACTGTTAGGTAAGTGCAGCAGGCAAATTGGATGATGATCAAATACAGTATTATTGATTAGATTTCTGTGTGGGCCAAGATGCCGACTTTATTTGCGCATTGACATGGTGAGCAATATCATGGCCAGCATTCAATCATGCACACACACACACAGAGTAACACAAACACACACAGCCCCAAGGCAAATCACTGCTATATTTCAAATGTGGATTTTGAGCTGGGAAAAAAAATCCAATATCTACAGGACAAAAAAAAAAAAAAAAAAGGGAAAGTATCAGAGCTGAAGTGCACGCACTAATTCCAAAACCCAGAATGCAATAGGTGTGATGCCAAGGTAAGCCGCCTGCGAGTGATACCTGTCGAGCCCAAAGGCCTAATACTCAAAAGCTGCCAGAGGAGTGCTTGCAATCCTATAAAAAAAAAAAAAAAAAAAAAAAAAAGCTATAAGAGCCGTTGGAGGGCTAGAAAAGGAGGCAAAAATGGAACCTGGCTGTATCTGACCAAAACGTCAGCAGTACAATACTTGAGAGTAAATTGAAATTCACTAAAGAAAGACCAGACAGAGACTGAGGGAGATTCAATAGGTGAGTTTCTCCAGCTTCTCAACTGTGATTCTTCCCGAAAGTACCTAGTTCTTTCAGAGAGGAAAAAAAGGATGTGACACACACACACACACACACACACACGCACACGCACACACACACAGTGGGCAGATAGTAGCACCTTGGTACTTAAATGTGTGTGTATTTCGTTGTTGAGTGTCACACTCCTCTGAACCAACTTACCTTGACTTGGTTCGCTGTAATTTGCATTGACCATCTGGCGTCTCTATACAAAAAGGCCACCTATGTATTATTTTCTAAAATAGAAGAATCATCCTGGGATTCCGAAAGCTCGTGAGGAGAGAAGTCCGAGCCTGCGGGAGGATATTTAAAACTGGTGGACCGAATCCCCTGGGACAATGTGAAGCTCGTGTTGAAGGTCAGAAGCAGACGACGGCATTTTAATGTCTCCTACAGGCAAAGCGTGTGATCAAAATGCAAACCCAAAAAAGGTTGCCCGGTGGCACACCATGCAAAACAAGGACCCGGAATGCTCTCAGTGTTAAAAGATGGGAAGGTATTTCATACAATGACAAAAAAACTAAAAAATCTAAAATAGCCAGCAACTAAAAATATATATTTTTTAACTTTTAGATGTTATTTTGTGTTGCAGCCTGCACGCTCCCCCGCCGCATGTTTAACATTTCTGGATTTGACGTTCATTTTTTTGATGATGCAACACTTGGCTGCACAAAGTTGCGTTGGTGAAGTGGAATGGAGCCCTGTTTTGTAGTCATGATCGCGGAAAATGCGCATCAATATCAAATCAATCAAAAATCAAATTGTTTTACTATGCATGAACAAACTCGCAAGTTATGACCATGACTCGGAGGCTAATCGATTCCTTCTCATACACCAAAAATGATGTGCGGGAATGAGAAAAAAAGAGAGAAGGGAACTATGGCGGGGGAGATTTTTAAATATAGATTGGAAGTTGGTGGGAGTGGGAAAACAAACGTGTGAAATGAACCGAAAAAGAATCCGAGTGCTTTAAATCCGAGTGCTTAAAAAAGGAATCCCTACAGTTCATTCCGGTGTACAAAGTAGCCAAATTCATTATCTCCTGTAAAAAATTCTCTCCCTCCTTGTCGGTTTTAGCACGAGGTTATGTTCCTGCATGATGCAATCACAGTCTTGAGACTGTTTACCGTGAGCGAGCTTGTTCAATTAGCCGGCTGTCACTTCTGTCTAGACAGGCGGATTGCAAATAAGTAAAAAAAAAACAACTGAAAACTCAATATACCGGCCGCAAAACTGTAACCGTTTCTGTGGAATGCTTGTATTGTGAAACTCAAAGGCCACGTGGCAGAAATACAAAGTACAAATTCTTTTAGTCTGGCCCATTTCTCCTATGCACGGCTAACGAGTCTTAGCTAGGCGCGTTCCAACCGTTGCAGAGGGGATGGCTCACAGCAGAAAAGAAAAAAACGCGAACCCGGCACATGAAGCGTTTCAAATGACTGCACGGCGATGACATCATCACATCCACTCGGTAAGAGAACCGGCTCTGTTCTGTGGGGTCGCGAAAGAGGCCGGAAGCCTGTGAGATGCAACATCTGCCGCCTGAGAGATAATCAGCGGTTTAATTGGAGGAAAACTGTCAATCAAATCCGCTTGCGTGCGGAGTCGACCGCCGAGCTTGAAACCCAACGCGAGGACGGGGGGCGCGCGGCGCCGCGGGGCTTGGGGGTCGCCGTTCTGCTATAAGGAGAACAAACCGATCCAGCGGCCTCCTCTCCTGACCCCGGCGACAGCTCCCGAAATTGCCCGGCCCCAGCGCCGGTCTGTTCCAGACATCTACGTGTAGATAAGAAAAACAAATATATATGTATACCGTCTGAGGCTGGACTCACCTCATTCCAAGTTAAAAAAAAAAAATGATGGAGGAGGAGCTGATGGTGGCGGACGGTGACGCGCGAGGCCGATAAAAAAAAACAGAGGGGTGAGGCGGAGTGAGCTCACTCCCTGGGTGCTCGTAATTAAAAAGCCGGAGAGTCGTGGAGACCGGCGGATGGGGTCCACCTGTATCTGCAGGGGGGCGCCGTCCCCGCCGAGCTCCGGGGTTAATTAAAAGAGCCGCCCGTCTCCCGGGGGCCGGGGTCTCGCGGGGAGGCCGGGTAATGAGATAATGAATCAAAGCGTCGCCTGTTTGTTCCCCATTGGCGAGCCACTCCGGTTCCGGCCGGTTGGCAGAGAACATCCGTAACACGATCCTTTTTTAACCGTCGGCACCTTCAGGGTAGGCTGGTTAGACACCTGAGCAGTCGCAGTCTGAGCCCCCCCCCCCCCCCCCCGGACTGATAGATGGACCGCGTTTATTCCGTCTCACGACGCCATTTCAGATTATTGCCAAAATATTGTTCATATTTTTTTTTTTTATGTCTGCGACTCCTGGCTTTTCGAATCCATTTTACCCCTTTTTATTGTTTTTTTTTTTCCCCCTCGCTGACACCCGACATCCGTCAGCTCTAATATCTCTCGTGCCATCAGACGGTGTTTTGGTCTGATATAAACTTGGGGGGGGGCGGGGGGGGGGGGGGATTTTCCATCAGCTTCTCTCACAGCCTGTTTAAAGCGTGTCTCTCTGTGATAGTATCTCTTCACCTTTTTCCTGCACCTGTTTTTTTTTTTAACCTTTTCCTGACACCGCTCTGGGCGACATCTTACTGTCGCGCACAGATTGTGCGGCCGCCCGCAGAGGACAATCGGGATTTAGAACACATTTTCCTCGTGTCATTTCCTACATGAGGGCCCTCGTGGGCGACCGGGGCGTGTGCGGGTGGGTGCGTGTGAGATGAGAACTGGGGACCCGGTCTCGCCGGTCCCCAGTGTGCGACACACCACTGTACTGAGTACACACTCGGTGACCCGGGCTGACAGAGAGAGAGAGAGAGAGGCCCAGTGGGAGCCCGTGCCCTACTCACTGCACAACAGGTAATTATCACCACCATCATCCCAATAAGTGCTTGTATTCAAATGAGGTGGAAATTGATATGCAGATGAGCTGCTGTGTCTGTCACTGCCCCCTCCCCCGTGCATGCACACATTGGCCACATGCATAAACAGGAACGGGCACATACGGATGTTTTTCGGGCGAGGCGTACACCACCCCGGCGCCGGAGCAGTTGTCAAGCAGATGCTGCAGCGGCGAGATGCGGAATCTCGGGCGCGTGCGCTCGCTTTCCAAATTCATTTTCACACCAGCAGATTAGGATGCAGAGGACGCCCTGCGGCGCTTTTTATTAACATATGCCATCTCACCGGGGGTTCAGAGTTGCTAAGCAGAGCGTCGCCAGCCCGACGAAAATCATTTATCAAATCAACATGGCTTTTTTTTTTCCCAACGCCCATTACTTCCTGCATTGCCATTCTGCCACGACTGAACACAACAGGGATACTAATTCAAGAGAGGGGAGTTCTTACTCTAAATGCTTTGGCAGACCTTACGGGCCGATTTTAAAAGCTGCAAAAGCACGGCTGATTTTTTTTTTCTTTTTTTTTTTGCACCGTCAATACGCACTCTTTGCTCAAGCTGCAAAGCCGGAAATCTGCCATTTTTCTAATGACATAATGGAGATAAATCAAAACTTTGCATTACCAACATTTCATTGGGTGCAATCTATATATTATAATTACCATCCGTCTTTGGGTGTGACTAATATTGATCTGATCCACTGATGAGTTGGCATCCGCTGGTATACACTATAGTGAACTTGAGTAATGGTCAATTATTTATTTGAAGTTTCGGTGTGATTTCTGAAGCACATCAAACTCGTAATAGCATTTTTGTGCAGCCCCTAAGGTCCGTAAGTATTTAAGACCTGGTTCAGAACTTAAGGTGGACCGGATGTGATGTACAGACAATAGGTGATTAAAATGCCTCTTCAAGGGGATTTGGAGTTTGAGATGCTGCCACGCCATCCCTGTTAAAACGGAGTTAAGTAGAAGAAAACAATCATCAGCCACGTTGCAGGACAATGAGAATTACAGAATGACATATCCACCCAAACTTAAAGCCACGGACGGCAGATTGTCCGACCGTCACTTAACTGAAGCGCTTCCAGGCAAAGCTCCTGGGCCAGTTGGTCGTAGCCATCTGTGCGTTTCCCCACTATCTGAGAGTTGCGCGTTCCCACGCAGCTTCCCTGTCTCCTGTTTGTCATTCGCAGACAGCCACTCACCCTCCATTTAAGCTGATTGCAGACAGCTAAAAAACGATGATTGTAGGAGGCACCAGCCTATTTCTGAAACTTTTACCACTCTCGCGACCGAACAATGAAAGGCTGCTTACATTGCGGTGTGAAATCACAAACATGTGAACTCGTTTCAATGGAGGGTGCAAAATAGTAAAGTGCGGCTGCCATGCCTTTTGCGACTGTTATGTGATGAGAAAACTGTCGGAGCAGTGCAGACGCTGGGGATGGAAGCCAGTGGATTGCACAATGTGTCCAGCCAATAAGAGCCTAATAAGGGCTGTGGAGACTTGTTAGTCAGACACGCTCATAGTCACTGAAAAGCTTCTCACTTCTAAACAGTATAATCTGATTTGCCATGAATGTGTCCTCAGACCCGAATGTCACAGTAGAAATCTTTAGGCTGTGGACTTATTGCTGTTGGCACTGAGTGTACAACAACTGCAAGCATCACGATAGCGTAACATCGTTTCATTTTTCACACAGAAAATGAGGAAAATACAATGAAGTCTTGGACACGTACATTCAGGGTATATATATATATTTTTTTTTTATTATTTTTGGTAAGAATAGTTCGGCAGCTGCTTCAACAGCAGCTGTGCATTTTCCAGAACCTGAGCTCGTCAGAGTAAAAACCTTCACTTTGTTCAATTGTTTTAAAGGGAAAAAAACAACCACAACGACACGCACAATCAGACGAGGACACGCATGAATGGAGGCGGCCTTAGTGACCGTCTACCGCAGTCACACGCATGCATCATCCGCAGCAAGTCAGATACTGGCAATTGGTAGCTGAAGGTGAAGTGCAGCCTGTTGTCTTCACTTGGCGTCATGAGCGGAAAGGACGGAAAACATCCCCACACTGTCTGCAGGCTTTCTCAGATCACTAAGATGCCTCCCCTGGAGTAGAAAGACAGCTGGTGTCAAACACAACTAAACAGTTCCTGCCGTAACAAGTACTCGGCGTTCTCACCGCTCGCTTTTTCCTCAACAGCGGCTCAGCTTCAGAAGGAGAAGTGCAGTGCTCATGGGTCGTGAGCGGAAGTATTTTAGAGTATCGTCCAAAGCCGATCGGAAGTAAAAAAGATGAATTGAAAACAACAGCAAACCCTAGTTATGTATTAGGCCTCACAAAACAATTCCGAGGCGCTTTAAATTCCTTGTTGCTCTTCATTCCATGGATATTTGCATTCATGTTCAGATGTTCTTCAAATCAATTCCAACGAAACTCAAATCTGTTTTTTTGACAGGCGATTAACGGCCTGCAATAGAACTTGAAAACGATGATCTGTTCTGAGAATTAAAAAAAATATATATATATACAGTATATGTATATATACGTTTGTGACAACCCTCTCTGATGAGGCCTATTCCTGATGGGAGGGGTTTGGTCATCAGAGAAATTCACCTCACCTGGTCTGCTGCACTATATAAGCTGGAGGCATTTAGCCAGTCACTGTCATCTCCCCCTGGTTTCCACAGCACGTGGCTGTGGTTATATTTTGACTGTTTAGACTTCACTTGTGTGTGTGTGTGTGTGTGTGGGGTTGTCCCTTCCTTTCTCCAGCCTTGAGCCGGGTTGTGACACTCCTTTCGACACCTGTCCCATCTGTGTCTCCGTGACACCAAGGTGCCGCCGATCACTTTGCCCTTTCAAAATATCAGGTGTGGCCCTCTGATCCGGCCGTTGGCCGAGTCCCCCGCGTTTTCCCGCTCGCGCTCCCCTGGCTCTGTCCCCACAGGAGCTCCCGGGGACTTTACAGGTCAGCGGGCCAGGGCTCGTTCACTGACTCGTGTCCTGTGCCGTGCTGACACAAACCGGAGGCACGCGGGATGTCATAAGATGTCACATGGTGCTGCGTTTCGGAGACAGTGAGTCAGGGGAGCAGTTACAGAGTCTGCGGTGCACTGCAATGCTGCATAGGAAAAATAAAAATCTATTGGAGGGGGTGAAATGGGAAAGAAAATGGCAATCGAAGACAGCTTGATATAAATAAACACACGAGCCTCGCCAGTACGCTTGTATGTACTAAACAGGGGCGCACAGAGGGGATTTCCTGACTTACTTCCGAGTGCAAAAACATGGCAAACGCTGCCGTAACCCTTGGCAACCGAATGAAGCGGGGCAGGACGGGCACATAGAAGAGAGGTTGCATGGGTGAGCGGCACAGGAGGATTCAGTTAAATATGTCTCTCGCAGGGAATGTACCGGAGCATGGCGGGCTTCCGTCTGTGCCATTGACCAAGTCCTTTGTGAATTCAGAAAGCAGCCGTCAGAAAGCAAATGGACAAGTGGTTCTCTTGTAAACGTGCTATGTGTTATTAATAGTATAAGAGTGTACTGCACATTCTGTATACGGCATCCCCAGGAGGAGCTGGAGAAAGGGTTGTTGCTTGGCCTGCAGCCACCACAACGTGGCCTTTGCTAAGTGAGTGGAACGCATGCATACACTCAGCCAACCTAAAGTCTATTCTTGGTGATATTAGAACGCGATGCAAGAACATACCAATATTTTGGTCAATGTGTTCAAAATGTGCGATATCTCAATTCATTATTTCCCATTTACATGCTTAACTGAATTCGAAATTCAATTCTCATTGGACATCATGGCTCTCAAAACTGTTTTCTATTTCTTCATTTGTCGTGGGACTGTGCAATTGTTGTTTGGGTTTAAAAATGATGTATAATTCGGGAAAAAAATTACAGATAGGATTATCCTTTGTTCTTCCCACATTGCAAAATGTCTAAGCAAGGCGTGCAAAAACACAATGCAGATAAATGAATATATATTGGCTAATGAGCAAATGTTTCACACGGGAGGGTTCTGCAGGAGATTTTTGAAACAAAGAAAAAGGAGAGGGGGAAGGCTGCCATCGAGGAAAAAAAAAAAAGCCTGCGGATGGAAGATGGCCAGAGAGAAATCCCACACGGCCCAAAAGAACTCATTAGGAAAGCCAGAATCAATAGCTGGATTGTTAAATGGAAGCGAGAGAATGGGCACCGCACCGCACGGCCGCTCCACACAGTATTTTGGCTCTCCGCTCTGTTTGACTTCCCGGCACCTTTCCACCACCTTCACACCTCGCCGTCCACCCCCGACGGTCCATCCAGGTTCGCACGGCGTCTCCTGTTACAGTATCTGAGCACACGGGAGAGAGGAAGCGTCCGGGTGGGTGTGTGTGCGTGTGCAGGCCTCTTTTATTAATTTTTTTATCCACACTCACCCCTGCCAATTCCCGCTGCCTTGAGACGTCGTTGATTAAAAAATAAAAAATAAATGAAAGAAAACAGAAGGAACGATGGGCTGGCGGACTGAAGGGTGCAAAATAATTGGTTGCCCCGCAGAAAAAGATACGCGTTAATGTAGAGCAAGGTTGTCTTCATTCTGAAGGTTTTCCTTTTTTTTTTTTTTATATGTTTATTGGAAGATTTCGGTGACGGATAAGTTTTATTGAAAATTACAAAAAACTATTTAGCATAAGGTATACCGTAGAAAAAAGGGGGTCCTGTGTCTTTATACCGTACCTGTACTCTCCACTAGCGGTGGTGCCCCGAGGTAAAAAAAAAATAAAAAAAACTACTTTTCTTCTTCTGACGTATCCTTCAGAAAATGCGGGGTTTTAAAGGCCGAGTGAGCTACGAAAAATAAAAAAAAATAAAAATCCCCTTTCACCTTCTCACACCAGTTAACAACAACAGGCTTCTTTGGCACTAAATGACATAATGTGTGTGTGTTTCCGGCGGTCGGCCGGATTCGGGCTTCCACGGTTGTTTTTCGCCTGCTGGGGGTCGAATTGCTCCCAGTTTCATCACGTCTTCGTGGCGTTCACCTTGACTGGATCTCTTATGGGAGCATGCGGGGGCGAATGGTTGCGTTTGTAGTTACTCATCTGTAGTAAGTGCGGCATCTGTCCATCATTCAAGTCCCTGCTTTATGGGATGTCTGCCCGTCCGTCTGTCTCCTATCCACCTCTTTAATTCTCTGCTGCGTGAGTTTTGCCTGCTCAGAAAGACGCCACACTCGAAATCTGTTTGGTCTGTTTTGAAGACGGTAAAAAAAAAAAAAAAAAAAAGGAAGGAAGGAAGAGGAGTAAAAATGACAGAAATGATTAAAAAAAAAACATTTTCTTTCTCATGAGAAAAAAAAGCCAATCTACGTCGAGGCGTCTGAACTCAACCAGGAGGCCGCCGGTGAACGGAAACCGTACCGCCTAGTGCTCTCAGTTGAGTCATGAGCGAGACGCGGCAGCTGCCTTGACCTCGCGCTATTCTGAGGTCACGGCCACTCAGGCCGGGCCCAGCCTGGCTCCTCCGTCTGTGCACTCCGCTTAAGGAGGAACTCCGGTCCATTAGGGCTCATCCTGCCGGTCATCTCCAGTGCTAAAAGCTTGCCTCCGTGAACCCCTGCTGACCATTAAGCTGCAGACTCTACTCAAGCCCACGGATTGTTTTACTGCCAATGCACTGCATTAAACTTATATAGCATCAAACACAACGGCTACATTAACCCACCCCCCCCCCCCCCCCCCCCCCCCCCCCCCCCATCCTAGCTGCTAGCAGTGGACACACATCATGCACATTATTCAGGTTCAACAGCAGACTTTACTTCGTACTCGATGGATTTCCAGGCCCTTTCCTCACAGAAGGGCCCTCTGACCTCTCCGCTCCATTGTGAGGCGCTGAAACATAGGCCGTGACTTGGATTCAGGAGAAACTCCGGCTGGGTCAGAGCCTCCTGAACCTCTGAGTTGTCTGAGTTGAGCCTGTTGGTGAGTCCGCGGATGTATAAAATATGACCTGAGAAGCAGGATGTGGAAGGTCGTGCGGACTCTGCTTTTGGTGGCTGTCAGTTTTCAGCCTTTTACGGATTTCACGTGGCATTTCAAATGAAATCTACTTATATACGCCTCAGCGCAGCCCTATCCAAATCCCTATCCTCCAAACATGTCTTCTGGTTGCACAAAGCCTTTCCTGACTCAATCTTAACAAACCCAGGAGTTTCCTGACTGAAAGGTGAGGCTGATGGTCTGTGGCTTTGGATGGCATTAAAAAACGAACACAGTTTTTTTTTAATGTTTCCACAAACGGAGAGTCTTTCAGCCTTGGCATTTTAATGACGTGGCCCAGAGCTTTCCCCCGTCTCTCCCCGTACGGCTCCTTGATAACAGGAAAATTAAATATCACCCGGCACACCTTTTTTTTTTTTTTTCCCCAGTCTGCGGCTTCTCATAAAGCTGCCACAAATTCTGCCCCACTAATTTTAAAAAGTTCCTGTCATAAAGCTCTCATAATCCGTCCGGCATTAATACTTAACACTAATGTGAAAATGAAGTCAAAGTGAAGTTAGGCGTTCACTTTGAAAAGCTACGGCGCCGTGACTTCTTTTTTTGTGAGTTTCATTCTCTGTGCAGGCGGAGCACAAATGGAACTTTTTCTTTCTAAAGGGACATAAACCAGGCTTGCATGCAGCGGGGGGAAAAAACTGCTCTGACTCTTACTCTACATTGTTCCTAGCTCTTCCAGTCACCGACCTTCACAAACTTTGTTCACTGGCGGGATTGCCCGGGCCAATATGTTTAGCTAAGTTATTTATAGTCCAGATTTATGGTCGAGGCGAGGTGTTAATGGGAGATCTGCCACACTTACCTGCGGCGTCGCTTTGGATTTATAGTTCAGAGGTGGAGTTTGCAATTTGCCAGCGCCATCACACCATCACACCAGCGACTCTCAGCCTTCTTCGGGCCAGCGCTCCCCTTATCTTATTATCCCAGGCCCCCCCCCCCCTATATTCCACCATCATCAAATACAAGGAGGGATAATTGTCTTTCCCTGAATATTGACGCATTTTTCTGATTATAATTACGACCATTATATGATACATTTGTTCATATATTATTTAATTTGCATTCTTCGCCGTCCATTTAAAAAATAAGCATGTCATCGAATGCCAAATAGAGGATTTGATTAACCGGCACAGTTGGATTGTCATTATCATTAGTTTCCCAGGGAGCGAAAAGCCACGTGAAGAGGAATGGTATGACTTTAAACAAGCGCGAAAGGTTAAACATTTGAATTTCAAATTTTAATAAGGTGTCATTATTGATCAAAAACAGCAGCCAAGCAGAATAGTAAAACAAGAGGCGTTCTCTTAAATTGTTCCAATGGGGGCAAAAAAAAAAAAAAAAAAGCAGCAGGAAACAGTCTGAAGCTTCCGGAGAAAATGTTATAATCGGTATTTACCTTCTTGGGGAAAGAGTAAAAGTGCTTTTCTGTCATTATTGATCAAAAACAGCAGCCAAGCAGAATAGTAAAACAAGAGGCGTTCTCTTAAATTGTTCCAATGGGGGCAAAAAAAAAAAAAAAAAAAAGCAGCAGGAAACAGTCTGAAGCTTCCGGAGAAAATGTTATAATCGGTGTTTACCTTCTTGGGGAAAGAGTAAAAGTGCTTTTCTGTGAAAAATATAAATTGATCAAAATGTGTAAAATTATCAGCACAGAGTTTTAGATGCTTTGATTTGAAAAGGTTCTTTTATTGCCAATTAGCCAACTGAACAAAACATCTGAGAAAAAAAAAAACATCTCCGCCTGTCGCATCGGTAGCTGGGAGGTTTTATAATTGTAGAGTATATATTTTTGAAAGAGTGGTCGCAGGCTCCAACACGTCAAGCGCCGAGACCACCTCAAATCCCACCTTAGAGTATAATAATACAATTATATACATTTCTTCAAGCACCCCAAGGCCCAGCACGTTTCTCAAACAACCCTGGGGGAGGGGGTGCAGTATTACAAATAAAAAAAAACACACACACACACACACACACACACAAACTGCGACTGCCCGGTTAAACCTGACCCGTTTCCTCAACATGACTCAGCTGCTGCGGCTGCTGTCAGCTGTCGAGCGGATGATGGCTGGCCCCCAAACCTCCTGCACACGCTGGGCTGCAGATGCTAAGAAATACTGAGGAGCGCCTGGGAGCCGCGGGACGCGTCTGATTGGTCCATGAACCAAAGTCAGGCGGCGGACTCGCTGCTTGGGAGCCTCTTAACCCGCGGACATTGCTCCTGATTCAGAATGCCGGAAGACGGTTTTAATTAAGCCGCTTCAGTTTTAGTGCCTGTTACTGTTCCTAATTGCTCTGCATTTTGATGGAGAATCCCGCCACCGATTCCGAGTTTTTTTGTTGTTGTGCTTCCTTCCTTCTTTATTTGCTTTATTGACTCCTAGCATCTCCGCAAATGATCCGGTGTATGTGGCCCACAGCTCAAATGGTTTTGAGGGTGATCCACAACCGACAAATATCAATGAATAATAAATAAAAAACACACTTTTTTTGAAGATTTCCAGAGCCCATCTCTTAGACGATGAAGAATGAACAAGACCAACCACAAACAGGTATCTTGGTTCTCGATGTTTATATCATCTCAGAGAACAAAGTGAAATGCTCGATATCTAACCCTTGACCCTATGATCTACTTTCCCCTCAGGGTGAAAAAAAAAAGAAGAAATTACATCATGTCAGCTGTTAAATATTTCATCTGAATGCTTGTCGGGGCAAGGGTGAGCCCGGGATTCTCTCTCTCTCATGCTCCTCCGACTCCGGCACACTGAGAGGGTTGTCAGATGATGCAACGCAGAAACCCCGCTAAAGGGTAAGCATTAGTGACGGAGGAATAGAGAGGGCGAGAGTGAGCGGCGAGAGAGAGAGAGAGAGAGAGAGAGAGAGAGGAAGCGAAAGAACTCGTCAGTGAGGTTATTAAGAGAAAAGAGCAATTGTCTCTGACAGGGGGCAACGTGGCAGGACGGAAGCTGAGCCTCACTGCACACGGAAATCGCTCCCCGCGCACACAAATCACAGCGTGCAACGTTTTATTAGACCTTGAATATTTCCAGCTGTTGTTCTGTTGAAATGTGTGATGTTGTTGTTGTTGTTGTTGTTGTTTTAAAGTGGTAGTGTCCCCAGAGTGTCAGCCTGGGGCAAAACAAAA
This sequence comes from Colistium nudipinnis, assembly GCA_016785305.1. Classification (NCBI taxonomy): domain Eukaryota; kingdom Metazoa; phylum Chordata; class Actinopteri; order Pleuronectiformes; family Rhombosoleidae; genus Colistium; species Colistium nudipinnis. The sequence continues at coordinate 348,371 of JAFBJU010000338.1, read as the reverse complement.
AAAAAAAAAAAGGTTGGATTAAATGAGAATAGCTGAATATATCCCCGTCATTCCTGTTTGATCCTCGAAAAATCGTAAAGTTTGTGGTTGTCTTCCCACGATGCCTTGTGTCGTCATCTGGCTGTGGGAGAAACCGCGCGTCGTCATGTAACTTGTCTATTTCTCATGTTTTGACATGCCGATACAAATGCTACACGCAGTACTGCTTCTTGGAGTAGTATGTTGGCAGAAATAACAACATAAAAAAGATACACAAGATATTTAAAAGCATTTTAGGCATCTTTTGAATTCTCAAAGTTTCATTAACTTACGCAAAAACACAGAGTGACCCACTATTTCTCCTTGAAAATCATGTTTTGTCGGACCACAACTCTTGATTGAGATGCAAAATAAGTAAGCCCTTGCATTTTTACGGCCCTTTTTCCAGGTTTTCATTGAAATGGGCTGTCTGATGACTTTGACCTCGGGAAGCGTCTCCAGCCGCCCACTGCAGCTGAAGATCGCTGTTCAGTTTCGTCAACGCTCCTCGGAGCGACTCTGGAATATGTTTGGAACTCATTGATTGAGGTGGGCGGTTCATTTTAAAAGCACAAGTTGAGGTCCCTCTGGTGTGGGAAGACCAAAAAAAAAAAAAGACTCCACCCTGCATATCAATAGCTAACATCAGTAGCTTCTGGAAACCGTAGTCCTTCACTGCAAGGACATATTTAGTATCGGTTACCTCATCAAGGCCACAGAATAAACCAACCAGGAATGGGTTTTTTTTTCCCGCCTCCTATCCTCTGGCATTGGTTGCAGAATATATATCACCAGCAAGTGGGGGGAATACAACAGGGACTTCTGCTTTTGAACTCATTTAGGAAACTGGGTTGAAATCGTATCATTAGTGCCATCGCTTGTTTACGTAAACACGTGGACGGCAGCCAGCTGAGAGAGTCAATCAGCCTTCATCTAGAAGTTTGAACTTCCACCCGGCGAGCACTTTATTAGGAACACATACTGTGTTGCGCTCCCGGTGGCTTTGCGGGAAAACAGCTTCGTTTTCTTTGTGGCATAGATTCTGCGGGATGTTAGAAACCTTCCTGGCCCGGAATGTTGACGTCAGCGCAGTTCCTGCAGAGCTGAATATTCATCTGCAGCTCTATCGCATCCCAACGGGTGTTCTGGTGGATTCAGATCTGGAGATTTGTGTTGGCTCTGTGATGTGATGCATCATCATGCTAGAATTAGTCATTAACATGATGGTAAAATCATCAACATATTTCTATATACAGTACGCATGGGTACTTCAAAAGTAATGGATAGTGCAGCAAATGTTTATTGAACTCTACAGTCTCATACAATTGAAATATGTTATGTGCATATTCAATGAAGAAATGGTTATTAATGAGCTGCTGAACCTGTATCTGCACGGCTGATTGCATAATTAAGCAGGTGTACAGTTCCTAATAGTTAGTGGTGAGATATTTGAAATGCAATTTATGAAAAGGCTCAGAATTAATGTCATGTGTCCTAGACCTGTCATGAAGTTATATAAAAAAAACCTGCTTATTTTCCATTAGTAGGATCCTTTTTTTTTCCTGTCTTCCAATCTCTAGCCCTGAACTTTTTCTCTCCACCCTTGGAGTGACACATTATTTGGCAGATGGGTTTCTGCATCAGGCGAGACGTAATTGAAAAGTCCAGAAAACAAATCTTTTCAATCACATTCGGAAAGGATTTGTCCTCAAACTGTGCAGGAAAATGTGCTGATTGCGAAACAGAGCACGTTGCATTTTGCATCGGACAACAGCGCTAATATGTAGGCAAATTCACCAAAGCCCTTCTTTGCAGGAGTTTGTCTCCTCAAGTAAAAGATATGCATAAGCATAATAGAGACATACATTCAGCCTTCAGAGATTTCTTGTATAAATATGCACATGCTAAATGTTGATGGTGCACGATGTTGTTCATTGTACTTTGTGTCCGTAATTCCCCCATGGGGATGAATAAAGTAATCTATCTATCTATCTACAGATGGAATAAAAGCTTTTCGTATCTGTCAAAATGCCCAGGGTCACTTTCACATTAAATGTATCTATTTGATTTCTATACATTGTCTCCCACACTTGCTCGGGGACAATTTTGTAAAGTTACTCTTTCAAACAAAGGGACACAATCACAAATAGTCCTCATGATGTCAAGGCAAGGTATTTTCAAAAAACGTGAAAACAAAACAAAAACATCACGCAGAGGGGCAACGTGAGCCAAGTTTGGCTCAGTTGACATCATTTAATTTTTCTTTGAACAAAAACAACACTACTGTGTACATATAGAATGCATACACAATATAGTACTATAGTGCAGTTTACTATCATCATGTTCAGTTGTGAATATTGTTCTTATTTATTTATGTATGCATATTTAAATAACAACAATTGAACTCCAAATGTAACTAATATTTGAAAAAAAAAGTTCTTATTCACGCTAATGAGTTTGAAGTGAATATTATTGGAGGGCTTCCCTTTGAAGCACAGCGTGAGAGGGAGGCTGATGTAGATGTAAAGGCAGGCTATTACATGGCAAAAAAGGCATATTATCCCAAAGAGGCAGACATTCAGGGCAGACAGAGCAATAATGCATTGGTGTTGATATGGCGGCGGCACATCTTCACTCTGCCATGTACACATCTCACTGCTCCTCACATTCTGACTCTGACTATCTGGGAGAGCAGCTTTCCAAAGGTAAAAAAAAAAAAAAAAAAATCTCAGCAGTGCTCTCCGGTGAAGCAAGAGCGCCCTCTGCTGGCGAAGCGAAGCCACGCCTCTGCACCACAGACGATTATTGTGATTAACGATGGAGGGAAAGAAGTGTGGTCAATTATGGAGGCTGTCGGAAGGAAAAAGAAAATCACTGCAGGGGCATAGATTCGGTATCTGCGGGTACTTTGTTGTCCTGCCAAAATTGCTGTGATGTTCACCGATGCCATGCACGGTCCATCTTAAACCCAATTGGAGACATTTATAAAACGAATAGAAAATGTGACCGACTGGCATTTGTAATACAAATATCTCCACATGTCAATTGAAATAGTAAATCATTATATGTAAGACATTCATGTAATAAAATGGATATCACTTTCTTTGGAAAGTTTTTTTTTTTGATCAGATATGATCTCTGTGATTGAAATTCTCACTTGTACGCGGCAGTGGCCCTCGTTTCTAAGCGGGAGTGGCCCTGTGGAGGTGAATAAAAGGCTTTAAATGGACCTCGTTTGACATTTCCGAAGTGTTTTGACTTTATCATAATTCACTCGCTGTCGGGGAGCATATTCTTGCGTCTTGCATTTGATCTCTTCTCTATTTGAGCTTAAAGCACCGATCAAGGTCAGGCTTTTCAATTCCACGGCTGCTGCAGAGGAACACTCCCGGCTGTGCGGTGATGTCATCGCTAGGGCGGGGTGTTCTCATGTGCTTTTTATAGCTGATGATTTCATATTGTGGTTCCCACAATCCCACAGTGTGCTGGAGCTCAACTGACTGTTTCCTTTGTTGCCCCCCGTCTCTGCTCCCTCCTTCCTTTTTGTGGGTGTGTTTTGGTCCGCAGCTCGGTGGAGTGGGAGGCCTCCTGATTGCCTCTCACGCACCTGCAGTGGATCATCTCATGATTCCGTCTGATCAGCCACCTGGTAAAGTCCGGCTTCAGCTCTCCACCTTCCCCCATTTGCTCACCTCCATGCTCTGGTGTCCTGCCTCATTCTCTATATCTGCGCAAAAAATATCTCGAACAAATCTAACGATCACATATCTCTGACAAAATATCCATTATGGCCAAAACGGCAAATGACCACAACAAGGAGCAGGAAAATGTCCAGCTGCCCACGTATAGGGTGCACGTCTGCAGTCTCCATGAATTGCATAGGAGATCATAAACAAGTAACCGGTGATGTTTGGTCCTATATCCATTCTGCGGCACCGAGATGTACATGGTTTAAGCAGACACAAAATCATTGTCTTTTGACCTTCACACGTTTCAATAGTTCGATATTTTGGGATGAGGAAATCACTATTGCACGCTTCTACATCAATGCCCTGCTTTCATGATATAATACCACTGTAGTGCGAACTTTTTACAATTTCCATAAATTTCCCCCGAAAGCCAAATATCCCAAACTTTTTGAGTATATGTAGGAGACTGAACTTGGTTGTGAGAAGCATTTTACCAAAACTTAATTAAAAAGTTAGATACAGTTTTTCCATTTGGTCTGTTAACTATATGGCGTTAATATTAATTCATATAATAATTAATATTCATCACAGATTATGACTCCTCTACATATTTGGGTTTGTGGCTTCATATCTGCCAAACTCTGGCGTTCTGAGCTCTTGTGGTTTTAAATTGGCTACTGCCATGAGACACTGGATCCCCAAGAGTTCCCATGTTACGACTCAAAAACCAAAATTGTGGCGGCGCCTGTCTTGATGTTACACTACACTGGCACGGCTGTGTCCTCCATGGTGCCGTTTTTATTTGAGCGGAGAACAATTGCTGGCAGATGCACGACATCTGCTGCCAGAGTGATTGTAGAAATCCTTGGAGGAGGGCTGCTTTTGGACAGTTAGCTCAAGGACTACAGCTCACGGGGCATATATACTTCTGTACTTTGCGATTATATTGGCGAGACGCAAGTTCTGCTTAAAGCCCTTCACCCCGTTTTCAACTTGAATTTGCCTTGTGTTTTACTAAATATGGATATTTGCAGATAATAAACGTAGGTTTTAGTGAACTTTAAGTCTCTGCGAGCAAAGGAGAGATATTAGATGAGGGATGAATTGCCTTATAGAGCTGTAGATACAGCATTACTGTGGTCTGGGTGATTGATAGTTAGCTCGTTTAGAGGACTACAGAGTGGTTCCTTGCGATTACAAACTCTCTGTGATTTATTTTACACGCACGTGTAAATGCAAAAGCCTCTCCCCTCAAAATAGACAAATAGCCGAATTAGCCTGCAGGGAGGTGTGCATTTCTAATTAAATGGTGCAGGTGTACAATTTTGCTTGCACATCTGTTTAGGCAAATTACAAATGTTCACTCAATGGGAACTGGATAATGTTATGTACCCAGCACCGTCGTGTTCCCTTATGACTATTCAGCTAAGGATATTTCTGTTTCACAGACAATAATGCATTGAGTAATTCGCTACGATGATTGTCTACACAAATGCGTACGGACAGAAATATATATATATACTGTATATATACTGGAGAAAATGTAAATATGTCCGTGTATATATATAGAGAGATATTATAATAATTATTATTATTATTATTTTATTGTTTTTAAGAAAAGCTTCTTGTCTTGCCCTGCAGGCAGGGACACATGCAGTCAGTGTTTGAAGATTTGGTGGCACAATATGAAAGAGAAATGAGTGCTTGGCAGCTGCTGTAATTGAAGGTAGAAATTAAAATGCACGCTGCTTGGTTTCCAATTGGACATTAAAAACTCGCGCAAATGAATATTTGGACAGTTTGATTTCTTGCGAGTATAATAACCCCGGCCAATTTTCTACAAAATGAAGAATTATTAATAAAAAACAAAACACAAACATCATTAATTCCAGGTCTGTTTAGAGAGCAATTAAAAAAATAGAACGCTCTGTGCAAACACTGCTTCCTTTCATGTGCAAATGCGGCCAGTGAACACATTTACATGTGGCTGCAAATGAAGATTTCCCAATGGTGCTTTTCTTTTTTTTTTTTTTTTTAGTGGCCTTACATTTTCCACCTACCTGCTACTGTAAGATTTTCCATACCTGATGTTTTTGCTTGATGAACAGGTCATTAGCAGGGTATTTTATTGCACATCTCAGTGTCATCCTCTAAACTTTTTTTATTTTATTGGACCATACGCAACAAAAAGGCTCCGGTGACCTTATCTTCCGACTGCAGGCGTACAGTTATGATATATAGTATATACTGCGAGGCTCGTGGTTTTAGAGGATGGTGCGCCGAAAACCACAAGACAGCTGGAGTTAAAGATGTCATTTTTTATTTTTTTTTGTCTAATATCTCAGAGCAGCTGAGAGCGGCCAGGGACTCTTTGTTCTCTTCAATGGCCACCGGATGACAGAGCCACTTTGTGGGCCATATGCGGTCCTAATTAGTCCTTGTCATCCACTCAAGAACTGGACTGAGCCCCATTAAAGCGAGGATAAGTGGGTGAATGAGGGGGAACGTCACTAATGTTTGAGATGATTCCTTTTCCTTTGAATTGGTGAACCTTGATCAGATTAGATGGACAGTCCTTCAAGGGGAGTGAAACAACATGCCGCCAGTAGATGGCGTTACTGATTCACTCGTGGGCGAAATGTTTGCCGACCCGCATTCAAATGAAGACAGCCATTTTTAAAAATGGAAATCGAGTCGAAAATCACCAATCCCTTAAACGCAAAGGTCGAACAAAGAAACAAAAAAAATGAGACATTACACCAAAAAAGCAAAGGCTGTCTGAGTGGGTGCGTCAGCCTCTGTTTTGCGACAAACTTCCTGATATATCGTATATTTCATCCTCGGCGACGGCTGGCTGTCAGTTTGGACGAGCAGCGTTCCTTCACGCGTCCTTTGCCCTGATATTCAGTGGGTGAATTGCTCTGTAATACTACCTATACTATCTCTGCATCCTATTGGCGTGCCGTAGTGCAGCGCATGCCTCAACAAGGTCGGGTCAGCACAGGATAACACGCACATGCACGTTGAGCTAAGGGCAAAGCTAGGACCCCCAATTGATGAATTAAAAAAAGACTCGGCCACGGTTTTATGGAGCACAAGAATAAAAGCCATGTGTCACCAAGTCCCGCTGAAGAGTGCTCTGGGGGTAACTGGCGGAAGCATTTCTCTACTTTGAGAGTGGAGACTAGCTCCAGGCTGGAAAGCAGAGCGGCCCTGAGCAAAAGTGCCCTCAGCATTTGGCGACACTTTCACGCCCCGGCCGCCCTCCCCTCGTTGATCAGAGGCAAACTGTTGCCGACGCCACTGTGTCGCATTCTGGGGATAGCTGCGCATGGGGACGCTGTGATGTGCCACCTGGCCCCCGGCCTCCGCTGGTCAGGAACTCTCCCTGACCTCTCCATTAAAACTCGTTTGCCGCTGAGGGCCACGTCAGGGAGCGTCTCCGAGGACCACTTGCGTGCATTCTACGCGCCCCCCCCCCCCCCCCCCCCCCCCGGGGGGGTTTCTCCGCCCCCCCCCCCCCCCCCCCCCGTGATGAGCGCAAACCAGAGAGAGGCCGCCGACATCTACTGAAGACGCTTTGCCAGACTCTGGCTGCATTCAACAGGCCCCTCTGAAACTGCACAGTCCAACAGATCAAAGATTGTGCATCTGCCAACATATGACTCTGCCTCGGCAGCCCTTTACTTGGGACCATAAGGTCTACAGCACCGCCGCGTCTGATATGCGGAGAGCCAGAACAAATTCTGAAAGGAATAACTGTAGACCTCGTGAAGAATGTTTTGAGTGTCCATTAAAGACTGTGATGACCTATGAGTTTAGGAAAAAAAACAACAACTCACAATTACATACAGTGACATGATTTTTTTTTTTTTTCTTTTTTCGCATGCAACATTTGGCTCATTTCACAATTCACATGCATACAATATGGTTGTGTAACTAAAGGATCGTGATAGGCCCCCCATCCCTGGTATATTAACACATATAGGAGCATTCCCACACTCTGTGTGTCCAAAGCTATGGTGTAAAACAGGTGTTTGGTTTGTTTTCAACATTCTCTCACCTAGACCCCCTTCTGGTCCCAGACACAGCATTTACGCCCAGCATTGAGACCTCACATGCAGCCTACGCCGTGTTTGTCTGAGCGCTCCTCGGGCAAAAACGATAATATTTGTCAGAGGAGCCGGGAGTCGACGCTGGAAGGCCCCCCGACACTTGGTCCGAGCGAGTGGAAAGACACCGTCTCCACCTGTCGCGGGTCAGGGGCTAATGCTCCCGGGTCAAAGGTTGTTTCCACAAGGCCGAGCTGGAACTCTTGCTTTTTCTGCGGCTGGAGCAGTTCCCACCCCCAGTGCTGAAGGCTCTTATCGTCGGTTGTGATCTATCACTGAGCTCAGGAGGACAAAACGACAACAGATCGTAACGTCTTCAGGAAAAACGGGGCATATCGCACTCAAAGGAGTAATATTCCTGAATGTATTTTCCACTTAAAACGTGAAATAGAAGTGTTGGTGCGCTGGAAAACGGTTAAGTGCCGTCACAGCTGACACCCGCGAGTTCGCCGCGTGATCGTTCCAGCTTAGCCGGAGTGACAAGGGTCGGCAAGCCAATGGGAGTTGGCAGCATCGGCGAGAGATGGAGCACATTAAGAGCAAAAAAAAACAAAAAAACAACTGTTGTGTGGTTACCGGGCTCCCGGAGTCCTGGGCCATGTTGAACAGAGCAGTGTAATGAGCGGATAACTAGGCCATCGTGTAACACGTCCACCGAATGCCATGGACTTGTAAGGCTCTTTTTAATGCTACGAGGGGATGCACGCCACTTTTAGCCGCGTTTAACTCCGGGCTTGTACACCTCGGAGGATTGGGAGGTATGGCCCGGGACTAATTAGCTTGAAAAACAATAGCTCCCCGATCGCCATTCCATTGTGCTCCCCCTGCATTGTGCCGCGGATCTGATTACAAACTTGTGATAAACAAGGAGCTAAATTGGATGTGCAGTTGTTGCCATTGTCCCCCTGATTTCTGATACCCAAACACCCCCCTCCCCCCCCGCGTCCTTTGTACGAGGTATGTCGGAGCCCGGAGCGGGCAGGCTTTGAAAGAGTTCCTGCTCCCCGATGGAGTATAAATGTATGGTAACTGACAGAGAGCGAGAGGCCGATACAGTTGCTCTGCGGTCACCTTCCTCTGGCAGGGCCCTCGGTAATTAAGAACCGTGAATGCCGTCCAAGAAGTGGGCTGCTCAGGACGGAATATTAATGTTCGCTTTGATTGATTGAGTCAAAAAGTGATTTCTTGCAGCAGAGTGTGGGTTGGGGAGCCAGCTGGTCCCGGGTCAGAGAGCTGGAGGGTGGGCGGACGCTTAACGGGGGGGGGGGGGCCCTTTAGCCTCCGCTGATGGATCCGAATTGATTAATGCCCCGCAATTAGGGAAACATTAAAAAGCCACGTTTTCCAAAGCACATTTCGGCGTCACATAATGCATGTGGGGCATTTTGTGTGTTCCCCGGCCAATAGAGGACCGGGGGGCAGTTTGCATGGAATCCACACTTGGCAAATTTCCACCACATTAACTGCCCCGGTATGTTCGGCGTTGGTTCTTAATGGTTCAGCTTTTAGAGGCAGCAATGTCGCCGGCGTTTCGATAGAAGGAGGTCCACGTCAACAATAGAGATTGATGGTATTTTTTTTATTACGGGTGTTTATTTTAAAAGCATATAATATTTTTAAACCTTGATCTGGTCTGAATGTAATCGGAAACCCGTTAAGTCATGTGTGGCACCTGACTTACCACAGATTTATTGCAGTATTAAAATTTCCACTTTTTTTTTTTTCTTTTAGATTTCAAAATTTCACTCTCATTTTGAAAGAAATAACTCCTTGAGATGATTCTGGCAAGTCATAGAGCTGAACCAATAAAAAAACATGAGGATAGCATGTCTTTTCCTCTTCTGGCCTGTCAGTTTTATAGCATCTAAAACATTTTAAAATCAAAACATTTCTATAAGTCCTCCTTCATTTACTTTACACTGTTTCTGACAATATTTAAAGCACTTGGGAAAATACAAATCAAAAGGATCTGGAAAAGGATTTGACCTTATTGTCCAGTACGTCATTTTTTATTTTATTTCTAGGATTGTTCCTTTTATGTTTTTTGTTTTTTTATGATCGAGTTTTATTCTTTTTTGAGACAAGGACCTGATGAGATCCCTTTTTTTTTTTTCTTTCTAGCCGGTGATTTTTTCCAGGCCTGCAGCCTACATTACAAAGTCCCGTACGTGATCCACGGCCTCCCAGAGGACGTGGAGGGAGCCAGGGAATGTGTCCTTGTTACTCACCGAGCAAAGTCTGTTAAGGTCTTGTAACAGGAAGCCCTGAGAGGAGACATCTACTGGACTGCCTGTCCGAAATCCTCCAATTCTCTCGGGACCAGGCACCGAAAGAAAAAGGGCAGAATCTAAAGTGCACGACACTGTTGAATATGAGTTCACAGTGTCATTCGCATCACGACAAATCACAGCAATCTGTTGATTTGCATCTATAAATACATATATATATATATATATGTATATTTGTGTGTGTATTTTCAGTTTCTAACCATTTTAGTACATCATCATTCATTTATCAAACTGTTAAACTCATCTGCCGACTAAGTCAATATCAAAATACAGAGTGACAGCTCTCACTATGTGTCCGAGCTTCCTCGGCACTGTGTCATGGAAAAGCTTCCACGATAGACTCTGATTGGGGGAGATTCTTGTAATATGACAGCGTGTAATCGATCATGTCCCCGTGGCGTTCTCCTGTCTCAGCTCCCTACGTGTCTTAAGATGAGACAGGGGTCAAGGCCAGGGACAACTGCGGGGCGCTTGTTAAGTGTCGGAGGCTCGTGCCGCTGGGACCTCTGTGCCATTCCTGGCATCCTGCTCCAGCCCGGCCCCCTGCAGCACGCCTGGGGGGTCCCGGGCCCACGCTGTCCCACCACTCATTCACTGCCCGCCGTCGTATTATGTCTAGGCCTCTCTCCGCACTCCGCCGGCCCGAGAGGCTCCTGATTGTATAGAAACCCGAAATAAACAAATCAACAAAACAAAAGGGGGCGGGGGTTGAGGTGGACAAAGAGCGCAGGCTGCGTGGGACAGGCGGGCTTTGTCCATCTGTCTGGAGCCGTCAGCCTGTGAGCTTCGGAACGATTCCACACACTTAACCGCACAATCTGAGAATATCCATGACGCCGTCAGCTGGACCCTGATCCAGCGTGTAGCGTCTTCCCCAGAACCGTCCTAAGTGAGTGAAAAACCTCCTGCGGCGCATCCCTGCGTATCTGCTGTGATAAGTGAGATATGGTTTTCCAGTGACACACACACACAAACACACACGCACGCACACAGTCTCTTTTCTTTTGCGTGCCAATTGTAAAAATAAAAAAAACAAACTCCAAATGTCGGACCGGTACCGTAACAGGGTTAGTCTGCGATGTGTTCCTGGGACGACGCTTTATTGAGATGTTTCGTTGTTTTGGTTTTGTTTGGGATTCCACAGGTTTCCATGAGGCCCTGTTTGCGCAGACGTGGCGAGACAGGACACACCAATATCTGTCATGGAAATCTGGCAGGCACGGGTCTCATGCCTTTCACTCACACACGCACGCAGGCAAGAAAAAAAAAAAGGAATACTCTCCTCGCAGATAGGATCTCATAACAAATACCATTATTGACAGGAGAGGATGCGACGTAAAACACAGCTGGGTGCACCACCTCTGCCCTTCGATTGTTATACACGGAATGCCTCAAGACCACGAGATTATCAATGTTGTGAGGGAAATTCTCCCCGAAGAGTTGTATCCACGCGACAGAATCGCGGTAGATTCTGATTTATGCTTCTCATTATGCGGAGGATTTGAACATGTGCTTTAGAGAAAAAAGGACATATTTGCCTCTCAAAGTGTTGTTGTATAATATCCGAGGCGGTCAAAGGTGGATGGGATTAAGAGTTCATGGATAAGAGCCCTCCTTTATGTTGAAGCAGAAGCGTACGTGCCATACAATTAGCCTCTTTAATCTCCTGATGATGGATGAACCCCGGCATTCGGCGTTTCGTGAACAGAAAAAAAAAAAACCCAACGTGGATCTCAACCGTCGGCTTCGGTAAGGGGCGGGATCCGTGAATGAAGTGAGGGCCCGGGTTATTTTTACACTCTTTCCTCAAACTTCGCTCGGTACACAACTGACGCGGTGTTATTTCTTTTTTTGGCATCCTTTTTATTTGACACGGAGGCGTCATGAAGATTTACTGTCTGAATAACGGGAGCCATAAACTCAACGTGAGCGCTGGAGAATGTCAGTGCTGAAAACACCCAAACATCTGTGGGACGATATAAAGCCCCAATAAAAAGCAATGAGTTATTGTGAGGATTGATTATAACGTAGCGGCAGATAGTTTGAGGTCAGAGCCCTGCTTCGGCTGGATGCCGTACAGATTGCGGCATCTTGAATAATTAGGGGTTATCAAGCTCCGCGTGTGTTACCAATACAGCACACCTGGTCGAGGCCCCTCCTACTCCCTTTGCAGGCCTGCCATTATTGGACATCTGCTGTTGTTCTTGTTTTGGAATGACTCAAGAGCATTGCATCAAGAGAGGGCAGGGCGGAGAATTAATGAGAAAAGGGAAGGAGGGCATCCTGGCTGTGGGCACATTCACAGCTGGCCGTCGATTTATTTTATTTTTTTTAGGCATACCAAGGTGCATTGTGCTTCTGATGATTGTTATCATTGCAGATAACTTCTGTAATAGAGGAAGTCCCTTTTTTTTATAGGCAACATATAGACAACAGATCCAGCTGTGGAGCTGTTGAGCGAAGAAAGGTTATAGGGAAATAAGCCTTGCCCTATACTTGTCTGTCAGGGCTTTATTTATTGCTGAATCCTTTTTTTTTTATTGGCGGTGACCAACTTGTCTCGTAATCAACAAGTTTGTGAAGTGGGAAAGATGCCAATCAAGTCCCCGAGGGTTGACAACAACCGGCGTAGTTTGGATCCATAAATTCCTCCTTCATCACGCCACACAACTAACGAGCTAAGAAAAGAACCCCTCAAGCCGTTAGATGGGGCAGAGAAAAAAAAATGACGTTGAGTCAATCACTTTAGATTCTCATGGTTTGCGTCAATCGGCGCTTTTAAGAAATGACATACAAGAAGGTATCATTTTCATCAAAGCCCTGCTATAATTTGGAATGCTGTGAATTGTTAAATCCCATTTCCATGTAGCTAACAAGATAAATGCCTGCAGCAACTGGAAAGGCAACGTTACAGTCAATAAAAGTTTTTTTTATTTTTTTATGTAGAAGCGAATTGAAATTTGAGTTTTGATTACGATTGCAATCGTTTTGTGGACTTTCAACCACATTCGGTGTGAAAAGCTGTGATTTATTTATTTCAACCTCGTTTCACATTTGTTGCTTTTTGCATCAGACGTGTTGAGACTCATGCAAGGTATTGTCGCCAGCCTCCACCGCCACACAGGTACCTGACGGAGACTTCCAAGATCAAGGATCCTCTGGCGCATGGAGTGGACCATCCCAACGGCACCCAACAATGGCCGCCACCGCCGCCGCCGCGCCACAGTCCGCCCCGACTGATGGGTAACTGGAGTCGCCTTGAGAGGAGCCCCGTGAAGCGTTATCAGGGGTGGGAAGGGGGTGTGAACAGCGGCAGAGATGCCTCCGAGGTCAAGCCTTTAATAATGATTACAAACTGGAGCTGGCTGCTGGAGCGACAGGCTGCAGCTGTGGGCCGGCCGGCCTTTGAAGTGCCCCCCGCCTGTTGCGGAGTCCCAGGCCCCCTCGCATGAGGAGACGCTGGAACTATGCGACTGCCTGTGGGAAAGAATGTCGTGCGACGCCAGGGTGACGGAGCGCGGGGCGGCCGGACGGGCCCGGTTGGTGCCGCTGGTGGGGCTTGTGGCGCGGAGCGCCGCGGACCGCTGGGGATGGTACGGTGGGATGAGGGGGGGGGGGGGGGGGGGGGGGGGGGGGAAACAAGGCTGAAGCGCATGTGCGCTTCTGTGGCCCCGGAGTCTGTGTTCTTTAGTTACACACACGGGGTGGGGGGGCTCCATAAAGTTAGTGCCAACACGGCTCACAGACGTTAACCGTAACAGACACTGTGGCTGCACAGTTTATGTCGTCTTAGTTCTTCCTCCTTTTTTTTTTTCTTTTTTTTTTTTTTTTCGCTAAATCCGTATATAATAAAGACTCACCAGTGCTTCCAAATCTGAAACATTGGGTCTCTGTGATTCTCGTAAAATTCGAGTATTTTTTCCTGGTCTCAAGTGCGTCATCGTAAACAGTTTTTGATAATCCAAGTTATATTGTGTGTGTGTATGAATGGAAAACTGATCCGAAGTGGATCACTTTGCAATAACGACGTCCTGGCAACCAACTCAACTCCTAGCAAATTCAAATACCGCCTCCATGCATCCCTTTCGCGTACGCGTGATTTAAATTCAAGAACGGGCCAAGTCACACAATTAGCGCTACAAACGGCTTACAACAACTTCCATCCCACACCTGATGATGTTTTTTGATAGCGACACTAAAAGACCTTTGTTTGGATGACAACATTGCACGATAAATCCTTGTATACTTAACGCGGGTATCGAAAGACGAAGCATCATGTGTGCGCTCCTCAATTATGATTTATGGCGCTCAACAGGAAAAGAAACGGGAAACCCTTTGTAACCTCTGTTGCGAGATGCTTCCAACGTGAAGTTCATGCGGGAGATTTATGGCTCATCCCTTTAATTACTACCTGCCCGATGGTGCTACCGGTGAATTATTAGATGCACACATAGTTTCTCTATCAGGGCAACATATCAAATTATTACCTAGCTTGCAAAATGAGCATTGACAAGAAAACTGCCATGATTTGCTGGCGCGATGATGCCAGTGGGGAAGTATGCAATTAACTAAGTCATCTAATTTAGAGCTGTCCTTAAGTTCAGGATCGCCGTGTTGTTGACACCGTAAGGCCTTAAAGTTTTCGATTTTTTTTTTGGAACCTTCATATTTGACCTTGAAACAGCAATATTGTTCAAGTTGCACTTTTCAGCTTTCATGAACACCTTTGTTTTTTTCTTTCACTTTTACTCATAGGCTAGCTAGAAAAAAAAGGATATAAAAATTGTCATTACCTACATCTGTATCCCTAAGTACGTTTTCGTGGGCCACGTATGCTACCGTAAGACCCATGTAATCCAATCGGGAGTAATGTTTTCTTTTGACTCGTAATAGCGGGTTATTAGCTTGTTTGCGTCTTCTGGATGGATCTTACGGAATGACATTTATACACGCTAATAACATCTGCAGGTAGCATATTTCCGTCGCGTAATGAACCGTGTAACTCATCTTAATCTCTGTTTTCCGAGGATTGGTTTTTATTATCTCCTTCGGCAGTCGCAGATTTGTGCAACGTCTTCGTGAGTCGGAGACATGACATAATCAAAGGCAAATACGGATATTGTGAAGTTTCACGTTCATAAAACATATATGTAATGAAGACGGCAAACGAAGGAGAACGCCACTGAGCGCATGCGGCGCAGCCATGACATCACCCCCTTCCATAACAATGATCCATTGTGTTGTGTAGGCCGCTGCTCTCCGGGCAGTGGCTGTCCATAAGTTTTATTTGGCATTTTATGGCCGTTAGATCACAGCAGCTCAGTGCCATGCTCAAAGGTGGCCGCGATGGTTCCACCGAGGGGGCTGCAGGATGGAGCCCAGGCGGGTGGGGGGGGGGGGGGGGGGGGGGGGGGGGGGGGGGGGGGGGGGGGGGGTTATGAGCAGGGGGTTTAAGGAGGGAATCCACTCCTGGCAAACGCTGTCGGGAGAAAGCGAGAGTGTGAGAGGCAGGGATGAGAGAAACCGAGCGAGGAGAAAAAGAGAGACCACCACGGCTAACCCCCCGAGCCTTTCATCTCCTTCATGAAGGATATCTATCCGGCTTCCCCCCTCAGCAGACGCATAATTGTGAAATGACGGTGAAGCAAAATGGCCTAATGCACTGCAAATCCCTCTCCTCTCTGTTTCGGACGAAAAAAAAAAAAAAAAAAAAAAAAAGGTCTTTCATATGAAAGCGGAGGGCTAACGCCGCATTTCGTGTTCAGTGGAGCTCGGGCTCTCAGGAAGGGTTGTCCGGGATGTTTTCATATCATTAACGATTCCGAAAGAATACAAGTGTGATGTCACAGTTTGGTCCACGAATGCCGGCTTGTTATGGCTCCTGTACTACCTACACATACTAAGCATTAGGCTCGCGATTAGCAGAAATTCAATCATCATAAGTGTCTTTTATTGAGGAAGGAATCAGAAACCATAAAACTAAGTCCAAGTCAAACTGAAAAATACATTTTCATAAACCTTCAATTTTCTTCAGCATAATGACTGTGGCTCGGTTTTCCAGCCAATAAATATTCTTTTTGCGCGCTAAGTTGAGTCCAACTGAAATAAAAAGTGCAACCGGGGGACCCAGTGACTGTCTCTGTTGTTGTTGGAGTGAGTCAAAATCCGTCTGCGATTGGGCCCATTGGAAGGAAGTAGTCGGGGAAAGAAATTTGGATTTGATTTGCTGGTCTTTCTTTTTTTTCTTCCTTCTTTTCACACGTTAGCTGTCAAAGGTCTTTTCAATATATATATATATATATGCTTTTTTCTCAAATAATCCAAGCACATTAAAAAAATCCCACTGTGATCCACCGAAGCCCATTACTTCAACATTAATGAGAAGCAAACACACTTCATTGGAGATAAAAGGGCTCCGTTAATACTATTACAGCAATGACATGTCCCCCTGTTCAGATATTTTAAGTACCCTGCTGCAACGGCCCCCCCAAATCCAACTTTTTACGACCCGATTCATAAATGAAACCATTCTGCACAAATTGTGGCCCGTGTCCTCTCCTGTGACCAATAATAGCCCTCGATCTGATTGAGCGTGCCGTAATGTCATTTGGATGTTCGACTGGGTTAGCCGAATGTGCGTTGGCAGACCTGTGGTCTCTGTGCTCAAATCAACTGTAGGAATTAAGGCTAATGTTTCCCTTTACCACCATTAATATCCGCGGCTTTAAAACGCAGCCCAGACCCCCAACCCACGTGTAATACCGTGCTACCTGGCACCTCGGTGTGTGCTGTCAATAAATCCGACTTCGTTTTTCAATCGCGCATGTCGTCATTTTCGAGGTTTCTATGGCAACGGGGACTGTTTGCCAACACAATGACTGAGTGACGGAGTGACTCTGCAGCATAAGTATTTGTCAGAGCAGTCGCTCGGGTCCTGCGTGAGGTACACTTTCAAAACAACAACCGTCAAATGCCTCGATGCTCTTTGCATGCTGCGACACAATTCCAACAGTTGTTCCAGGCAAACGCTAGAGAACGAAATCTGATGACCTGTGGTCAGAACCCTAAAAATCTCAAAGCAATGAATATCAGGTTAATTGGTTTTAGCATGTATTTAGCATGTTTCTAAAGAAAGGAAAACGTAATAGCCCGCAATAAACACCAGCTGGTTAAATCATTTGACTATTTGTCAAAAGTATAATAACCGCTGTCATCATTTTGATCATTGTGTTTATTTTGGGAATTTTATTACTTATTTTATGGGTGTGTGTCTGTGTGTGTGTGTATGTGTGTGTGTGTGTGTGTGGTGAAAAGCATTTCGCACAGCAGTCGATATACATATAGCGGCCGCGTTTACGGGTTATATTGCTCTTTAGGATTAAATGGTGCAACTTGCAAAGCTATAATAGAGCGGGCGCGTTGCACACTGCAATCACACAATGTGCTCTCAGTTGCTGTATAAACATCTCATCCCGGAGCAGTGTGACTCATTTTAATGGGCACCGTGCGATTCAGGTGTGGCGTCCAAAATATCCTGTTCAAACCGACACCGGCCCAGCTTTTATGACGGGGACGGATGCATTATCCAAGCATCCAAACGCGTCCTGAAATTACAAGGAAGAAAACACGCAGCGGAGGTTTCCCCCCCTCCCCCCCCCACCCCGTGTAATACCCACATTTAATCTGTCACTTTATGAAAGCACCCCCTTTTTATTTTCTCAATAGACTATACGTGCATGCACCTGCAAGAGATTCTGTCACTAAAAGGTCATATTTAATAAAAGCTTGCGTGTGTCACTGTCACACACACATACACGTGCGTTCCTTATAGCATGTGTAGAATGATTTATTGATCTAATCACGGAATGATTCATGCCATAAATCATCGATGGCCCGGTGGATTGATTTATTGATTCAATGGGTGAGGATGTTTTTTTTGATGACGTTTCACTGCCACCATTCTCACAGCGGGATGAGAAAGGGTTCAAACTAAAACTAAAACTAGCCCCCGCCCGTCTTTTGTATTCCTCCTTTGCGATATTTTAGGATAATGTTTTGGACGATGAATTCAGAGTTGGTCATTTAGTGTTTCTTTTCTCCGCAGGTCTGTGGACCGAACAGGTCACACAAAACCCCCAAAAAAAAAGGCCATACCGGGGGACACGAAGCGAGGGAAAAAAACAGGGGGGTCTGAGGATCCGAGCCTCCTCTCTGGGGGGAGAAATGGTAAATGAATCCGCCGGTTGTTATGTTTCACCTGCTGCAGAGTCAAACCCCCCCCCCTCCTCCTAAAAGAAGAAAAAAAAAGATACAAAGCTCCAACTCCTTTAGCCGGCTGAACTACTTAACCTACTATTACTTCATTCCGGCTGGAAGTGCGCCAGACAGCTCTTGGCGGCCTGCCAACTTGCTCTGTCTTTCTCGTCTTCGACTTCTCGCAGTTTTTTCCGTCGCAACCCTTCTGCCTTTTTTTTTTTTTTTTGGTTTGGCCTGATGGCCGCCACGCTCTCGCCGCCGACAGCCTGTCAGGCCTCCTGGCCAGGTTGACAGGTGAGGCTTTTTAAATGTATTTACGCCAGCGCTCGCCCTCGTGTGCGTCACTTGAGAGCCCAGATTCTCGGGCTGAATGGCGAATAGTGTGTGTGTGTGTGTGTGTGTGTGTGCGTGTGTCTCTCTAAGTAAGCCCTGCAGGGGAATGCACGCTGAAAGATTCCCTCCCCCTTATCAGTCAATGGGGGTAGGTCTATCAGCAGGTGAGGCCTATGGGAAGGGCTCTGTTTTCTAACAATTATGAATAGGTGCTTTTCTTGCTTCCTTTTCCTCCAACCCTCTGGCCTGAGGCGCAGAGTGTGGATGTTGCAGCTTGAGCAGAGTAGGACTTCGCTGGGTCCTCCGCTTTGGGGTCTGCTGAGCTTTGAAACAAGAGTTTTATTGTCCAACATTACAACACGCTTGTAAATTCTCTCTTAACCGTGAACAACGTGCAAACTAATAATTTTGTGTAACCAGAGTAGATACAGACCCCCCCTTTTTTTTAAGCGTTGATATTATTTAAGCTTCCCTTCTTGTTTTTTTGTTTTTTTTTGCAAAAAGAAAATTACTAAAAATAAACAATGGAAAAACATTCATAGATTTTATCATTCTGAGTGATCTGAGTCAAGTTCATTCGGAAAAGTTTACTGTAAAAATGAGCATCGAGCTCATTTTGAATAATTTCGAGTAACAGCAAATGAAGTGTATTTCTTTTATTTTAAGTTTTACAATTGATCAAATATCAATGATTTTATTCGACAACAATTGAAACACTTCTTGTACATTCATTTTTCTTTTTCTTTGATTTTTTTTCTTTTTTTTTGTGTGTGTGACCCATGCCGTGCCATTGCGGGCCACTTAACTTTTTGTAAACTCCTCAGCCTTTAATAGCATTTGCTCCGAGAACCATTCTTTGAAGAAACTGCAGGATGATGAATGCACCTGTTGACTGAGGCTCAATCTTAACTGTATTCTATTCAGTTTGCACAGCGAGATGTCCGACCATCAATCTTTCCACAACGGGGTTTATCAAACCTAGAGGACTAAGCATTATCCCTTAATACTGGTTGGGAGGAGGTTCAGATTATTACTCATGCACATTTGCGCAAAGCAAACATTATTCATTGTTTGGACAGGACTGATTTTTCTATTTCTCAGGGGGAACACATTTCTAAATTAAGGATTTATTGTTCTTTTAACTTGTCAGATGAGACTCAGGCTGACGGCTTTGAGGGACAATCAGGTTATCAACCGCCGATTCGTTCGTTTGCAAATGAGTGACGCCTATTGATTGATATGTGAGGATCTGGTCCAAGGGATTCACAGGGAAACTCGCTGTTTGAGTGACAGGAGAAAAACAACATTGAGCAGTGAAAAAAACCCAAATAAATCACGTTCACCTCTTGTTAAATAAAGGCAACCTCATCTGGCGGGGGAAGAAGCTGAGCGTGTCCAGTCCTGAGGATCGATGCCAATGTGGTGATCTCACATGTTTAATGGAGCTTGTGGAAAAACACTTTATATTGCATGATAAATGGCCAAGAGTGTAAAATGATGCAGATTCAACTCATTGTAAGTCTCTGATATGCAGGTGACGAATAAACAGCAGCGAGTGACTACTGTTAAATTTAGACGCACAATTAAGGATAAAAAAAAAGAAAAATGGCTGCTGAACTATTCTTGTGTGTGTGTGTGTGTGTGTGTGACGCAAAGCTCTGTGGTAAGCAATGCATCTATTTCTATTTTCCCTCCCACAACGATGATTTACAAACCACCGTTCACACCCTGCCCGATGTGTTGACAGCCATGCCAAAACGCCAAGCCTCACACAGATGCACAAACTCTGTGCTTTGTCAACCAGTTGTGTAATTGCTATTTAATTTATAGACACAAAATGCCTCGCGGGCTGAACTCGAGCGGGCTACGCGGGTTTCGCAGGGTGCAGCGGCGATGAGGGATTTTATGCATGGGCCATGTGACAGTTCACGTAGAGCACGTATCTTCTCGGCTGAGGGTGATCGATGCCCCTGTTCTTGCAGAAAATATAAATATCCTGCATCCAGGTGAATACTTGCATACATTTGAAATTGTGGTTTATGGTGCTTGGAGAAGTTGTCCCAGGTCCTCAGACACATGTCTCCTTGTGCAGAAAGTGTGTGTGTGTGTGGGGGGGGGGGGGTGCACACACCTGGAGGCTAAATCCAGAGTACGCTGAAATAATTTCCCTCCCCTGGAAAACACGTTTTTTCAGCTTTCAACTCGTAGGCGGACTTTGTGCCACGGGTGGCTATAATTCTTAATTTGACTTTTTAACGTTTTGCCTTTGTGAGTCAAATAACCCTATGCATTTCGATCACGTAGGCCAGTGCGGCACATAGTGCGTATTTGACTCTGGTCACGTGGCAGCTTTTTGAGATAAAAAAAAAAAAAAGTCATTTCAAATAATGCAACACAGGGGGCAGTTGTACAAAGGGGGACACACATAGCCACGCGCTACATTTCTTTTTCCAAGCTTAGCCCTGCTGCATCTGCAAAAGTCCCTTGAAGGGGCCTCGCCGAGCGCGTAAATGAGCGGGCGGAGGAGTGAAAGTTCCATTTGAAGGATACACCTGGGCCTGTCAACGATTCACAAGTAGCGCCGCGAAACCTCCGGGGACGCGCTCCCTCTCTCCTGAATGGCTTTATTAGTGCCTCTGCAGTCATTCCGGCTTCTCTTAAATGGAGCAACACTTAGAAGTGCGATGAAGTAACTCGGGGCCTATTAGCTCACCGCGCTGCGCGGCACCGCGCCGCCGGTGCCGAGTGATATTGCCAGCAGCTGCCTTGACGACGTCCAGCCCGCGTGAGGTCAGGAGCTATAAGGTGACCGAGGCAAGCGACCACCAGAAGGCTGGCCTGTGCACGCGCTTGGACAAAAAGAGCAAAGTTAGCGTTTAAGTTTCATCCCTAAATCGCGTAACGCTAAGTGCAGGCCTTTTTATTTAAAGTGACCTGTATGCCATGTTACAATCTATTTCTAACCTGCCCAAGGATTGGGGATATTTTTATGATTGGCTTTCTTTGGTAATCTGAGTCTCCCCTGGAACGTTATTCCGCCTCGGTGCGTGCGCGTCTGCAAAGACACGAGGTCAGCAGGGTCGCTGGGAAACCAATTTTCTCTCCCTCGGAAACTCACTCTGTCAGAAGGGATTTCGTTCAGGGCCCCCTTTCACGGAAATGCCTCTTGCACTGCAATAAAAAGTTGTTTGTGGGGGGATTTAGAAAAAGATTTTGCCGTTAAGCGGCGCCAGCGTTGCGTTCAAGTTGACGCTCAGTGCGCCTGTCACAGCGGGAAAAATGTGGGCCACCAAGCCTCCGCCCGTCCTTTCACCCACATTCCTCGCTGTAACATGTCAAGGAGAAGAAACACATTATGAGACGGTGCTGTCCCCGTGGGTATGAATTAAGCAGGTGACAGCGCGGCGCGCGCAACTGCGTCCAAGTGTGTTTAAGCGTGCCACGTTCCTCTGAGGAATGTCCCCAGTCTACCCGGTCAAGTGGAACAGCATCGAAACCGGAGCGCAAGTATCACCTCGGCGATACTGAGAGGCCTCGGTGAAGAGCCGATACCTGCGTCTCCCGTTCACTGCAGCCTTTCAACTCGTCCGTCATCTGCCGGAGCAACTTAGGCGGACATGCGGCGAGCCCAGAGTCCAAGTTCACACAGTGCGTTCTGCAGGCGCGGCTATATGATGAAATATGTGAAGCCATTCGTCCACCTTGCTTATAATAATAAGTTAAAAGAGCGGGAATTAAACTGTGGGGCTGGCAAGTGACTGGAGAATTTGAAGCTGCCACGTTCCTCGAAAGGAAACGTCACTATTAGGAGGAGGCTGCGGCAGCGGAAACAAGTCAGCTGGTGATTTACGCAGAGTACAACTGTGTTTACTCAAAAAAAGCCGCACGGATTCTACGCCGCTGACGTGTTCAACCGTCAATAATATTTTTCCAAAAATGACAAAAATAAAAATAGGGCCCCAAAAGAGAAAGGAAGAAGGTACAGGATCAGATGCTGGAATTTCACACTGGATGATACTTGGCTGGGCCTCCCTGGTGAAACTGGCTCTCTGTGCTTCACTGACTGGGCCCTTGTCCCTCCGGGCTGATTTACACCCAAGCATTTCTTTGACTCCATGCTGTTTGTTTATCGGTTGCCTGGCAACTGCACATTGTTTTCCTACGCTGTTACCTGTCCTGTTTTTTTGTCTCCTGATAAGCACATTGTTTTCTCTCTCTTATTTATCGCCCAATCGCAGGGTTGCGTTCGGGGACAGTGGGACCAGGCACCTCTCGGGGCGATGGAGCACTCAGACCGGCACATGTCGACAGGCCGGGCACTGAGCACATATTACGCATGCGGCGGTTTAGTTTGACTTTTGGGTAATTGCTGTACTTCAGTCAACATATGCCTTGTAATTTGTTCTTTTAACGAGAGCCTCAAACGCCGAAACGACGTCTCATTTCCTTTTATGCCTCCTTATCAAAACACAGCGTGGCGCGGCTCCGAGTTGACGGAGCCGCGGTGCGTTCAGGCTAAACCATTACACGCTTGCTCAACCGTCCTGGCATGACTCAAAGCATTGTCAGGGTCCCTGTGAGTGCGTCGGTGGCGAGGAGAGTTTTTATAAGACCTAGGTGCGGTCACTCTGAGGTTGAGTGATGTGCTTTGCGGAGCCGTGCAGGCGCTGGGGCGGGACCAGACGGTTGTCCCCGTCCTGAGCCCTTTAATGCTGCCATTGTCTTGCCTTGCATTTTATTTGACACAAAACGGAGTCAAATGCGTTTCCAAAAAAGAAATCACATTTTCAAAGAACTCGGTAGAAGGTCGAGTCCCTTTTGGTGAACCGGGGACGTCCGACGCCAACTCCAACACATTTCGGAGCTTTGCGTGTTGCACCTGCAGGTTTTAGAGAGGCAGTTAATTGCGAGCGCTCACTCCCGCCTCCCTTCCCATTACATTAGCGGTCATTTGCACAGTTCTACATGTAAATAACTCCCATTTTTATTAACTTCTCTTGACACCGTTTTTCGCGAAATTGGCCTTTTTTTTTTTATGGTCCACTTTTTCAAGATAATTGCATTTAAGTGAATTACTGCACACAGAGCCGGTTGTAAGGGGCTAGCAGGGACAATAAAGAACCTTTTGGGCCATGCACACATTTCATGTACGGTCGGAGACATCTTTTGCCAAGGGGTATGAAGTCATGGTGTAAAATCCAAAACACGTTTCACATGTGGCGCTCGAAAGAAGAAATAAGGAAGGTTAAACCAACATGGAATTTCATTTCGTAAGCGCTCTCTTTAACTCTCTGTTTTTCTTCTCACAAAGGACCCACACTAGGCATTTCTGAAATATCCACAATTGGTCCTAAATTAGGACTGAACTGTCCCCTATCCAGCCGGCTGTGGCGCAACAGGTGCGGTCCACTGTCTCCTCTGATGGATATAATAGCTGCGCTCGGGCTGGGATTCTCAGAGGCGGCGTAATCCAGCCCTAATCTCCCTGTAATTCAGGGAGGATTGGGTTCTTCAGATGAGCAAGTGGAAACCTTTGCTGGTGTGTGAGAGCTGAATATGTCTAAATTGGCCCCACACAAAAAGCACTGCTTGTTTCTTTTTTCCGACCGTGTCTGTCTTTTTTCTTTTTCATCTGTGGGAGTCCACGTCCAATATGCATATTCGGGAGCGTTGTTTGAAATAACACATTCTATTGTATTGCTGCTACCGTTCAAACATGCTTTATTTACCCAGTCACAGGCTTTTATATATAATGGAACACTGTTTATCTTGTTTGAATAGCATTTATCATACATGAGTTATTGCGTGATCACTGACACTAATGATGCGTGAAGTGTACTTGGATTTATACAAACCTGTAGCGCTTTTTTTCATCTAAATCAGCGCTTTTTAAACATAAACAATAACACAACGAGATTTAAATAAACAAGATGAACGTATTTAGGGCCAAAATAGTATAATCAATGATAAATAAAGTATGTGTTATGACACCACTTAAAGTCCCAAAAACGCTTTCAGTCTTCAGGCTTTTTGTGTGTTGTTACATGCTAATTATCTATACAATGATCAGCAACCTCTCTTCTAGGACCACATTCATGTTTATACGGTTATTATCCATATATATATATATTTAAATCACACACAAATCTGGAACTGAATTACTGGTACCATAAGCAAACATTTACAAATGTATGTTTAAGAGTCCCACAGACAGTGAAACAGTTTGTACTGTTGTTAAGCCAATGTGCATATAGCATTTTTTTTGCACTAATCTCCTTCAAAGAAATTGTCAAACATGTTCTTCTTTCTCGTCAGAGGAACAATGAATAAATGCTCTGGACTTCCTGTGTATGTGTGTGTGTGTGTGTCAATATATAGTTACAAATGGCTGCTGACTGAACAGGATGCTTTCTGCTGACATGTGTCAGTGTCATCAGTCCGACTCTCTCGGAGCACTAAGCTCACCCAGCAGGTTGCTGTCAACACACGAGGGCCCAAACCAAACTCACACAAACAAACACACACCTACAGTATGTGTGTGCGTGCCCATCAGCCGGGATTACTGTCAGAGAGGTTTGTACATTGTACACTTCGACTGACTGAGCACATGTGCCAACAATTTCCTTTCACCTGAGGACAAAGAGGAGGGGGGGGAAGGGAGAGGAGGGGGAGAAAAAAGAAAAAAGCTTACGGAAGTCGATGGGGAAGAAACCAAATGTTTATTTTTATGGAACATCTTACTGTCAGAGAGGTTTGTACATTGTACACTTCGACTGACTGAGCACATGTGCCAACAATTTCCTTTCACCTGAGGACAAAGAGGAGGGGGGGGAAGGGAGAGGAGGGGGAAAAAAAAGAAAAAAGCTTACGGAAGACGATGGGGAAGAAACCAAATGTTTATTTTTATGGAACATCTTTTTTTCCAAGGGGAAGAGAGTCAAAAAAAAGGTACCCTGTACTGTAGAGATGACAGATTTATTGTCTCAATAAAATAAAGAATTTGTAACTACGCTCCTTGTCTAATAGCTATTGAGTAACTGAAGACCTCATGAGATGTGAATCTACAGCGATCCATTTTGCTTTTTTCCATTGTCGGGACGTGGGAGGTCTCCAAACTCACTTTGAGGATTTAATCTAATTAAGGAAAGAATAATTTATGTGTGCAATGCGGGGAAGAGTCTGCAGGACCTTTGTTCTCAATAACTCAGGCCTAATGCTTCTTTTATAAATGAACTGTGTATTTGCCCCGGAGATTTTAAGCGATTGCGCCGCTAGAGGACAAAAAAAAAGAAAAGAAAATCACATAAAAAAAAAAAAAACCCACAGAGCTAGTTTTTAGTTAATCTTCAGTCATCCGACATTTAAGAGTAAAATAGATCAAGCCTGAAATGAAACTTCAAATCCTACTTGCGGAGCCGTAAAAGCAAAACAGAGACAGAAAACACAAAATAAAGAACCCCGCGTCTTTCACGAGTACGCAGATCGGATCAGAGATTTAGTGTGAAGACATTTTGCTCAATGTGCGGAAAGAGATGAGTGTCAAGGATGACAGTCTAGGGAAAACATAGATGTATCAGGTGTTATTCGGTGTGTGTGTGTGTGTTGGCTGCTGCTCTGTTTGGTTAACCCCGCGCGCGCACACAAATCCACGACAAAGTGTGCATACGCAAATGAGCCCCTGTGCACTTCTGAATGGCGGAAAAGGAGTTTGTGTGCACGCAGGCGGTGCATGTCACTCCGGGGTCCGTTGTCACACGCGGTTGCGTTACCGGTGCAGGGCTCGCAGTGTTGCACCCATGGACGCCGCATGCCTGCAAGTGCATTGGCAGTAAGTCATGTTGCGTACAAGTGTATTCTCTCTCTCTCTCTCTCTCTCTCTCTCCGCGTCTGTCATGCAGCCTAATGTCGGACATGCACAATGCCCTGCCCTGGTATTAAAGGCTGAGTAAATCATTTATAGTCTCGCAGATGTTGTCAGTCAACGCGGAACACTGGCTCTCTTTGTGCTTGGCGACTCGAGCTAACAGAAATGTACCAGATGTGTTTTGAGCCAGTGTTGATAAAGATAGCAACCGTTCGTCTGTATCCAAGGCCCATCGCCGAACAACAGTCCCCATTGTGTCTTCTCTTCTTCTGACTCACCCCGAATACCAGAAGAAATGATGCATTGCTATTGACAGCATTTCGAGTTGAATTCATTTGGAACGTACCACCGCACAACAAACGCGGCGCATCACAAGATGTGGCCCCCATCGGTACGATTCTGACTTTAAACCAAGACACCTCAAAGACATCCTAGCCTGGTGTATATAGTAAGATCTCTAAAGGTGGATTTTAATGGTGGTTTTCTATTTTATTGTGTTATATTCATTGTTCATTCAAAATAATGGGAGAGTCAAAGAAATCTAAGGACACACGTGTTATTACCAATCAGTGATAATGAATAGTGACATGTATGCATGTAACACCCTCAAAAAAACAGCAGGATAAAAATAATGATATTGATAAGATTTAAAAAGTTGTTTTCTTTTTTTGTCTTCAGTGTTTCTTTTGAATATTTGTTTTTTGATGTTTTTTTTTGTTTTGTTTTTATTTTGTTTGCCCAATTGGGATGTTTTTGATGCAGTGATTGGTCACCTGCACAACATTTTGAGGAAGTCTCATTTCAAGAGATGTTACTTCAGAAAAAATTATCGGATTTTCTTGAAAAAAAAGAAAAAAAGAAAAGAAAACGGACGCCCCTGATGTCTTAGTATGTCTGCACACAACAGAAATGCGATTCGCAACGGTGACCGTAACTTTGCTGCGTAAAAACCTCCGCTGACAACGACGAGCGGACGCCCGACCCGGAGCGGTGGTGGTGACAGCTCGAGAGTGTTTGAACAGCAGGAAGTGAAAAAGAGAAGGGCTTCAAATACCAGCGGTCAGAATTGGTGAGGAGTAGACCACATATGTAAGAAAAGAAGTGAGGCTGTAATAACAAAGGGCCTTTTGTGATACTATCTCCAATTTCATGTCAGATAAGAAGTAAAAATATCCATTTTATCTCTTTTATCTCGAAATAACCACAAATAGCACTGATCCCATCCTCCATTCGTTGAGGAGGCATTTTCGCTGAAATTTGACTCTGTCGCATGTGAAGAAGGGGTCAAAGCCATGTTTGGAGATCAGCGTCGGACAAGCTGACCTTTGACCCCAGCACCCCGCCACTCCGAGGGACGGATGACAAACAAAACTAAGAAAACACTCTGCTCCACACCTTTCTGTTGTTTTTGATCCGATCCCTCTGTCCACCATGAAATCAGCCCAGTGTCACGGATGCCTCGCGGTTGAATTCCACTATGTGTGTGAACTATGTGTGTGTGTGTGTGTGTGTGTGTGTGTGTGCATGTGTGCGCGCGCACGTGTCTGGCTACAGAGGGCCCTGAAGGGTCATTGGTCTCTGCCATCCTCCTTTCTCCCCTGTCCGACGTCTCCGAATGCCTCAGCACATGAGAGGGCCGAGGATTAGAGAAAGTGTCCTCTCAGATGACTTGTCCATCTGTCCCCGGGATCGAGTTATAAGGAGTTGTAATATTGGGCCGATTCATTTCAATCAACAGCAGATCCAATTCAAATAAGCCCCTCGACTGCGAGGAAAATCCCCTCTGAGGCTCTGTTACCGTGTTCTTCTGCTGGAGGAAAAATAGCACAGTGACATTTTTCTCTCTCTCTCTCTCTCTCTCTCTCTCTCTTTCCCTCTTTCTCTTCCTCTCTCTCTCTCTCTCTCTCCCTCTTGTTCTTTCATTGGATGATCAACAAGCCTGGCTGTTCCTTCGCTTCATCATTCCCAAACCTAATAGTGAGGCCGTTCTCATCATTCCTCCCTCTCCCCTCTTTCTTTTTCTTTTTTATTTTTGGGGGGGGGGGGGGGGGGGGGGGGGGGGGGGTCGCTAATCAGGAAGCACCTAGTCCCTATTTATCATGGAAATGGAATCATTACCACCCACACCACAGGAAAGAAAAGCATCATCATGGCCTAATGCATTCTGCGCCTGCATTTATGGTGATTGCCATTAGGGCATTTTAACCGATGCAAGGGGGTTAAGGATAATGCTTTGATCTTCGTTGAGCAAGTCGGCTTGATGGTTGACCTCTGAGCGTTGCCGTGCTTTACACGGGAAATGAAATTGGACAGTTTTCTCCCAAAGCCTATACATACCATATTAGAATGTGTCATATAGGTTCAAAAATCAATCTTATGTTATGTCGGTCGTGAATCTTTGGAGCTCATTTGGCTTTTGTTTTCACAAGATACAATTAGATAACAATCATTTAAATAGTAACAATAAAATAAAAATCATAAATAAACTTAGAACGAAAATTCACACATTTGTAAAGTATACCGTGTTAAGATTTAAACAAGTATATGTCCAGAAGAGACACTATGGCTGCTGTCATTTTCCACATAATAGAATGGACAATTTGCGAAGCCATATTTGTCTTGATTCATTTTTAAAAAATGCGAAAAAAAAAAGGAAAAAAAGACCGCAGCTACAGCTGCGCGTCTTATGTAAAAACTCAGAATGCTCAGCAGTTGAACACTGACATGGAAATAAAGTAGTCCACAGTGTTTTATTGTATTGTATTATAAATATGTTATTATAATAACCAGTATAATAAAACATGGCCTACATCTAGTGTGCTATTGTTCACCATACAACAGAGAGAATTAACACTCACTGAACGTGTCCTACCCATGTGAGGACAAAAATGCGCTTCAGGTTTAACATGTGACCTCAGCAGGCCCAGCTCCCTGCCAATCAACACATCATTTAATGTCAGCATAGTATTTGGAAAATGATTAATTAGCTGCACACTGGCGCGCAGCAGAGGGAGCCTGAATCATGTAGACACACGAATAGTGGACAAATTAAACGAAATCCATTTCGGATTGTCAGCTCCTCGTGGGCCAAACTCTGAAGTGCCAGTATATGACCGATCTTGGACCCGTGGCAAAACAAGTGGTGTGTTTCCTCTCCTCTCGCCCTGTGCATGCTGGGATAGGCCCCGGTCTGCAGTAATGGATGGAGTTGACTGACAGTCGGAGATATTATGGAACAAAAAGAATTAAGCAAGCTGGGGGTGGTGTGGTAGAGGATCTAATCAGAGAATCAAACAGCCGAGTCAAATGTGTAAACAAAACATGTGGAAACACGACTTCAACAGTCACAAAGCAGAGATTCGTCCAGCAACACACACAGACACAAAAAAATATATTACAGAATAACAATACTAATAATGGCAGCATTGTCTCAGGATGTTACGCATTGTCAAAGAATGTTTTTCTTTCACTTGCCTTTCCTTTTGGCACAGGCTGACACCGCCATAGAGTGTGTCTGTCTTTTTTGTCAATTAACACACACACACACACACACACACACAGTGTAAGGCATAAGGCGAAAGGTATCTCTCTTACATCTGCCATGCCCTTGTGTTTCATCACCTTTAAGTGCTTATGAAATTATCTATATTAAGTGATGGCTCTGAGCCCTTTCCTTATGCTTCACCAGCCAGCAATGTTGTTTGTGCAGTCCTGGGGGCAGAGCGCCGCTCGCCTTGTCAGGGCCGGGGCCGGAGATTTCACCTCCTCATCCTCCTGTGCACGCCCCCCTTTTTTCTTTTTCCATATTTCTTTATTTTCCATTAACTTTTTTTTTTTTTTTTTTCCCTCCAATTTCACTTTAATTTTTTGCACTTTTGACTGCATCTGTGTGTGCGAGCGTGCGCGCGTGCCTGAGCATGTGTGTGTGTGTGTGTGTGAGATTGACTAATTGTGTATGTGTTTCGGCTTGCGCTTCCACCCTGAGCGCATGGCCCGCTGCCAGACGGAGGGCAGATAACATCTTGAAGGAAACATTACAGTATTGCATACTCAATTCAGATTACTCAGATGTTTATAGCAACCAGCGCCACAACAGGTGGAGAGGGATGAGCCCTTTGGCAGGGCCCAAAAGTTCCTCGCTCTTCGTGGAGCTGTGGTTTCTGATGCCTTGTGACAGCAAGTCAAGAGGAACTGACTCACTCCAGTGTGTCACATATAAAGATGTTTTTTCGTCTGCAGCGGTGGGGGGGGGGGGTAAGGCATCGAAAAGAGAGCGGCAGCCGGCCTGAACGCGCGCGCGCGCCGATTTCTGAAGTATAATTTGCCAACAACAGCCATTCATTAGCGATCCGTTGCAAATTCCAGAAGCAGCAGGTTTTTTATTCAGGCTCCAAATGACACAATGTGTAATTGTGTGTCAACATTATTATTATTAGGACTTTATTACAGTTATCTCGCTCCTTTGCCCCTTTCACTTGCCTCTTGCCTCAGACCTGGAACCCTGCGCTGCGCCGCCTGTTTAATAACCCATTTTATGGAAATTAAAACCTCCAAGTGTGAGTAATTTGACTGACTTTGCCCACAAAAACTAATCATGTCAACCTGGGCGTGTAGCGGCTTGTTGTGCGCCTTGGCCATAAGCACAGCTGTTCAGCTGTGCAAATCGGATTTTGGCGGGGGGGGGCGGGGGGAATTATTCTTATATTCAAATCTTCACTCAAAAGAACATTCTGCTCATTTAATTCATGATATAACCACATGTAATGTTCCGTACCGCGCGGGGAAGCGCGCTTATGTTGATCTGCTCCGCCCTCCGCTCTGGTCGCTCCGCCCCCCCCCCCCAGAGCCCAGGCCTGACCCCTGGCTGCTCCCTGACATCAGCCGAGTGCGGAGCCCCTTCACTGGTTCACTGACATGCGCTGCTGTCAGAGCAGTTGACAGAGGAGAAGCTAAACATGTTGAGAAAATAGAAGCTGCTCGCAGCTTGCCAATCACAAATACCCGTCCTGTGTTTTTACTCTCTTCTTCTTCTTCTTTTTTTTCTTCGAAATATTTGAGGAGGGCAGAGATCGCTCACCTGAGCGCATTACCTGTCTGCCGGCCCAACACAACATCATTTAAGTGACATTAAGTCCTTATACACACACACACACGCGCGCGCACACACACCTGTCTGTGGAAAAACGTTGTCCACACGGAGAGAGGCGGAAAGTGGATTCTGTCAGCGCAGGAAAGTGTGGATTTGTGTCAAAAAGAAATCTTATTTATACTTACCTTTTTTGACACAGAGGAAGTTTTCTTTGCTTTAGAGGAAAGGGAGGGAAAAAAAAACAACATTTGACAGAAACGATACAGACGACATGACAAAAACGAGCACACACGCATACACCAACCTCTTCTTGGTCCGGTTCCTTTTGTTTTTTGGGCACCGGCGTAGGAAATGGACTTTTCAACAAATACGTAATTGCACAGTCATTTTGCCACTCGCTTGATCCCACATTATACGGCCGGCACTGTTGCACTTTTGCCCACCCCCCGACCATTTTTGACATTTCCTTGGCTATCGGAGCGGCTTCCCTTATAAACTCAAGTCTCTGTGTAAAATGTGGATTACAGGCCTATTGAGCTCAGTTTTTCATGTAGCCTAAATTAAGTGCAGTAGGAGCCGCTCCACACCATTAGGTAAAAAACCGAGAGCGAAAGCCTTGGAGGGGTCCGGAGAGGGAGAGCACCGTGAAAAAGAGGTACAGTTCAGAGTTGAGAAAGGGAAGTTTCGGAATTATATTTGTGATGAGGAGACCTCTGTGCGATATTTGGAACTGTAAAACCTATTACTCACCTTACACTGCCGCTTTTTATACGATACGAGGAAAGCGAACTAAACTGTTAAACGGGGAAACTTTAGATGGACGAGCGGCATATCAGGCCGAGCTGTTGCAACTTGCAACTTTCTGCTTCACCGGGGACGTTTTGAGAGACTGAAAACTCCTGGAGAAATGGCAGTATCTTGTCAGGAATCGATGTGCTGCCAGCTGTACACGTTCTCCTCCTGTCAGGCCCTTCTTTCCCCCCGAAAGCTTTGATTTGTTACTGTACAGCAGAGTGCGGAGCAGCACCGTAAAGTTCTCCGTCTCAAACGGCAAATGTGAACACATCGTTCAAAAGGCTAGACCAGGTCACCGAGAGGAAAAAAAACAGCAGGCTTTACTGGATTTTGTATGGATGACTCCCATGTACTCAGCTGTGCCTGAGAATGAGTTATGGTCACGGTGAGAAACTGTGATTGTGCCCACCACCCACAGAGCCCTGTTTCTTTTGGTGGATTTTCTTTTCCAAACCATATATATATATATATATATATATATTTTTTTTTACCTTTTTGTGAATGAGATACTTTCCAATGGGACTTCAGAAAGTTTGAGAAGTCGGTTTCTGCTAAACAACAACCACAACAACAACAACAGAGCGAGTGCAGCTGTCAGAAACATTTGTCAGGTGACGTCTTTGATAGAATGAACTGCGCTGATTTTTTTTTCTTATTGTGATGTTTTTAGAATGTATTGTATGAATACTGTAGGACTGAGCAAGCCGTGATTCCCCACAGAGGCCTGTGTGGTTCGGACATACCAGCACACGGTAGCTCCGTGGTTGAAAACGCAACTGACAGGTCTATTACCGCCCGTCTCCTCGGCAGGCGGATATGCAGCCCCGAGCCAGTGATCACCACTTCCATAACAAGCCCTTCAATATCCCTGCAGCAAGACCATGAACACACACACACACACACACACACACACACGGAAGCATATTCAGTACACACACATGCTCAGGGGTTGATTTATGAGCTTGAGAGCCTGGAGGTGGGAGGCAGCGTCGTCGTCTCCCAGACATGTTGACCAGAGAATGAGCTATGGAGAGAAGACAGGGAGGCGGGCAGCACTGTAATTAACGCACGCTAAATACATTAGGCTGAAGGAACCCACAGTGCATCCAAGGGGGATGCACCCGAGCAGGGACCGAGCACTTAGTGCCGATGCGTCTGCGTTAAGGGAGGATTGCGCAAGATAGGGACGTGAAACCTGGCAACGCATGAATGCGTCTTTTCTTTCTTTTCCATTTTCTCTTTTTTTTTTTTTTTACTGAGGCTTTTTTGTCAGGAGAGGATGCTGTTGTCCGTTATCAAAACGTCGCTGAGTAAACCAAGTGTGTGTTCATTTGATTTATTTTCATTTTTTTTCCCCATCTGAGATTTTTGCGGAAAATCACTGGAAAGGGATTCCTCGTATCTGCGGTAGTGACCTCTAGTGGGGAGCAGCCCAGGCTTGACGTGTGAGGTTGCGGGTTATAAATGGAATGAATTTGAAAGGGACGGATCCAATCAAAGCAGAGAACCGGCAAACACCCGCACATTGTATTTGTTCCAACATCTAACCGGTGTGAGAACCAAGTGAACAACAGACACGGGGTGAAATGAATAGGGTGTGATCAATTCAAGTTTTTAAATGTATGCATCAGAAAAGAGCTTTATTCTTATGTAACAAGAACTTCAATAGGCTCATACCAACACAGGAGTTGGATGTCAGGTGCAGAGTGCCCGGTATTGCACCTAGGTTCACCGCAACTGGTTGTCTTGAATAAGCAATGAGCCAGTGCCAGTTTTTAAAAATGAAAATTGAACCCACTGTTCTAGGGCAATGTTCTCGAGGTCATTTTCGCAGAGGTAGTAACCGTTTATTAAAAAAAAAAAAAAAAAATCGGAGCGCCTCACGCACAACAAGTATCGGGTGTGATTGCAATAAATGGATGGAAATGAATATGCAAATGATTCCTCCAAGCATGAACTGATTCAACCCCGCACGTTGCCCAACACATGAACCGGAGCAACCCTCCCGGTCGGCCCTCACACAGCAGGTGATTGTCATGCCGTGATAATTGGCCTTTCTTTCGCTGTTGTTGGAAGACAGTGGGGAGCATTGTGCATTCTGTAGAAGAGGAAGCCTTTATTGACTCAGGTAAGCCCTGCTGTTGCTCTCCCCGCACTCGACCTTTGGCAATATGACTTCCTCTGTCATAACACAAATAGAGGTGAAACACAAGCAGCTACACCCACTCCCCCTCCCACGCTCGCCCCTGCTAATTACCTGAGCGTGCGCTAAGCTGACAGGTGAAGCTGGGCGATGGATGTCTCGGGGGGGGGGGGGGGGGGGGGGGGGGGGGGGGGGGGGGGGGGGGGGGGGGGGGGTTGGAGGAGGCCGGTTGGAGCTGACACCACTCCACTGCTGTGACCTGCACCTGAACTTGGACCTGTGAGAAAATAACAGGTTCTCCAATTAGGCCGCCATTGTCTCACCGCAGGGCTGTTTCTGGAAGTCTTCCTTACCTCGCCGCACAACAATTAGCCCGGAGGAGCTCGGCGGCCTGTGGAAACTTGCAAAAGTCGCGGTTCCCTGCAGAGCTGCCAGCCTGAGTGTCTGTTTTCACCAGGACATGTAATAGGAAAACGTTGGCACTCAATCCCAGCTATTAGGGGCAGATAGGATCAGTGCTCCAAAGGCCTTTTTGTTATTCTGAGCTTACTTTAACCAGGTGGCGAGGCCGAGTTGAGGCAGCTCGTTCGGCGCTAGTCGGAAAAAGACCAACAAATAAACACCGTGTGCACGGCAAATACTGATAGCAAAGCAATTCCATTTCCTCCTGGCTTTAGCCAGGGAGTTGGGAGAAGTAGCGCTCTTACTTAGCGTGTCTAACCAAAGACAAGGAAATGCTTGGTGAAGCAGTTATTCTATCAGACCGACAACATCAAAAAGCTCAAAAACGCTTTCTAGAGACGCCAAGGCCTGCGCTATTGAATTGCACACGCATTTGTGGCATACTCCAAGTGTTTACACAAGGTGTTAGAGCAGGGTGCACGTCACTCAATGTTAACCTGCGCTGTTTGCTTTAGAAATCAACCATGTCCAGTATCAGGCACTAAAAATACTCTTTAGACGGCTCGGCACTCGCTCACGATCACGTAGGAAGCCCTGCGGGTGCACCACGGTCCATCTTGTTTGCTGAGCAGATAAAGATGATAAATGTCACAACATGGAATGCCGAAACGCTTTGTTCCCTCCGTTGTGATTTATGGCGAACTTTGACAACGACTAATACATTTCCAAAAGCTTCCCCATTCAGTAATGGATCTGCCCCAACTTCAACCTGCCTGAGCTCCTGTAACTGTTTGATTTACACATTCTTCGAGCCACGTGACGGCAGATCTGAGCATTCTTTTTTGAGATATATAATAGGATTCCGTCATTAAATAAACCGTTGGTGTTGTAGAAACCTCAAAATAGTTTGTGTTGAGATTCTGCCAGAATATGTAAATCCCAATTTGAAACCCCAAGCATTACCGGTTTGATCGGGGTGCTAGGATACACGGTTACATTTATTCATTTATTTTATTAAATAGTAAAAAAAAAAAAAAAAAAAAAAGTTTAATCACACTAGGCACAATTAAATGTTGGCTATTTTATTAATTGTATTTACATACATAAACACACACTTTTATCGGGTATATGATAGAAATAATTTTTGCACAAACCTAAAAAAAAAATGAAAACAAGTTTACCAAACAAGCATTATTTACATCATAAAAATACTGCACTTTTCATTCGGAACGATGACAAATAAAAAATGTAATCTGTATAATTCGAAAAGGGCAACTCGTGTGACAGAGGGCAAAGTGTGACGTAGTAGACAGAAGAAGATGAGTGGAGCCAGTGCTATGTTAATGCAGATCTGGGGTGCTCAACTGAAATTTCAAACGTAATCATTTGGCACAGGATATGATTTATTCTATCTGAGAGTCAGCGCCCCACCCATTAAAGAAAGAGAAAAACCAAAAAAAAAAAGGTAAGGGACGGCTGTAGCATGTTATACAAACAAACTATTTGAATCCAATTTAAAACAGCAGTTAAAAATACTGTTTTACTTATACATATCTGATATCTCATATATTTTCAACTTTATACATCTTTCTACAGTATGATACAGTGTATGGCTTGGCAGTAAGATCGATTTCACGTTGAAAGAAAAACAATACGGCGCAAAGAACACCTTTGAGCACAGCAGTGTTCTTCTCTAAAGATAAACATAAAAAACAGCACAGCTTGTAATCAAGGGTCACTCGAAAAATATATTTGCATTTGGCATTGTTATCGACAGTTTTAAAAGCTTTCCTCTGAGACCGACAAGGCACTGTAGCCGTTTTTACACTATAGCTTTTTTTTTGGCAGTGTAAAGAGATTTATGATACATAAATATATAAAGAAAGAAGGCAAAGTTGGATCTTTTTGGCACATGCACTATGTGAGGCAGCTTCGAGGATGCGTAGTGTGTGTGTGTGTGTGTGTGTGTGTGTGGGTGTGGGTGTGTGTGTGTGGGTGATCTTCCGTGATTAAAAAATCACATGCCGTTGGCGCGGTATTACGCGCCACTGTGGCGGGGCTGGACTGACCTGTTTGGATTTGACAGATTTACACTCCTCATAGCGAGGACCAGAGGCCAGCATTTGACCAGGATGCGCGTGAGCTCTGCGTATGGCACATTTTCCAGTAGGAGAGAAGAAAAAAAAAGGCTACATTAGGTAACGACTGGACACCACCGATACGTCTCCAGTCCAATCCCTAAGCAAATGGCTCTAAACACCACACAGGCCTTTTTTTTGTGTGTGTATTATTTTTTTTTTAACAGTGATCCTGAGGCACTATTTTGTTTTCAGGCTGACGTTAGCCTTTGGTTGGTTGGCTCCTCACTTAGCTGGCCGCGTGGGTCTCTGATTGCACGAGGACTGGCGGCTCTCGCTCGGATTCCTGATGGCGAGTTTCTGTACTGAGATCCTGAGGCTCCGGCTGAGGCGCCTCCCTCCCGCGAGCCGGCGCTCCCTCCTCCTCCTCCTCCTCCCCCTCCTCCCTCCTCATCCTCTCCTCCTCCTCACACTCCATCCTGCGCTCCTCGGCCTCGATTTCCTCCGTGGTGGGGATGGAGTTCTTCTTGGGTCTCCCCTTGGGCTTGGTCGGGGCCTCGTGACCCCCTTTGAGCACCTAGGACAACACGGAGACGACGTTAGCAGACTCCTGTGGTAATTAATGGCGGCAGCAGTCAAAGGCAAGGCTGGCTATTATAGTCATTAAGAGAAGACGTATGGCTGCTGGCTGCCCCCCCTGCGCACTCGTTTGTCTTTAACGATTTCAGGTCTTTGTCGTGTTGGCCCTCCGACAAAAAGTGTTTGCCCTCTCTGGCTCCGTCATCGGTCACCCCTCACACCAAATTTGTCTTTTCCCGCCTGCCATATTGCAATTAACGGGGTACGGCAAAAAATACTTTGTACCATTGATAAGCTGTAATATTAAAGCAATACTTTTGAAAGGAAATGCTCTATTCATATAAGTCCACACAAATATATTTGAAGTGGTTTTCTTTGGCCTATATGCACTCATACACTCACACAAATGGATTTGTCCTGAAGTGACACATTTTAGTGATGGAAAAAAAAAAAAAAAAAAAAAATGGATTTCGCAATTATTTATGTTTTTCGAATGTACTCAAACTCATGAAATTCCCGATTGGCCCAGACCTGTCGTGGGAGTCAGGAACAGTTTGCCTTTAAGGGTTTTTGGGTTTTTTTTTTTTTTTATGTTCCCAGTTCCCTATGCAAGCTCTTGCTAAATAACTCATGTCTGTCATGACCCTTAACCGCCTCTCCGACTGCTCTGCTATAGGAAGATAATGTTCGGCATCCAGCTCGATGTAAAAACTCTATTTATTTAACGGCACATCACTGCTCCAGTGACACATTGTTGATGGATGAATTAGTAATATTTTCCAGTTATTCTGGGTCCTTTAATACCACGCCCAACACGTGTTGCCTCTGACAGTGTGATTTCTACAGGTTCTATAGTGAGAATTCCCCCAAAAAATCCAGCTCTATTTTTCCGAATATTCATCAGTTATTAATCATGACTGAACCAAATAAATCCTTTTGAGCAATTTACAAGTTTTGCTTTAGGAAGGTCTGTACCGCGGTGCTATCACTCACCATTTTCTTCCATTTCATACGCCTGTTTTGGTACCAGGTCTTCACCTGCAGCTGCGTGAGACCGAGCGACTGGGCCAGGTCTAACCTGCAAAACCACAAAGAAAACAAGATGCACATTAGATGGATAATTTTACAACCTTTTTCATCAGACTATCCTATCAGGCTCCAGAAAAAAAAAACGTTCCCCAGACACAACACTACAATCTAGAAAATGATCACTTTCTTCCACCTGCAGTTTTTCTTATCAGGAACTTAAGGCAAAGGTAACCTCAGACTTCTCACTCCATCTCTGAAACTCACATCAAAGCTGACTTGCTAACGGCCTTGAGTTTGACACAGTACACCTGCGGCGTTGGAACCAGTAACCCAATCACGTCACATGGAGCTGGGTGATGGGGGCTCTCGGAGAACATTCTAAACGCTTCCACCACATGTGTGGCTCCATGACTAACAAGGCTAAGGGCCGCTGTGCAATGTGATACCTCGGAGAGGGACAGATAAAACCAGGAAGGCATCCATTCGTAAAGGAAATCGAGGCTTTTTTTTTTTTTTTTTTACTTTCCCGTCTCTCCTCAAAGTCTCTCACAGGAACACAGAATCTAAAAAGCAGAGCAACAACAAATCCCCGAGATTCACGGGATCATCTACACAGCCTTATACCTTTCATGAAGAGCTGTGTGCGCGCCCGTTTGGGTGTGCGCGCGCCAGCCCAGTGTTGTGTGTGCGTGTGCGTGTGTGTGGAAAAACACCAGATAAACGCCCCAGTCTTTGTAACAGGCGAACGACTGGAGGTAAGAAAAAACAAGTACAGGAGGAAAAAAAACATCCCACCTGTTTACGGTCATTAGTTCTCAATAGAGAGAAAACCACACACACTTGGAGCAACACAAACAGTACTTTGACCTAAGTCCCTCCAGGCAAGCCTGACATTTTGTTCCAATCTCACACTTTTAATAAGGGAACCTTGGGTGAACCTTAGTCCCTTTAATAATGATAATGATGATGATGGCAATGATGACAGTGAATATTACGAAGGTGCTAATTATTTTAATTGCAAACTGCGTAAAATCATTACTGCTCTATTGCTCTAATATAATTAATTTAAAGCCTCCTTGGGCCCCCCCATGCACAGCCTCAATTTAAAGACAGCAGACTTTCCGAGCCAAAGAACAAAGGGAAAGAAAAAGTGAAGTTATCTTTGGATCATAACAAACCAAAGTGGGAACACGCTGCACCTTTGATGTGGGGGTTTAAGAGGGGGTTTTCTCTGTTGATGTTTTTCCACCGGCAGGGTATTTAATTAATTTTCAACACAGTGTCAGAATCAGATATTTTGACAGGACACAGTCATTTGGCACAGCCACCCCGACGGTGGTTGGTTTTGATCACGGTGTTGCGCTCTGCCTTGGGGCTTCTCGCTTTAAGAAGAGGCATGGCCCCATTCCAGCAGTCTCAGGCAAGCCGAGATGTGATATATTTAATAATGCATCGTGGGAGTTTTCCCTACGGACGGGACGCAAATAGAACGACAAATAATTTTGATTTATTTCAAATATGCTAATGGGTTTTTTCCCGATTAAATGGGATGTGCGGCTCGACTGCGAAGAGGATAAAATGTGCAATGTTTGCAAATAAATGCATCATATCGTACACAAAGCTAATCTTTAATGTTTTTTCTTTTAATTTGCCATAAAATAAGTGAGAGTTTGAGGGCTGCGTGGGGGAGGGGTGTGGGGACTAATTAGGAGAAACTGTTTCAGGTGTGTGTCTCCTCACACACCTGAACCGTGTCGGCTGATGAGCCCTTAAAGGGGCCGAGGAGCAGAAACTGCGAGAGTCGCGCGGGGTGGATGTCTGGGGCAGAGATTTGAAACCTGTGTAGTTAATGTTGTTACACAATATGTTTGAGTTGTGTGGCGAGCGTTAGTGTGCTGGGACGAAGAAGGGAGGAAGGTTTTTTTTTGAAGACTGCACAAAATTGAGGGGTCACGACTCTGGCTCCACTATATCAAAGTGTTTTATGAGATCATCTCGGCGTAAGCTTGAAATTAAAGCACACCATTGACTCGACACACGTAAAGCTACCAGCGAATGACACACGTGATGTGGAGCTGCCCCTTTCTGTTGCCACCAGAACGGTGAGGGTTACATGGGTGTGTTCAAAAACAACACCAAAGATAATAGTGGCTTGTGAGTTATTTGCTCAGGTGCATTGTGCGCTGTGCGGGAAAACGCATTTGAGCGACGTGCACAAACGGCAAAGGTTCACGAGCAGTTTTATGCCGATTGTTACGGCGCACGTGTAGGAAAGCTTTTCTTGTTTTTTTTTTGTTTTTTCTCGACATTCTTTCTAGGTGATAATGGAAAAGTAGCCTGAAGGCCAAATAATACAAGTGGGACATAATAATCATGTTGGAAAATAGGGTCGAACCTCGTTTCAGGTCCCAAAAATGGACCGGCACGCTGGATCGTAAGACACAGATATTAACATGAAGATGACTTCATCTCATTGTAGAAAGATAAATGTCCTTTGTATGCACCTGCACATGTGTGAAATGACTGGCAGTAAATCAATGTAATACATTTGTGTTTGCTTATGTTGGCTACCGTCCCTGATTCCCTGAATAAGGCAGTGTTTCTTTGTTTCAGGGTTAAAAACGTTACTCATGTCTCAACTAGAATGCTGAGGTAATGCTCTGGCTCGGGGAAAATTCACATTACATGAGACATTCCCCACGGGAAGAATCAAAAATGATGTTAGTTTAACCACTGCTTGACAATTGCACTTTGTGGCTTTGTGTATGTATGCAATTGCGTTGCACTTTGAACAAAAAATGCATTGCACACCAGGTATGCGAGGTTATCAAAATGTCACCGTTGAGCTGACACTTATATAACTCGGGGAGCTTTCATGTTGAAATGTAATAACTGTGATGTGAGTGACATGTAACACATCAGTGATTTTCCTTTTTGCTTTCTTTACTGTAACTTAGTCAGATATTTTCGATTTTCGATTGCTAAGAGGTCAGCGACCTCATGATAAACAGTTTTTCATAAATACAACCACGACGGTGGGTGTAATCTAATCAAATAAATAATGAACTAGTAATAATATAAATTCATATTTTCTCCGTGGATGAATAAAGTCAGATGATAAGCGTGTGTGTTTGACCTATGCTGACCTGTCTGGTGTGGACAGGTACTTCTGCTTCTGGAACTTCTTCTCCAGGCCCATCAGCTGCAGCTCGGTGAAGATGGTGCGGCTGCGGCGCGGCTTCTTCAGCCGGGGCGTGCTGCGCTCGCCGTCCGACTCGCTGCTGATGCTGAGCGGCGTCTGGCTGGGCGAGGGCTCGGAGCCCCGGGGATGCTGGGGGGAGAGCAGGGACAGGTGCGGGGGCACCCCGCCCGGGGAGGACGGCTGGGGGAGGTGGGGAGGCTGCCGCGTGATCACGGAGAGCAGCGGGTAGGCACGTAGTGACGAGGAGCCTGAGGGAGAGAGGAGACGCTGCGTCAGATTTCAGAGACAGGCAGAAATACATTACAGGAATATATTGTAAAAAAAAAAAAGAGGAATCTGTGTGAATCATGGTAAGATTTTAGTGAGCTCCTCGGTCACCCCGGTTGTACAGTTATCGACCGGCTGTAATTGCTCGGACAGGTTCCTTTTTACGCCCTGGGTGTTTTGCTGTGAAAAGCGTTCTGCTCCTGACCTCCTCCATGTAGAGGGCCGGGACCCCGATGATGCAGCCTGTGTTTTACACCGCTCCCCTGAACCCTTCCCATGAATGATTATTTTTCACAGGGTTGTTAAATACTAACCGGCTTTCGCAAAACCACCAGCACACACTGAGCCTGACAGCGTGATGTACACACACACACACACACACACACGCACGCACGCACACACTGAATTCGCAGACTGAACTCCAATAAAATCCCCAAAACTAAATCAAATACTGGTGAACTAATAAACCCCTCCCCCTTTCCCTTCCAGTCTCTCTCGCACTTGTGCACATGCACAATCATCACAGTCAACACACACACACACACACACACACACACACACACACACTTCCATTTCTGCTCTTTATCAGAGCAGACAGAAGCAGCAAGACGCCAGAATCAATAAAAAGTAACACTTGTCTGGAGCCGAGGCGGGAGGGAAAGGAGACCTGGAGGATGTGGTGGGTCAACCAGAGTGAATATAATATGGGCCAGAAAAGCAGAGAAAAAAAATCCTCACAGCTTCCAATATAAAAACCAATCCCAGAACTAAAATTTACAAGCCAACCCAGACTGTAATGCTATGATAAGGGGAAGCAGAGAGGACGCAGGGGGCGGATTATGGGAGCAGAGGAGGAAGATACGGAGTGTGATAAAAGGCTGCAATGGAGCAGAGAATAGAGGAGGTTAACAGACACACACACACACACACACACACACACACACACTCCGTGTGTGTTCCTGCGCGGTAAATCTCCTTAATCTCCTCATCGAGCGAAACAGACAACATAAACACATGGACACACTCAGACAGATGTGTGTACCAGTGCCCACGGGACTAAAGTCTCTCTTTTTTGGGGGGGGCAGTGGGGGGATATTCATTTTCTGCAGCTCTCGTTGGTTTTTCCCCCACATGTCAGTTAGAGAACATATTAAGTGTGGCCAAATAAACCCCACTATTTGATGTAAGTCAAGCATGAGGAGTGTTAAGTGCCGCATGCAAGTACACATGGAGGAAGGCACAGCTGCTCCACACACACACACACACACACACACACACACACACCAGACACTGCCTTGGGCTCATCATGACATCATAGTAGGGCGCTGAGGTCATCAGTAATTCTCCAGCGTTGGAATCAACAGGTCTGGACAAGAAGACGTCTCACTCCCCGTTTATAATCCTTTCAGTTTTTTTCCCTCTCTGTTGGTCTGGTGCGTATTAATGTTATCCATCCATTCTGATATCAAAGAATCCATGCAGCTTAAACGTTTGTACTATCACTAATGAGAGAAATAACCCCGTAACGACGAAAGCCTTTTCGCTACGTGGAGTGGCATGACTACAAAAAAGGGAGAGTGTCACTCCTGAAGGAGGACAAACGCCTCCGTTTGTCCTCGGGGGAAGTCTCTTGTCATCAGCTGGCTTAATGTTGTCTCCGGGCGGCAGAGCGAGCAAAGACATCGCGTGGCGACTCTCCACTGACAGCCGAGTAGGCCTCTCTGACATGTCGATGACAAAAGCCAAAGAGTCCAGCCAATAATCTTCAAATAAACAGTTTGAGTGTCGCTGCAGCCCGGGCCCATTGATACTCCGGATAATCACGGCAGGAATGCGGGGCCTCGCGCGAGCGCTTCTTGGAAACCATTAGGGAAGACACACCTGCTAGTAATAGAGTCAAGAAGGCCTGTTTGTAAAACACTCTTTTTTTTTGAATACCAACCATTTTCAAACTCTTTAGTCACGGTGGAATAACGAAATATCTCTGTGTCGTTTGCG
Source organism: Colistium nudipinnis (assembly GCA_016785305.1). Classification (NCBI taxonomy): domain Eukaryota; kingdom Metazoa; phylum Chordata; class Actinopteri; order Pleuronectiformes; family Rhombosoleidae; genus Colistium; species Colistium nudipinnis. Next base: position 304,229 of record JAFBJU010000338.1, on the reverse strand, counting down.
TGTGTGTGTGTGAGTGTGAGGGGGGAAATATTTTATTGTTACACCTGCATGACAGGGGAAGGTGATCAATATCCATCCAACACCTTTCGCTCCCTTTTTCTTTTTTTCTTTCTTTCAATGGGAAGCTGAAAGGATGATTCATAGCTCGGCTATGACAACTTTTGCCGTGTTTTGGGTTTAAAGTGCCTGTTGAGAGCTTGAGAGTTTTTCTCAGTGAAACAGGTTTTTGTTTTGTTTTTTTGGGCCTTGCCCTGCGAATGCAAATAAAGCACAGTGAGAGAGTGGGAAGGGCAACAGGGCGTGCGAGCTTCTATATCGGGCCCGAAGGAGGGCTTTAATTGGAAGCGTTACCCCCCTGCAGGACATGACAGATAAGAGCAACTTAATCCCGATTCCCAACAAACAATCAAGAGCATCTCCATGACTATAATTGTCCGTAGGTTCCCAGGCGCGCTGGCAGCCGTCTCCCGTCGGAGCTGAAGGAATTGTGTTCAACACAAGCCTTAACTATTTAACCTGAAACCTGACCCGCGCCGGCTGAAATCAGCCCGTGGCATAAACTGCTTTTAGAAACTGATTTATCGCCGTTCCTTCGAAAATAGTCTGATGGAGGTGGCTGTGTCGAAAAATGACGAGCAGTTGACAGCTTGTCAGGCATTGTCCTTAACTGCAGTCGAGGGGATGTGTACAGATTTTCTCTTTGTGTAAGTGTGTACTCGACATGGGTGTAATCGACCTTTTTCCAGGCGGCTTTATGCCTAATGGGAGACTTCATTGTCTGCAGCAGATTAGGGTTTAAGATGCGATGAAAACCCCTTTTGCTCACTTGGATTTGTATAAACCCTCGGCCCATCTACGCAGCGGCCCGGGGGGCTGCTGCGCACACTCCTTCTTTTTTGATTCTTTTTTTTTTTTCATCAGGCTGTCAGCCGAGATTATAACTCAGGTGATCTTAATCTCTCTGCCTCCTCCAGAAAAGACCACTAAAAGCCCTGCCCTGGGTCCCGCTGAGAGACAGGACTCCAAATGAAATATTATAACCTGCCATTACGTCACTCACTCTTCAGCACCAGGTCGGGGCTGATCCTGCTCTCGCCGACAAGGAATTAGCTCCAATAGAATTAGCCACTTTGACTGTAAAACATTATATCATAATAATAATTAGGGTCTGTATTTTGCCACACACAAAAACAAAAACTGACTGAGGGACTGGAGGAAATGAAATAAAACACCTAAATCTGATGGGGGTGAAAGCAGAAAGATTATTAAGATGCTATGCGTTTGAGTGGCATACCAGTGATTTATTTAAAAAAAAGATACTATATCAAAAAATTTATTTTTGCGTACTCCCTTCGATAAACATATTTGGCATCACTGTCTCTCAGCGGCCTCCACTGGTGGCAGGAGGGTATGGCATCCCTTTTTCTTCTTGCAGAATGAAGAAAATGAACTTCAATTGTCAAGGTGTTCCGTGCAGAGGCCTGACACCTCCCCGTGGCCCGGGAGCCTGCCAGCTTCTATATCCAGCACTAAAAGCCATTGATGTTGGGGAATATACAGTGTCTCACGCCCCCGTGGCTACAAATAAGCGGTGGGCACAGTGTTCTGATATGCCGAGCGGGTCACTCTATCCATCCAAACAGAAGGGTGCCAAAGCCCAGCCACAGTTCCCTCCAGCATGTACACCAGGCCATATCCGAGGGGTGAGGGAATCGCTCGCCCCTATTTTTACTCGCCCGCCCCTGTCATCATCAAATTGCAGTGGCTATTATTTTAGACTTTGGAGCAATTATCCTAATGGTTACTGGAGCGTGCAGTGGCCCCTGAGTTGTTGGGGTTTATCTTGAATTACAATTAAGGATCAATCAAAGGGGTTTTGTTGTGACAGGAGCAAATGTGCTGTGCCAACTGAGATTGTCAAACTCTTTTTGTTTTGGTAGTCCTATCTATCTATCTGTGTATCTGTCTATCTATCTATCTGACGTGGAAATTAGAGAAACCACAACATGACGTGGTCGAAGTCTGCTTCACAGCATATGCGTTGGATTTAAGTCATATACACAATTTTAAATATGTAGCTTTGTTCCTGTATGTTCTCCAGTAGTGATAAAGATACACACATCTGCAACATAAATTTCTCTTTTATTGGTGTTCTTGTGCGGGGGCCCTACCGCCTATACCATGAAATCCCCATTTCATGCTCATAGTTCGGGGTCACTTACTTTTCTGTGGCATTAGTAGACTAACAAGACACACTCTTTCCGTCTGCAAATGTCCAGCAGCCGCTATATTCGTTAAAAAATATTGTATCATTTGATTTCGCAATGACCGTGATCTCAATTAGACTGAAGGCTACAATTTAGAAACCACGGCCTTGTGGAAGGAGATTTGCTTTTCCTTTATAACCACACCAAAGTTATCCGCTCCGAAGGGTTGTTCTTCTTGCCATTAAGCACCATTCACTGCCACTTTGACTGTCATCACTAAACACTTAAAGAGGCTGTGGTCTACAAACTAGAGAGAGCAGCTCCAGGAGGAAGCATTCATTATTGTTACTTTTTACTATTTATATTTATATAACTAGTCCATAAAAAAAATATATGCAAACCTACAGATGCCAGTGGATGAATTAAGCACACGGTGTGATGTCGTAGGTTCTAATGTCAATATGTTATTTTACACAGTGTTTTACACTGTGGGATTATGGGTTAATAACGAGGGATAGTTTGAATTTTATGGCACCACCCAAAACGTGTTATTTCAATGTAATGTACACACACACACGCTCCAGTCCAATGCTGTCTGTCTGACATGTGTTTACACTACAACTCACACTTCAAAATGACATTTAAAAAAAGTAAATTAGTAAAACTAGGCTAGAGCATTAAAGTGCAACACCAAAATAACAGTGTATACAATTGGCCGTTTCGAACTTTTGAATATGTTTTGAATGAGTTATTAAAAAAAAAAAAAAATCTTCTTACCTGAGCAGGAGTGAAGGGGCTTCGGCCGGACGATGAGAGAGGGACACACCGAGTAGAGAGAGAGTTTCTCAAAATAATCACAAGTCTCCTTGGAGAGGATCTCGTCTATCATGAACGTCTTGTAGCGCCGCCTGGCCGCCTTCAGCTGCCCGGGGGAGGAGAGCCTCAGCTCGGCTTGACAGTGCATGGTTGTGTGCCCGTGTGCGTGGTGCGATCTCCCGGTGTGTGTGTGTGTGCGTCTGTGTTAGTGTGTGTGTGTTCAAAATCTAAGCGTGTGCACGTGTAAAGCGGACAGTGCAGCTCAGGCGTTTGAGTATCTCATGGTTTGTCAGGAGAAGAAATAAAAAAAAGAAGCAGGCTGTTGAGCGCTTCCCTCGGAGTGTGGTGGTGAGGATCAGCGCCACAGTGGGAATACACCGACTACAACACACCCACTGCTATATAAACCATCCCTGAACACATCTCCGCTGCTTCATCTCTCTCTCTCTTTCTCTCTCTCTCTCTCTCTCTCTCTCTTTCTCTCTCTCTCCCTTTCTCTCTTGCACATACATGTACGTGATCACCTCCCAAATACCCCCACCCCCACCCCTGAACAAAATGCAACTTTTTTTTTGTTATTTAACAACTTGTTGATTTCACACTAAAAGTAGTTTTGGGTCAAAAATCGTAACTTTTTTCAATCAACGCCAATAAGCCATTGTGAATCAAACAATTTATATATTTTTTGTTGTTTATCCGTGGTTGGTAAACAACTTCTAGGCGCGTTGTCAACAGTTTCACTTCAAGAATTAAGAGTTTAAATCTGAGTTCTGAAATTTAAGAATACTCTCATTATTTTCAGTCTGATTTTAATCTCAGAAATCCTCGTTCATTTGTTCACACCTTAATTCATGAATTCGTTCTAGTTGTATGGGATGTGGCTTTCTTCCAATTGAATTGTCAAAGTTTCGAAAACTGACAGTGATGCAGCTTAATGTTGTCTGTCAACCACTTATAAACAACAACAGGGGAAGAATTGAGTCAACAAACAAACACTAATCAGTTTTATTTGTTTAAACGTTTTTTTCAATTATGAATTTTAATTTATTTATTACTGATTTTTAAACCCCTGTGCAACACATTTTGTGTTGTTAACTTAGTATTTGTTTTTATTTAATTAATGACAATTCGTTTTGTTTTTGACATTGCAAAATTTAATGTATTCCTAATTTGACTTGAACAATATTAAACTTTATCTTACTCTTTCTCTCGTCTTTTATTATTTTTTATTTTTTTAATTGTATTTCCTCAACCCTTTGACTTTGTGTCCTGTGTCAAGAGCAGAGTAGCCTAGGGTTCTATAAAGCAGTGCGTTGTTAAGTTATATGACTAACAATTAATGTGAGTATTAATGTTGCACAATAATCGCAATAATAATAATAATAATTAGGTCATTTCTTGTCCCCAAAAATATTATAAACAACTGACGAAGGAGCGAAACAGATTTAAGAAGTGTGGTTAAAGGCCAAGTCACATTATTTTTTGCCCTGACCTGCCAAACAAACTTATGTCACAATAATGTATTATTAATCCACAACACGATATGAAAGCGACTATAATTAAATGAACAACGGAAGTTTTAAGATAGATAATCAATTCACCCAACAGGCTGCGTCTCTGCCATATTTGATTTAATGTTGCTTTTCTTATTCAGACGTTGCAAATTTGCGGAAGAGTGATAGAAAGAAAAAGAGGATTTTAAACCAGAGAAATGTATTATATTTTTCTACTTTAAGATACGTGACGTAATTCCAATGAAATCGTTTCTGTTCAGTTGGTGCAGTTTTACACTCGTAGCTTTGGAACTTTGAAATAAATTGCAGATGCTGGAGCTGGGATCACGGAGGAGGAAATGTGCAGAGGAAGGCAGGGCTGGTTTTCGGGGCTCAGACAGCTCGATCAAAGAGGAGGTGGGAGATGAGAACAACTGCTCTGGAGGGCAACCCCAAATAAAAAACGTGTCTCCGATGTGAACACATGTTCAAACAAAAACCTTTTACATTCAAACTCCCTTTGCGTTCGGATAATTTGGATAATTTCATTCTAAATCCGTTAGTATATGCAGCATAATTTGCGTAGGCCTCAAAAAGACGCTCTATTATACAGAGGGCAATTTGAACTTTGATGCAATTTATTTTATGCACATAAGGAGATGAATACTGAATGACTAGACACCAAGTTAAAAAAAATGCATATATTTTAGATGATTATGGTCCCAATGAACCCAATAACCCGAGGAGGAGCCGGAGGTGGTCACTCGGGGCTCGGGGCTGACACGGGATAGAGAGAGAGAGAGAGAGAGGGAGAGAGAGGCTGTTTGAACGTGGATCATTTCACAACACACGCTTCTATAAACGTCCACACAGCAGCAGCAGCAGCAGCAGCGGCTACTGAGCGGCTTCTCTAATCCGGCCGCTCCGGTGCTGGAGACGCCAGGCAGATTAACCAATTAAAGCAGCTATGCCGGAGCCAGGAGCGTAATCAGGGGCCTTCCTAGTACTGAGGATCCTCTCTATTAGAGCCATGCGGCGGTAGCACCCGGGCTGTAATCCGACCCCACGCGGATTATACGCAAGACACGGTGTTTAGAGCACCTCCGCTTTTTAAAGAGCGGGACTTTCAGTTATCGATACAGCTGGGGGTCGATAAGCGCGTTGGCAAGGGGAGATTATGGCCTCAGTGTGTCCATCAGGGGATCGGACTGTGGCTTTCTTGCGCAGAAAATGAGAAAATCACAGATAAGTCAGTGGTCGGAGAGTTGATGGCGAAATGAGATGTTCAAGGATTAAGATGCTTGAAATAGTGGGACGGCAACTTTCTTTAGCATCTATAAACCGACCAAAACAAAAGATTATCCTGATAACAGAGAGTGATGTTGTGTTTAAGTGTTATGAAGGTGAACTAGGCCCGGACATAATTGCCTGCTGTAACGTGAAGAAGAGAGTGGGTGTCAAATCCATGTCAAGACTTGAAAGCATCCTAAATATAAAAAGGTCAAATGTAGGAGCTGAACATGGGGCTCAGTTATATTTAACATCTTAATTGATTCAATGGAAGGATGCCTGTGGCGCCACCTGTAGATTACTCTAGAACCGCTGCACAAGTGTATTAGTTACTCAGGAGGCCATTTATAGGTGCAGCTAAGGCCATGTGTGCATGGGGGTACGGCCTGTAGCATCAACATACAATGGCTCGCTCAGTTAACTCGGTCACACGCACAACACCGAGACCTGGAAATAGCACTCGTGACGGTACAGCCAAGACCCAGGAATTTGTATTGTAGCCAGACGAAAGACAACGCAACAATCAACGGGGGAAGCTTGATAGCTTTATAAGAATGAAAATGTTCATTGTAAAACAGTTTGCCTTACAGACTCAGATTTAAAAAATAAAAATAAAGCAATTTTTTTTTTTTAGAAAGAGCAAGGTCAACTGATCTGACAATAATAAAAAAAGAATAGTTTCCATTTCAGTAAAAGTGGTGCTGGTGATATCATTGACATTATTGATATTTTTTTCTTTTTTTGCAAAATACCTGAAGAAATTAAAAATTCGGCAGCACCATTTAAATACCATATGCATCAAATAAAAACTGGTCAATCTCTTAAATATCTTTTTTTCTCAACATGTCTTGTTTTTTTTTTTTCCAAATGTTTTTTTTGTCCACGCCCCAAAATACAATTAGGGGCATCTATGAGTAAAAACTCACACAACAGTACAAATTTAAAAATGTCTTAAAAATAAACAAAATTGCCTAAGGCGCAAGTTGTTCAATCTTCAAAGTGGTAAGACTATGTACAAAACAACCTGAGTACACATGTGAAAAAAAAAAATCAACAATCACGCTCTTCTTTAGAAAGTTGTGTACAAATTTGTGAAGAATGGAAGTCTTTAGAGAAAGTCCTTAGCCGCCATCAGTACCGTCGCCACCTACTATCCTGGTAGCCGTGGTTGTTGCCCCTGTTGTCGTCATGGTGTCCGTTTCCACCTCTGTTGTCATGGTGACGGTTGATGTTTCTGTCGCCCTGGTGATAACCCCGGCCGTGGCTGTGTTGCTGGTATCGGCCAGAGCCCGATTCGTCTGCGTAGTGCTGGCTTCTGCCACCGCCGCTGTTCGTGTGGGACGGATGTTGGCGATACGGGGAGTTATTGTGAGGCCTGGAGCCGACAGATTTTCCTCCGGCGGGTGGCTGCCTCTGCAGAGGCTTGGAGAAGCCGCCCTTCAACTGCTCAGTCTGCTGCATGTGGACCTGCCACATCATGTTGTTCACCTGCAGAGGATGAGAGAGTTTCATAAAGTGTCATTTAACATCACATATTTTAAAAGGGATGTCAATTGCATCATACATGTAATGCTGTGTCAAGTTGAAAAAGGTTACCATGACATTCTTCTGCAGATTATCAGGAGACGGAAAAAACCTCTGTGCTTGATGGGGAGGAGTATATGGAGGAGAGCTGAATTGGATCGGCGTCCTGTATGCGTCAAGTGAAGAATTGTCAGATTTGACATTGTCAAACTGTCACAATGTCTGGTGGATTATCATTACACGCCCTTATTTAATTAAACCACGCAATTAATTGCTTGTTGGTTTGCTTCGTGAACAATTACATTACTCACATATTCAACAAGGTGGCCAAAGAGCCATGGGGAAAAATAAAATAAAACATGTTTACGAAAACTAATAATTGGAAAGTCTTACCCATGGGGATTTGGAGTATTTGCAGGACTGGAGCTCTGTGAGTTTCCTGGACTGCTGCTATGACTGCTACCTTTAATGGAAGATAGGAGGGGGAAATGCATATTAAGGACTGAGAAAGCTATTCAACTGTGAATGGAAGTGCGACAATCCTGCACCTTTTAATTGCCACATTGGGTGGAATGATCCAATGTCTCAGTCCGTCGTTCAATGCCAAGCTCACCTGATCTGAACTGCACGTCAATGGTTCTCCCAAACAGCGAGGTCCCGTTGAGCAGGCGCATGGCGTACGGCGCGGACACTTCGTGTTTGTACACAGCGAAACCAAACGTTTTCTGTTTCCCGTCCGGATCCTTGGGGATCTTCGTCCTGATGAGAGGTCCTGCCTGCAAAATGACTTAACAATTAAGCTCTCAAAACGGCAATCGGCTACGAACAGCTAAGTAGCTAGCTGTCAAAAACAAAGCAATCGCGGCTCTGACAATGATCCAACATGTGTGCACAACCACCACATGCATTATAAGAGTTATACATAAAGACACACAAAGCCATTCCGCCGATCAGTTTTACATCTATGTGCATATTTAGACAGCGCTAGCACAGTTTCGGACCGTTAGCATCGAGTGTGTGTGTGTGTGTGTGTGTTAGCATCGCGAGTGTAATGCTATCCGTGGGCTTCTGCACCTGTACAAAGAGCTCGAACAAAAGCTCCTCCGTCACTCTGGAGTCCAGTTGTCTGATGAAGAGTGTGCGGTCGGTCTCATTCTCTATCCCCATCGTATCTGAGCGGACACCGGTCCTGTTCCCCGTGAGATGGAAGCTAACTGCTAGCGGTGAAGAGGCGCCGAGCAAAATATACAGGGAAGGCCTAGTTTGCCGTAAAGCCAAACGCCGACGACGCTCCTTTAATGTCGTAGGGAACTGCGCCGTTTTTACGACACTTCAAAGAGAAGCCGAAGGTGTGCTGATTACTTTTGATACGTTTCGCTGAGTAAAGCGAATACATGTAATAATGAGGAACGTGGACACCGTGTTTTAATATGGTGGGTAAGAATGAGCCTTTTTTCTCATTTTGAACTAGGACTCGGGTAAACAAAACCGCAAATGAAACATTAAAAACATATTTTTCTATTTCACCTATTTATTTGTTGGGATGTTGCGGTGGTGGACACTCTTGAAATTGGCGTATCCTTCCCTTCTGCTCTATTCCTCCACACTCTTCCTCTCAAATCATTGGGGAAGATTAGAACATTTGAGACCACTTGACTTGTGTTTCTTGTACTGACTTTAGTAACCCAAGGCTCCATATCCGTCTTTATCATAATGTGATATGACTATGACGCTAACTTGAGATGCATGAAACCACAAATGTAGAAACTAAAAACAGAGAACAATGTTATAAATATCAAAAACATCATATCCCATGTTATTTTTAACAATTCTCCCTGTTATTCCAGTGTCCCCATAGGAAAAGACAGGGATCCCCCCGAAATTGCAAATCAGAGCGATGGCTCCAATCAAGGTGATTGAGTACATGTCGAAGAAGTATTATTTTCATCTGCTCTGTCATTTTTTTTTTAAAGATAATAGGTTTACCTTTTTTCTTTTGTATTCATAACCCATACTCTGCACCAACAGCTCACTTTAGTAAGATCAGATGAGATGTTTTATATTCTGCATTTTCCCCTCATCCCCCTGAGGATCAAAAGCTTGGAACTGAGTGCTTTTAATTTTGGCGAAATCATTCAATACGGAGGTCAAGCAAGTGGCGGTTGGAGGCTTGAATTCCACTCCAATCAGCTGGGCCAAAGGAGTTTGTCCTCCATAATAATCACATACATTTAAACTATAATGATTTTCCTCTTCAGTCATGTGGGGATGTTTCCCCCACAGATTATGGCCTAGTAAAGCCCAAGTAAGAGAAACAGGTGAGGCATATGTAAAAGACTGGCCTTTTTTCTTTCTTTCTTTTTTTCTTGCTATTTTATTTCATGGAAAACTTGAGCAGATTGCATGTTATAATTATATAGCAGTCTACACCATGCACAATTATTTTTATTTAAACACATAGAGTACAGTGCAGTACATCCAAATTGTGGCTTACATAATTTCTTTTGGGCACTGTGCTTTTGTGCGTAGTTTTTAACATCTGATGTGTTTGATGTACTGGCTCTCCCCCACAAAATGCTTAAATGACTTAAAATGATGCAGTGTAAGCAATGGAAGCAGTTGGGGAAAAAAAGCCTAAACCATAAAACCACACCTGTGCTTTATAACGTTTGATGACTAATGTTCTTGAATCCATTTTAGGTCGCTTCATTGCCATTAACCCATACATCTCTCTGACGTACTCCCTCCTCCCGTTTATCACCATTGGAAGGATTTCAGGAGAACACTATGGAAGTGCTGTTCTGCATGACTGAGTACTCACCGTTTGGAAATGAGGTAAGTGAAAGGAACACAAAGCCAGCACACCCGTGAATCCAGAAAGCTCCACTTCCTGTAAAAAAAATATATGACCATAATGATTATTATAATAATATACATAATATATATATGTATATAATCATATTATGCTATCATTACCATAACCCAGTTAAAACCTTAAAAACCACAAAACCACAAAACTGTGTTATACTGAAACTTATAAAAAGAAACACTAGATGGCAGCATTGATCCAGTAATACTGTATATACCAACACTATGGAAGTGCTGTTCTGCATGACTGAGTACTCACCGTTTGGAAATGAGGTAAGTGAAAGGAACACAAAGCCAGCACACCCATGAATCCAGAAAGCCCCACTTCCTGTAAAAAAAATATATGACCATAATGATTATTATAATAATATACATAATATATATATATATATATATATAATCATATTATGTTATTACCATAACCCAGTTAAAACCTTCATCAAAACTGTGTTATACTGAAACTTATAAAAAGAAACACTAGATGGCAGCATTGATCCAGTAATACTGTATATACCACTGTTACACCAGCAGAGGCTTTTTTTTTTATCTGTGGGGATTTGAGATAGTTGCTTCGAACTGTGGAATAAAAAATGTTTGTTTTTCTATGTGGAAATGGGAATTGGATTCGATTGTCATAGGAATATCCTCCTTTCATGTTTCCCTTTTAGCCCGTAGCCTACTTTCCGTTTTTTTTTCTTCTTCTAACTTTGAAGGAATGGGAAATGACTTTTTATGAGGGTGCTATATGGCTTTCTACTGTGTTGTTTCTATTTGCAATTGAAGACATATGTGACTTGGTGAAAATCAGTGGTCCAGAGAATGTAATTATGATTTTAATGGCACATATATTTGGAGACAATAAGTCTTTGCTGTGTGTATATATGACACAATGTGTGGTTCACAACATATGTTAATCTTTTTTATTGTAATGTTTTTATTTTATTTTACAAAGTGCATTTGCAGTTTAGGGTTTTAGTTAATGCACTGTTGAATCACGACCTACCCTCATGGTTATGAACTTGAGTGCATCAGCTTGGGTTTTTATGACTGGGACCATGGACGCCTGCGCGCGCGACTTGGTTGCATTGATTTAATTAAATGGAGGAAGGAGGAAGGAAAAAAAAAAAAAAGCTGACAAAATGGGAGCAATGCTCAAGGGCAAGATGGTGACCAAGGAGGAGAGAAGTGACATGGCCAGGACCCCAGAAATAGGCCACCGCCAGCCACCTCTGCTCTGGTCAGATGTGGGTGTAATTACATGGTGGTTTAATGCTTCCACACACGGCTGCTGTGATGAGGCTTCCTCCTCCAATTATGACCTCTGGCCTGGGGGGTTTGGTGGGACTCTTGTCGTGATTGACTGGTGACTAGACGCATCCTTCACCGATACCCGCCCCCTGGCTTGAGGCTCCAGCCTATACACAACACACCCTTCCGCTGCCCTTCACTCCTGGCCATTAATATTCATAATTCATGCGGAATGAAGTGATTTAGGATCATTAAATGCACACGAATATTTGTGGAAGGTAACTTTAATTGAGCCGTCCCTCTTTGGCGGTGTGATGTCACAGAGCAGCTTCCCAGTTCGGTGCATCCATTGCACAGTTTACTGGCTGGTGCCTTTTTCTTTTTTCCATAAATCCCATCTGTGCTTATACAGCAACAACCCTCAACTATGTGGCGTCTTATTTCACACCTCCTCTGCTGCTATGGGATGGTACCAATTGATAGTGGCGGTGACTGAGGGGCTCCTATAGTTCCGGTGGCCATAAGTGGATCAATCATGCTTAATTCAGAATAGCAGGAGGACCACTTTTGTGGCGGATGTCATTCATTATTCAGGACTGCAGTGTATACACGTAGCCTTGCTTTTAGGTACTTGTGTAAGTGACGTATGCATACTGCATACAATATATCTTTTCCTACAATAGCAGCGTGGTGTACTTTGCCTATACAAAATGCAGATGATCTGTTACATCTATGTAATCCTCCATGCGACTAGGTGTGTCGGAAAGACTCCGGGATTACAGTGTGTGACTGTATTGCAGCAAGAAAACTGCTACGTTGCAGCACACAGAGTTTCATCAATGAAGCCTTACTCATTCTTTCCCCCCGATGAGGAATAATCATTCTCAGTCAATCAGTTTGGACTTGTGGGAAATGTTCCGACCTCACTTTGTAAGGCAAATCTGATGAGGAGGCTCCCTCTTTCTCTCTCTCACACACACACACGCACGCACACACACACACACACACCCACACCGCACGAGCTCATCACTGGCAGCACGCCACCCCATTTCAGCACCCTCCTGAAACAAATGGATGCAAAAATCTTCTGAAGGGTGTCCGAGCCGCTCCGCGTCTCCCGTTGCAACGTTTCTCTTATCTCAACATCGGTGCTGCACGGGGCTGCTGCTCTGACATGCTGTGACTTCATTTTCATTCTGGGCTGCCCTCTTGCATTTCTTCTCTCTCTCACACCACACGCTCCTTACGCACGCACACACACACACACACACACACCTGCACACACACGCGCACACGCACACGCGCACGCACACACACACACACACACACACACTACAACGATCCATCCTGTTGCTACAGTGCTGCAGTGCTGAGTAGCAGTATCAGAAAGAGAGAGAGAGAGAGAGAGAGAGAGAGAGAGAAATAGGGTTCTCTGGCATCGGCCCCACACCACAAAACAGACTGCGGCAGGGCACCTATTCTTCCTTTCTGTTGCTTCACTCAAACGACACTCTTATTCCCAGGCTTCTCCTCCGAGACACAGTGCATGGACAGGGGCATGTTTTGCAAGATCTTTCTTCCTTGTTTTTCTTTCTACATGCACGTATCAATCCTTTTCGCCCTGCTCCTCCCATTACATCTGCCCCTTTAACAGCTCCGAGAGAAAAGGGGGGCGTCAGCGCATTTCAGGTGGCCAGGCTCACCCCTGACACCGGCCTGTGGTGGAGCAGAATAATGCCCTTTGCCAAAGGAGCCATATGGAGGCTTGCTCCATGGCCGAGCGATGGAGGTGGAATGACTTGTCCTGCAGGAATAATTAGGAAGGCGAAGCTCATCACGTCACACATCTCCAGCCTCTCTGGATGTCTCGGACTCCTCTCTGCTGTCACGAAGAAAAGAAAGTGCTTCTCCTTTCCCCCTTCTTCCAGTCGTGCGCCATTGCCCTCTCAATACTTCATTGAGGATGCAAATATTTGCTTGACATGCAAAGCCCCCAGATGAGAACTCTTATTTTCTCTTGAGTCCAGGCTCGCAATCTGACCGGCGTCAATGACGTAATTGCCCTGAGGAAATTACACTCATTGGGTAAAGAGCCTTTGCAGTCAGACTCCCAGGTGTAAGGTCAGCATAATGAAGAAGAAATCACAGCAAGTGAAGAACGAAGCCCACTTCCAGCCCCCTTCAGATGAGACAAGACACAGCTGCACCTCTTGATCGAATGCTACTCGAGACGCTGGAATTTTCACAATTCCACTGAATGGTGTCACCGTCCTCCAATATTTATTCTGCTCAAAAACAGACTCTCGTATAAACCACGCATCACTGATACACACTTAAAAGGCTCCAACAAGTCAATGATACAAATGAAATCAAATTTAGCCTCGTCATTTCACGTAGAAGCTGACTGGGTGTTTATGGGAGAGCACAAGGAGGTCAAAACACTTTTTTTTTCTTCCCCCCCGTGTAATATTCAAGGTGTAAATGAATAGCTTTCAGGAGACTACTTGAATAGAATACCATTCTTACATTGGCATGAAACCGCCGCACTAACCTTCAGATTCCCAGTAAGCTCTCTGGAGACCCAGGAGTTGTTGTTTTTCCTCTTCCCCAGCCCCAGCCTCAGCCCTTTATCTTCACTGTCAGGGTAAAGCACATTACTTCAAGGAGGAGTAGTAATGCAGGAGCTGCTCCAGGCCGCACTGTGTTCCTTACCGCAGAAGAATAGAAAAAAAAAAAAAAGTTCAAGAGGAATTTGAGGGATCCGGCAAGATGGGACCTTGTCAAATCCATTGTACTCTGTTTCAGGGCTTTGAAGCCATGATTGTCACAACTAATATTGTGTGGTCCCTCGTTTGTCGTTTGTTGGCTTGTAAATCTCCCTGTGCCAAAACATTGAGATTTTTTGCTTGACATTCTGGTGACATTTTTGGAGAATTGTCAATGCGTATAACTAAATCAGAATGACTCGCTTTTTTTAATTTATTTTTTTGCTTTAATCCAATGAAGCTTTGACTCTTAATAACTGAGACATGGTTTAATCTTTAGAAAAGGCAGCTTATTAGACATCAAGCCTTGAGTCATTGTGTGACAAATATCTTCACTTTTGCTATCGTGGCCATTTGGTGTATCCATTCAGATTTCATGGAAGAGCGTGACCCTGCGGGCAGCCCTCCGGCCACATGGCCGGGGTCCTGCAGGTGGAGGATAAATGTCACAGAGGCCGAGGGGGCCCATGATAATATCTGCCCCTTGGTCGTTATAAACATAAATTATATCCGTTTCCACTACACAGCTTGTTGGCACCAACTATTCAAGAATTCTGTTGGTAAATGCAAATTAAAGTTTTTATATATTTTATTTACTGAGAAATATAGTCTGTATATCACAGTAATTAGTAATAATGCAGACTTGAAAAGAATGGGATATATTTGATCTATTTCCTTATTACCCATTTTTTTTCATTTCATATTTTTTGACCGACATTTAAAATCCCTGGAACACATAGCCTACTGATAAAGTGGAAGTGTTTTTTTTAAAAACAAATATAAAAACATTCAGACCATGCCAACAATAAATTGGTCTGTTTTCAACGTATACACTTGACAAATACAGTTTGGATACATTCACACCCAGTTTACTGACAAAGCAATGTTAGGCACGAGTGAGCTCTGACTTTTATTTTATTTGTTTACACACATTTGAACAGAGAAGGGACATTCGTTTGACATTATGCCCCCCCCCTGCTTTACATGTTCCCGGAGCACACTGATGCCTGCAACAATGCATCAGTCGCCTGCCCCACTAGATTAAAGGGAAGAACCGGGGATCTTCCTAAAATAGCACTCGTATGAAAACTCCCACCAGCTGCTCTGTGCTCCACCCAGGGATCATACTCTATCAATCTTTCAGCCCTTTATTGACGCGACGTCCACATAAATATCTTTGACTGGCGTTGGCAGCTTCATTAAATATACATTTTATATTTTCTATCTGTTGTTTTTAGATGTAGGGTGGTGGGTTTGTCCCCCTGGCCACACAAGGCAACGGTTCATACATTAACGAGTGGGTAATGTTGATGGAATGTGGAACAGTAGGGATTGTATTGATGGCAGTGGCTCACGTGCCATATGTGTGCACTGTAGAGTGTGTGTGTGTGTGTGTGTGTAGGGGGGGGGGTGCATGCTATAAGAAAGTCACATTGTAATATGGACAACAAGGTGACCTATATTAGAGAGAGGTTGCATGTAAGAGCAATGATATGACAGCTTATTGGATTTGACCTTTTTCAGGCAGTTTTTGAAGCCGTGTCTCACTGGACATAGTTGTAAATCAATACATTGTCGCCGGATAAATATTTAAGAATATTTCATATCTGTTTTAGTTTGATATCGGTCGTGATAAGTCCAACCCAGTCATTGCCTTTCGACTGCTGCCCTGGTCAGGGTATGTGAAAGGAAAATGCATTTTGCATATTTACATTCCGTTTTCCTCCAAGTGACAGCGGTGTCACTGCAGCTGGAGGAGGCGCCAAGGTTAGGCCGTGGTTTGATGCTTCCTATTTAAAAGCTGTCTGAAAAGTAAATAAATTATGCACATCGATCCGCGCAGCCAGAAGAAGAAAAATGCTGCTGAGTGTAATTATAGCAGCCGATATAGATGGGAATCAGAGGGGCGATGGCAGTGTTCCATAAATCATATCTGGATATTCCAGAGCCTTGCATGTGGCTCCAGTATCAACACATGCCACTTTATGATACTACATTGCAATCTTCCAACCAGGACACCGCCAGTGTGTAAATAGTAGATTTATTGTTGTGTCTCTTGTCTTCCACGAAAGGTCCGGACAAAGTCATAAACGTATATCAACAGACAGACAGTCAGGCCGGGCGGAGAACAAAAAAACCTATCACCGAGTGGCAACAAATGGAAATTGAAATTCAGCAGATTCCCGAGATGTAACGAGCGGAGCGAGGAGATTTCAATGATGAAGGACTAATCCCGGAGCAATTCTTTATTCATTAGCCGGGGTCAGGAGAGTGCCAGGCTGAGTGGCTGCGGCAACCACGCCGCGCCGCGGCGAACGACAGCGGCGGAATACGCCGCGCTTGCAAAAATGTATGGCTTTATGATTAGGCTGACACGTGAAAGCAGGAGAGGGCTCGACTCTGTTAGCGACACCCCCCCCCCCCCAGACCCCCCCCCCCCCCCCCCCCCGCCACCAATGTTTTAATTCCATTATGATGAAGGGACAAGATAAGCCGGCTAATTGGTGGGTCAATCGATATCCACATGGTTATCTGCCACACAGCAGCCTGGTGACTAAAAACAACAGTACAAGGACGTGAGGATAAAATTATTCATGAAAAATAGTCAAATAAATATGTTTTCTGCTAAAAATCCACATTTTTAGTTCAACTCCCGATGAACGTTATTTGTTAATATTTTCATTTCTTTTTTTGGTAAATGAAAGCAATATCTGTTTCACCCCGCGCTGCCTCGCACTGGGGGAGGTCTCCTTATGATCTTATTTTAATATTTTCCATCTGGCTAATGAGGGGCTTAATTTCACGGTGCCCAGAGGTGCACTTGTTTGCATTGTTTGTATTTCATCACTCGGTTAGATGTTAATTGGGTTTTTTTTTTTTTTTTATATCATTTGTGCTGAGTTAATGTCTCACTCAAAGGAGTTCTCTCAAATTAGCTTTAAGGGGTCTCTGCAGGTGTTGCCGTTTCGCTCACAGTGCTCGGAGTTGTGCGTAATTGTTTGTTGTTAGACCATGTTTCTTGGCTTAATGAGCCGTCTGTTGTGTTTGGAGCAGTAAATGGGATTGACCTACTGACGATCACGGGAGCGCCGTGGTTAACGTGGTCCAAGGAAACTCGGTCGTCCCATGATGTAATCCTGGCTAAGCGTCTGTGATTTTTTTTTTTTTTTTTTACAACTGCATTGCTTTTCCGAATCCTTCTGTCCATAATTACGCCTGTGTACGTCACCTCCAGTCACGTTAGCATATGCTAATCGCAGTGGGACGGAGGGCGCCGTGTGTGTGTGCGCGCGCCATGCAGCAAATGTGCAGGACCAGTTTGGAGCAGTCAGGGAATTTGACACCCAGTCGATGTTATAGCGCCTCATGGCCCATGGCAGCAAAAACACTGGAGATGCAGAACTGTTTTTTTTTTTTTTTTTTTTTTGTGGCATGCAAAATATTTCCCATGTCATTTTTACTCCTACATTGATTGCTGACATTGAAGAAAATATATATTCTTTGTTAGTTTTATGACCACCTGAGCCCTTCTTAGACTGCGCGTTTCATCCCAATGAGAATCCTTGCTCTAGGCCTGAAAAATGGATTAGCCATAGACATAAACATTGATACCAGTAAAAGCGTGAATCGGCAAGATTTTATCCATGCACTGCGTCGCTGGTTTTATGGCTGTTTACATCGACTTACGTCACATGCGGAGCACTTCAAGGAGGTCTTTTGAGTGTGCGGTCATAATCTTATGTTGTGAATCCACCCGTGTGTCGTTGTTAAACTCGGGGATAAGTGAGTGTGCAATCGGAACATGAGCGCATTGTGGTGTTGAAATGAAATCCTTGTTTTTTTTTTCCTCATGAGAGATTATTATTATTATTTTTTTTTAATGCAAGGAATGTGACAGTATTTCTTCTTCATCTTTAGACGCTTTGATCAATGGTCCTTTAACGCTTACAGAATAATCGTAATTAGCATTTTGTCAGAAACAACGATTTGCTTGGCATCATTTGGGTGCTGAACGAGAGAATGGTAATTGCAGTGTAGGCCTGTTATGAAAGTAAAATCGCCTATAAAGGTGGATGGAGGCAGAGGTTGGACAGGAGCAGCGACCGACAGGAGAACCTCAGTCATGCTCAGGCCTATGTGAGCACATATGACTGAGGCAGCGTGGGTACTGCAGGGGCAGCAGTTGGTAATTACCACTGTGTCAGCGACATGTCCTCTGTGTCGTCCATTTCATTAGCCTCGCATCCTGCTCCCAATATACGATGGGGAGCGAAGCATTATTACCCCCTCCTCCCCTTTTTATTTTCTCTCATTAGAGCAGCTATGATGGGAGTCAACAGGGTGCGGATGAGGAATATTGCGTGGGTCTTTTTTAATAATAGGGGTTTCTATATTCTCTGCTTGCGTCTGTCTGTGCCGCGCATGCTTTAATATCCACAGCAGGAGCGGTCCCGTCGTCTTCTGTAAAATGGCTTAAATTAATGACGGTTTCTGCTCAAACGCATCACTCAATCCCATTAATGTCCGTCAGATAAAGCCTCCTGGCCTTGGAGCTGTGCTGAATAGGTTAAAAACCTTGTGTGGATATATTATTCAAGCCGTCCTGCATCCTCCCTCTCTTTTTTATTTTCTCTTCCTCCCCGTCTCTCTCTCCTCATCTGGCCTCTGCACGGTCCACACCAATGAGGCAAGCTGCCTCCTTTGCTTTATACAGGAAGACATGGTGGAAAGTTGTGCTCAAACAGCGGGACCTCCCCGAGGAGCGCCGCTACCTGCAATTTAAGTAGGTTGGCTAGCCCCGTGCAAAAATCCCACGGCAAGCAACGGGAGAGAGAAAATAGAGTAAATAACGAGATCATGAATAAAAACATAAATGCAAATGCATTTGCACATCCACAAACTTGCCCATGCACATTTGCAGCCACAAGCACTTCTGGTTGCTTCAAGATTCAGAGGTGGAGGGCCTTCGGAGGGGATGTTAGTTATTCTGCTTCTCAGCTAAAAAGATGGGCTCATTATTGAGTGGAAGTTGAGTCACATTTATTTTGAATTCAACAAAATTCAATGCTTAACATGTAATTTGTTTTTCATCACTTGATTCAGACCCGTGATAACGACTTGGTGTTCTTAACAATTCCACCGAGGGCGAAATAAACCCATTTTTTTGCATGAAAAGAGGAGCAATCCGTTTTAATTAGGATCCTTCAGCTCAGCATGTTGTGAATCGGAGAGAAACGCTGCACACAGGTGGTTATTTTGTCAAAGCATGGATCCATAACTTGATCCAGGTGGAAAAGAAGGCAGAAGGAATCCAAAGGATGCCCACTGCTGTAAAAAAAAAAAAAAAAAAAAAGAAGGATTACACATGTCGGGGATAGGCTTGAAAACATCTCGTCCTCTCAGCATGTTGTGAATCGGAGAGAAACGCTGCACACAGGTGGTTATTTTGTCAAAGCATGGATCCATAACTTGATCCAGGTGGAAAAGAAGGCAGAAGGAATCCAAAGGATGCCCACTGCTGTAAAAAAAAAAAAAAAAAAAAAAAAAGGATTACACATGTCGGGGATAGGCTTGAAAACATCTCGTCCTTGAGTATAGCACTTGGCATGTGGATGTGCAATCATCACAGACACTTCAAAACTGGCAGTGGAGTTCAGTTCCAACTTGTCAAATTGAGTGCACATTGAGCCCTCTGCAATTACGCAGACGTGCCAGAGCGGTGACGACAAATTTCCCGATGAGATGAAAATGCCAGTCAAGATGTTTATGCGCCCCTCGGTGTATTAGCTGCAGGGAACCCTGTGTACGCTAGCGTATGACATCTAATGCTGAAGGCCCGGGGGAGGAGAAACGAGGAGGAGGAGGAGGAGGAGGGGGGGGCCCTCTCATCATTTCTCTTTACCTGGCATAAATCATCTTCATCCAATTACGAGCCCAGATTATGTGGTTCCAGCGTGCGGCGGGGAGGAGATCATTCATCGATGCCTTCTACAGTGAATAAGAGTGAGATTTCATTCAGGCTTCAACGGGCCATGGCCTTTTTTTAATTAATGGGGCTCGGTTGAGCCGGAGATGGCGCAGCTTCTTAAAATGCTAATTGCTTTGTGGGATTTTCTTTTTCATGCTAAAAAAGACTGCACAACACCACAAAAAACACGCGCATATGCGCGCACACACACACACACACACATTTGGCTCTCTCGAAGCATTGTAGTTACTTACTTTGTGTGGCTGTGATTTGTTTTGTTTTTTTCAGTGCTGCAGTTTTAAAGAGTCATCAGCTATCTGGTGTTAGGCCGGAGCCAGAGGAACTTGTAAAAAGTGTATTATATGTCTGAAACAGTGTAACTTACAACGGGCCATTGTGAGTTACACTCTTATGAAGCTATTTGAAACCCGTTTGGAGGCATTCCCTCTGGACCAAGAGCCGCCAGCCTCTCTGAATAACCCGGGGCGAAAAACCAGGGGGAATAATTCTCCATTAGAGCATCGTGGCGTCATTAATTTCTAAATACCTGTTTTACAGCACGGCAAATGCGTTTGGCAGAGAGTCCTGGCAAATGCATCCGGCATGAGCTGTTGGGTTCAAAACGGTCTGTTTGTGCACATTTGATCACGTTTGTTCCCAAAGAACGTAGGGCCCCACGTCATGACGGCAATTGATCTGATGAATGGTTCATCCTTGATGTTGTTGAGAGATTGGCGTGTTTGGACCAAGCAACTAAGAGGCAGGGGGGGATGGCCGCTGATAGCTTACCCTGCCTTGGATGAGCCTCCCTCCCCTTCCCCGGCACGCGCCGTCACCCCTCCTCACCCCTTCCCACCCCTTCCCACCCCCCCCCCCCCCCCCCCCCCCCCCCGAACCCACTGGTCCCCGGGGCTACCATTTGTGAATTCATCTCTGGCCTCACAGCCCCGCTCAGCTGTCACATCGCATCTCGCACGCGCAGACAGTCACCGATAACAGCGTTGGGGCTTTTTATACTCCGTACACCCACTTTCCACCTCCTGCTATACCCACATGCAATGTTACCCACGGTCTCCGACTCGTGTTGCCCCAGCAGAGGCTGTTCATCCACCCATCGCCGCGGAGGTGGTTGTGTGGCCAAAATGTATCCCTCCCCTTGCCTGTTTCTTAATGTTTCTGTTCACTTTAGTTCTCCCCTGACGTCCCTGCAGTTTACACAGTTTTCGCAATACCATCATGCACAGGGTTTGCGTTTTTTTTTGTTTTTTTTTCTTCCCCATTAAGACGACTCTCCAGTATTGCGGCTGAAAAAAAAGAATCAAAAGGAATACTAAATGACTCATCCTAAAAATAGCTCAGCTGAGAGGTTTAATTTGAACCAAAACGCTAAAACGCCATGGCAACCACCGAGCATATTTATATAAAAACACACAAAATCATACACACGTTGTGGTGTGAAGTCTCAAGGCCAGGGCTGACTTTTTACATCCTTTGTGAGCATTATGTTCATTGTGTTGTGCCGTTAGGCGGCCAACCCCTTCCTCTTAAATGCATGTTGAACAATTACTTAGACGTATTCATTAATTTATAAGTAGCGAGTATTAAGTGGAAATGTGCCACGTTCATTTCAAGGCAAACCCTTAAATAAAGATTTAAAAAGATATATATATATAATGTTATAACTACTGAAGATGGGAATATTACTGAACGGTTGTACTCCCCGCTGTATATACACATGTATATCTATAGCTACATGGATATATCTATTTATGTCCTCGGAGGTCTGGGTTTTAACGGAAGGTAGGATTTAGGGCAGGATACGGACGGATGGAAAGAATGTTTTGTGAGAGCTCGTTCAGTGCATTGTAGAGAGTGCAGTGCATGGACAGCAGGCCGATGGGAAGTTGGTGAGCTTGACAGAAACCAGATAAAGTAAAAGAACGGAAGACGAGTCTGTTGAGTGTACTGCTGTACAGGGAGAAAGAAAGACAAGGTGGGGAAAAGTATTTTTCAATAAAAACCTTTGGCCAGAGATCATAGCTCCATGGAAATAATCATCTCTTTGTATTTCAGCTTTCAAGACAATAATGTTATCATAAGCACGGCTAGAATGGAACCAGGGCCAAAACCATGTACCCCAATACATACTTCCCACTGGCACCGCTTCAAGATGATGGTGGAAAAAATACCAAGTGAAAAACTTTTTTTTTTTTTGCTTGGTAGAATTGTTTTTTGATCATTATTTTGGCAGTAAATCCCCCATTACAGCACAGTGGAGACACCACTGCATGTGCATGGGACAGATAGACTTAAAACACGTGCTGGAGTCAGCTTGGAAGCACCTGCAGGTGCATCTCTGCCAAAACAAGTCCGGTGACTGCAGGAAAGGACGGCGCGGGAAACTTTGCTACAAGTTAAATACCATAAACTGAATTTGTTCCCGTTCGCAATTGTGGTGCAAAAACTCCCATGGCAGTTGTTTTTAAGTTTTTGAAATAATTTATTAGAGGGCATCCGAGCTTTAACATGTAAGTCATGGCTGATAAAGAATTGATGTGTTTCCCCAATTTGGGGTCAGGCTGAAAATATTCACGTGACAACCAGAATGACTCTTTTTCAACACACGCCTCGGAATACTCCCCTTTCCCAGGCCAGGTGGATTCTGTTTGCTTTGCATGAATGCTTTATTCCGGCGATAAAGCCACGCCAAGCAACATTTGAAAAGTTGTCGTCGTGAATAACTGCCAGAATGTGGCGAACCACCGAAGCGTCTCCTGTGCTGTGTCCTCCGCCCTGGTGCTGATAATAATTTCCGCTGACAGCCCCCCCCCCCCCCCTTCTCAAAACCCCTTTGTCACCCATTCTCCTGGACACATTTTTGTAGCACGTCAACGGGAGGTCTCTCCCCCTCAATCACAGGGATGCAACCTTCCACGTACACACACACACACACAAGTTTTCCGGTATCACTAAAGAATGCCGCTTCAATCAGCGGCGCCCGTTCAGTGCGATGATAAGATGGAGAAGGGACAAAAAAAAAAGGAAAGTTGCGCACGACAGAAAAAGGAAAATAATAATAACACGGCGTCACTCCACTTGAGCGAGTGACTGACTCCACTTGTTATTGAGCGGTGGAAAGCTGACAAAAAAAAATAAAAAATGGCAGACGAAAACACAGTACGTCGGTTCTTCAATTTCACGCATGACTGCCTTGCATCATTGCGGTGTATCCCTATAATAAAGAGGCTTTTGCGTTCTGAATAGTGATTACCGCTCCTCCTCCTCCTCCTCCTCCTCCTCCTCCTCCTCCAATGTGCCACACAGCTGTTCATCTATCGCTTCTCCAAGGCCTCGCGCACCCGACCTCCGTCCGGTCACGCCAGGACGCCCTCCGCTCTTGCAGTTTGTCTATGTGCCGACTTTGCACACGGGTCAGTCGTGACGTATGAAGGAGGCGGGCCACAGAAGCAGGTGTCTTTTCATGTCCCATTTGTGTGTGTGCGTCCTGAGGGGGCCACACGGCACAGCCCTCCGGGGTCCTGTGAGGAAAACCGAAGGAGAAGCAAAAGTGGTGCAGGAGGAATTAGGCCAACAAGGACACCTGTCAAACTGGCAGGCAGGTTGCCCAAAACGCAACTGGGAATGTGATCGATAGTGGTCCCTCCACCACCCCCCCCCCCCACACCACCTTCAGAGAGGTGTGTGTGGCGGGGGGGGGGGCTGAAAAGGGGGGTTGGGGGGGGGGGGGGAAAGGGGAGGGGGGAGGGGGGGGTGGGTCCCCCCCCCCCCCCCCCCAACATACCCGCCAATTGCATACGTGGCTTCTTTTTTTTTTTAAAGAAAATACTGTAGGTATAATATATCGCATGATACTGTCTCCTGGAATATTAGGGATGTGTGAGATGCGAGGAAGCTGCGTTATGCGTGGCTGTTTTCAACGAGGACCAGAGACCTTTTAATCGAGTCTTTGGCCGTAAACATTTGGTGGTATTAATACGTCCACTTGTAGAATGTCTCGAACTGAACCCGGGACTGAATTGCATATAAAGACGTAACGCTCTCAAAATGAAATGTGACCCCACGGAACAAAAGAAAGTGACTCCGTAGCTAAACGGCCTAATAAACTCCGGAAGAGGTGACGCACGAAGTAGTGCGTGTATGTGAATGTGTGTGTATGTGTGTGCAAATGTGGCAAACAATCGTCTTTTGCATAAGGATGCCTTTGCGTGAGTGGCCTCGTTTAAAAGTGATGGGGGGTTGGGGGGGGGGTGGTCTATTTATATAATGGTGTTTGGTTATTTTGAGTGGGTTTAAGGTGACATTTGTTTTGAGCTCTGAGTTTGTGCGGCGCGGCAGCACAGGCGGGAGATGGCATGAGCGAGATGCGAACGTTGCTCCGGGACAGTCTTGCACGATGCGAAATAATCCGCCGTAATCATGCCTCCCAATAATCCCTGTCTGAAATCGTTAATTTCACAGCCCCATCGACTGAGCGAGGATTCATTTACTACTATAAGATGGCATTTTGCCCTTTACATTAGGCCCGAGATGCTGAGTCAGAGCGCGATTCCGCCCGAGCCGGCTCCTGGGGGGCGGGCTTTGCAGAGGACGACCGTGACTGATGACTTGGTTTGTGCTGTTCCTGCTGTTTTTTTTCGTTTTTTTTTTTCATTTCTGTTTCTTGGACCTTGCATTACGGATTACTTCCCGTCTCACTTCGGATTAAATCAGATGTGTGCCTTTTGCTCCGTTGCTCTCTTTCGTTTCCGTGATAGCTGTGTCACATTCGCTCATTGTTGCCATTTAAATCACTCCGGAGATCCAGCTGTCTGATGTAGATCCTGACTTTGCTCTCACAGCTACACATTAGGCTCATCGTCATCGCGTTTTGGGGGCGATTTGGTTTTATCTGCTGTCAAGTCCCCCCCCCCTCTCTCCCCTCGATTCCTCGTCTTTTCTTTTTCTTGCCTCTCTCTCTCTCTCTCTCTCTCTCTCTCTCTCTCTTCCTTCTGGAGTCGGCCATCCGTGCTCTAATGGACGGACTTCGCCATAATGAGTGACGATCGCAAACAAGTCAATCCTGGCAAATCAACAGCGTAAACAGAGAGGGCCGATCGGCAGGTCTAATGGAAACCGCCGGCCCCCTTTAAGTGCACCTCTAATGGGACGGACGCACAAATACAAACAAGTTCAAGTGCAACAAACGGGGGACGCGGTGAGGCGGGAGGTGCCAGATCCAAAGACGACGTCCGCTCTCGCTAAAAATATCTCCCCTTTTGCGTCATTCTCCAGGTTTCTGGATGTCACCTCCACTGCCTGACATCGACTCTGACTCTGAGGGGAAAAAATATTGCAGAACATTCTTGTGCCAAAGCTCAGGGGAACCTGTGTCCCCGTTAATAATTCATGGTCATACAACCGTAGGAAGACAGGTTGTCAGTTACCAGGGTTTTTTTTTGTTTTGCTCCATTGTGTGAAAACGCAGGATACTCGTCGCTGCAGGGGAGGGCACCTCCGTACCTCTTTTCGCTTGTATTCTTTTCTTGGCCTACTCCATTTTTTTTTTCCCCTGACGGACCGTCTGACCAAACCATTCTTCGCCTCCCCTCAGGCAGAGCTAGGGGCAAAACAAGGTCATTAGCAACCGTCTGGACATTGTTCCCCAAACAGCAACCACCATGGGGAAAAAAAACCAAAAAAACATCCAATATTAGGCCCATCATATTGTGTTTCCTGAAAACGGATGATGGCCGGCTGAGCGTAGACTCTACGTCCCCCGAGCCTGCCCCCCTCTCCCCCCACCGTTTCCTAACAAGAGCCTGAAAATTTTGGACACCTTGTCTCCAACACCCCTCCGGTTAGCCCTCCGAGGCCGGTTATGGGATGGATGGAGAGAGGCAGGGATCCAATTGGGGGAGGGGGCACTCCCCGGCAAAAAGGCTCTTAGCATGTCCGAGCACTTTGATGCACGTGAGACTTGCGAGCAGTGAATAACAGGGAAGTGCTGAGATATTGAAGCCCTTTGTGGGGCTGTCACGTTTTGTATGGGATCAGATTTTTATTTTATTTTTTTATCTCTGGCCTCCATCAGGTCTGTCAGAGAGTCAGCCATGTGAGACGGGCGCAGCCTCCGATCCACTCATCTCCTCCGTTCTCATGAATACCTTAAGCGGCTCTTGTTGATGACTGCCATTGTTTAATTTCAGGTGGCGGGGCCCTGTTTAAGCTGACGTTTAATAAGTAATGATCTCTAACGGTGCTTGCTCACACCTACCTTCGACCTGTGAGCGATTTCTCACGGGCGCGGGCGCTAAAAGGGCGACTGTCCCCGTTTGCCCTAAATGATCGGAGCAGATGGGTGACACGGAGGTCTGCCCGGCCTTTGCCTGGGTCTAAATTGAGACAATCTGTGTGGCGGCAAATGTGACGGGGCAGGAGTCCCATCAGCGAGAGGCATGTAGTGGCACAGTGTGAGATCTGTGAGCCCACCGGCCCAACTTGAGCGTCTACTCCAATTATTATCCTCGTTTCATCTCGCTATCCGGAGGAGTAACAGGATTCGTTCCAGCCCATATACAGAAAGTCTAATCCGGATTAGAGCCCGGTTGCACGGGATAAAGAAAGGTGGAGAGAACAAACCAGAGAGAAAAAAGTGTTGGAACAGTAAAAAATAAACACTGTGGTGGTGTTTGCGTCAGAACTGGGACTCATGTTCAGGGATTTCCTGGCACACGATTTGAACAAAGAAAAGCCGGCTCTCTGTATCTGGGCAAATTGTCCAAAACTGGCAAAGGAATCCGGCTCCCGCTGTGCGTGACTTGGCCAACATTTGCATTAATGTATGCAATAGCTTGTTCACCCAAACGGGACCCATGATGCACTGCTCAGCATCATCTCATCTGTTTGGGTTCTTCCCTGAGGCTCCTTTTTCTTTGACACGAGTTGAATTACACTTCATCCTCTTACCATAAGCACACAAGCAGACGCACGCGCGCACACACACACACACTTGACTTCAAATAATATCATGTTTTAACTTGTAACAACAATACAGCGATTTGAATTCAAGTTAAAGTTGACAGAGTCATGCTGCTCAATATTGTGAGAAAAAAAAATCCCGTATATCATTATGTGCTTAAGTATTATTCATTTTAAGCACTACTTTTTTCCCAGTGATATTTCATACCCACAACCAGGCAGGGAAAGCGTCCGGATAACTGACACCTGAGGTTTTCCTCCAGCTCCTTTTCATTCATCATATGAACTAAGTGATGTTTAAAAAAAAAAACAACATAGCCTCAAACAATTGGCCAGGCGCCACGAGAAATGTGTTTCTTGGCTGGCAACATCAAGTAAACAGCAAAATGACTGGAGGTATAAGGGAAGGGTAAATCCCTGCTAATGGGATGTTGAGGAATTAAACCGGGTTAATTCCAAGGTTGCACAGATGAATATGAAATGTGATTTGCCACAGATGACGCTTTATCTGTAAAGGTCAAATCATCCCATTAACTCTTTTGTCACTCGCCATCCGACGAATCAGACGGACGCTCGAGATGAGGGAACGTTTTTGTTTTTTTTCACATAAACGTAAAAATGTTAATACTTCGAGCGCATTTTTCCCAGCATTCATATTTCTAAAAGTTAATCTCCCGTTTAAAACGCCATCTGTCACCCCGTTATTGTTCGTCTCCCAACTGCGGTATATCACAAGTTACCATGTGCTGAAATTTAACAGGCTCACTCATAACGAACGGCCCATGTGTGACGCCATATCATCAGAGCGACATCAAGTCTACACTAAGCAGAACGATGACTTATTGCGAGTGTAAAAAAAAAAACAAGATTTCCTGCCTGGTGGCGACTTAACACGTTTGGTTTTGTGTCACATAACGTGTAAACAGAGCGCGCCGTCACGACGTGCGAAAGAAAACTGTGGCGTGTACAGAAAGCTCAGGTCTCTCAACTTCCTGTCTTGTCTCAGCCTCTTCGTCGGTGTCTCTTTTTATCCTTGGTGTGGGTTTGTGTATATGTGGGGGGGCGGAAGCAAGCGGAAACTAAGGGGAAATTCTTATTCTTATTCTTATGTCGGCGTGCGAGAGGGAACCCGCGTGAGATCGCAGCAGCTGGCATATGTGGACCCAATTTACTGGACTTTTTCCACGAGTCATATCTGAAAGCTTAAGCCTGAGACGCGTTGTCGGGCCTCCTCTGCCTCAGAGACTGTCCCATTTCCTCATTAGCATATCTAAAGGCACGGAGCGGTATCATGAGATTTACCTTGCCTGCAGGGGGCCCTTGTTTCTCTGTAATTGCTTTCACCGTTGGCCATTAAGCCAACCAGCGTCCCGCCATGGGCCCGGGCGACTCACTGACCAGAAACATCGCCACACTTGTTCCTCCACATGCTCCTCCTGGCGGATGTCCAGGGAGTTCCTCCGTCCCAGTGGGAAAAGAAGACACCAGCTCTGTTTTTGTTTTGGAATTTGTTTTATACGAAATGTTGAGTATTTGTAGACGGGGCTGTGCTCTAATATATGCCGTTCCATGGGGGGGGGGCCATCAAAGCGGTGGAAATCTTGGACGCATACCATTTCGAGTTAATGGGAGCGTTCACGTGTGCAGACGTTACACACGCTTCATATCAGGTCGCCGTGACACTTTATCATTATCAAAGTCATATTTAATCAAACCCCAAACATATGGTATTATAGTCTAATTGGATATACTTTTTAATATATACCTCCATGCTCTCCGTGAGGAGATTTCCATTAAGTGAATAATAAGTCATCCGAAGATGGGCAATAGAAATTGTACATACTATTACTATTGCTCCGGTGGCCACACACGCAGTTAGCTGACTGCGCAGCATCATTAGGCGTTGGGATTCTAGCTGCTTTTTCTCCCTTTAAATGAATTGAGTCGGTGCTTTGAGGGAGGACGGCGTCCCCATTTAACCAAAGATATCAAAAATTCATCCTCCTTGATAAGCTGCCAATTACACCGTCCTCCCGTTCCCCCGTGACAGAGCGTGCCGCGTGTGCAGATAGAGAATGTGTGCGTGCAGGCGAGGGGGAGAGCGCGACCTCCCTTCTTTAAACGTGGAGTGATGAATGTCCATGTGTAAAATTCATAAAATCCACCAAATATCTCACCAATCCCCAATTAATTTCATTTGAAAATGACGGCGTATTTCCGTAGTCTATTTTCCTTGGGAGCAACCGGCACTGTGATTTCTAAGACTTATTTTGTAGCTCAATTATTTATCCATGGTTTCCTGTCTTAATTAAGTCAAAAGGCACAGCTATTTGTCATTGAAGCATTAAAACCAATTACCTGTTTTAATGTGGCGGCTAATCTGTGCACATATTCCTCTGCGTGTGTGTTTTGTTTCTGTGTGTTTCTTTGTGTCGATTCTGCTGTGAGCTATTTGGATAGTAGTAGAATTTAAGTGTACGTTGCCTCTGCTTACGTCCCCTCTCCTCTCTATGTCTATCTTACGAGCTCTTGTGGCTGTCATTTATTCTCTTCCCACAGTGACTGCCTGCCATCTGGCTATCTGATGTATTGATACAGATTAGGTGTGCAGAGACACGCATTAAATCGTATAAGAGAAAAAATTTAGTTAACCCTCTCTGGCATGAGAGTCCGTTTCCATCCAGTTCCCTCTGCAAACTATTTATGCCCTCTGCCTCCCACGCACCTATTAACCTTTTGTTTCACTCAATTGAATGTGCAAATGATTCTCCCGTGAAAGGCAAAACCAGAGATAAATCCTCCGGCCGGACCGAGATAATTGTCTATCGATGGAGATAGAGCAGGTTGAAGTGGTAGCTCGCGTGAGACCGCACCAGGCCGCGTGTGCGATAATAAATACGACACGCAGACCCGGCCGGGCTCAAATCCCTGATGCTGCAAGGACTGCTGGTTCAGTAAAAATGAGAGACGGGCAGGCCGGCAGAGAGGTGACAGCGTCCAAACCAAGGTGACCTTCTTAATTCAATCAGCCGCTCTCCAGTGTGTGCACAGCTTGGGAATAAAATATAGACTCGAGGGGCCTCAGCATGTCAGCTAAATGTGCTTCATTTCCGACATGGAGACACGAGCGTCCAGCTTTGGATGAAACCTTCTGCATCCTGATATTGTTGAAGTAATTCATCCCCAAACTGCTGGCAGCTAATATGCTGCATTTTACTGAGCTGCTACATTGCCTATATCTGAATACTTAATAATAATAATAATAATAATAATAATAATAATTAATAATTAATAATAATTAGTATTATTATTAGTATTATTATTATTATTATTATTACTAGTAGTAGTATTATTATTAGTATTATTAGTATTATTATTAGTAGTAGTATTATTAGTATGATATTATTAATAATAATAAGCTGTTGCGTTACAATATCGTGGTTGGTAGGATGGTCCTAATTTCATAGGAAAACTTTCAACAGCATTTCTATATTCTGACTCCCAAAAAGTTTCATTTTGGTTAGACAACACCTCTTACGAAATATTATGATATTTGTACAAAATTTCGAGGTCGCTCCCAGTAATTAGTAATGTCATTAGTTTACTGTTGTTGATTTCAGGGCATTGGGGGGCATCTCTTTCGGGGATCAGCAGCCACTTGAAGGAGATACTAAATTGAATTTATGCAGGACAGTCACTGTGTCCACATTTTTCAAGCGAATATGGGGATTAAAAGTCCTCTAATACTAAGGGCCTCCCAGCCGACATTGCTGCTCCCCTAACACAGCCATCAAGACATATATTGGTGCTCCCCCCCCCCCCCCCCCCCACCACCACCTGCAAATGCTTGTGCTCTTTCCTCCACTTACTTTGAGAAAACTAATTAGATGAACTACACCTGCGGGAACCATTTTTTTGATTGGCACATTGGGTTGTAGAGCGCAGAGATTGACCTTTGTGATTTGTTATTCACTTCACCACAGTCCTGTGACACGATACGAGTGGTCTCCCTGGGCCAATGGGAGCGGTTAGTTATTCTACTGGATTATTTGATTTGATTTTGAATAGCAGGCTTATAAACAGTAATAGTTTTAGTGACTTTTGAGAGTATTTTTTTCAAAGCTGCTTGAATATATAAAAAAACAGGAATATAAGAACCCTGTGTTTCTGATTAATACATATTTTAGTATTATTAATTCTCTGTTTTTAAAAACATTATATACAGTATGTCCCAAATGACATTGGCTAATGGGCATATTCATGTCTTTTGTAATTGCGTTTTCCAAATAAACAACATTTTAGCTGAGAAATGAGCCTGCAGCTTGGGAGTCGACCTCCTATATCGAAATAATTACTACAAACTTCTTCTTCTTTTCCATAAATTGGTGGCAGTGTGTCCCTGGATAATACACACAATAGGTCCAAGAGAGTGGCATCAGCCAGCCAGCTAACGGGGCATCTCTCTCCATTTCCATTTAAGGTACATTCTTCGAGGCAATGGACTCTCCTTCTTTTGTCCTTTAAAAATGGAGGGGGGGGTTTAAAGGAAAAAAAAAATCAATGCTCCTTTATTGTGGTTCGGCGTCTACACTTACAGGATGGTGAATGCCTCAAAGGAGGGGAGCATCCAGGGGGAGGGGCCACTGAGGGTGTCTGGCAAAAATCAATACCTAGTAGGTAACAATACAAGTAAGAATGTCAGTAAATTCAATCTTAAAAGAAAACAATAATTATTTCCACTGCCGTTACAAGCACATCCTTTTGGTTTCGTCAATTACAAAGTCCTTTATTTGCTGATTTGGAACAAAGGAAAATGTGGAGCCTCCAAAAATAAACAGCGCTGTGTATACCATCGTTTTTCTCAGCGACGTTTCAGTTTACGGCTCCAATAATGGCAAAGGGATTCGATTTGGCTGTGCTAAGCTCATTCAGAGGTCTCCCTTTTTATATCTGCCAAGCCAGAAGTGATGAAACTTCTTTGTAAGTTGCACTGGAAATGAAAAGTTCCTGAATTGTGTTTTCTTCCGCAGGGAGGGAGGGTGCAGTCCCTGGAACGTATGTAATCAGTAATGTTCCAACATATATGACACGTATGTCTTAGTGCATTCCAGTGGGTAAAAGGTGGGGGGGTCGAGTTTCGCCACTCCACCAAAGAGAGAGTGTTGGCCAGGTTCGGACTCGCCATCCACCACACTTACATTTTCCAGTGCCTCAAGGACATCAGCTGCTCTGTAACAATCTCCGTCTGTCCATTCCCATCTGTGCAGAAACATGGATTTGCTGTCTGGCTGCTCGCAGGTGAACTTTAGCAGCGATCAAGGTGAGCGGCCATCTGCACTCGTAGGGCTGACAGGCGGGTTGAATAGATTTTCAATCCAAAATCAATGTGATCAAATGATATTTCTATTGTTATTTCCATGGGAACTCATTGCTGGTTTTATTTTGAATGTGAACCGAGACAACAAAAGTGCTTTCGGGCCTCTCTTTTCTCTGATGTCAGCAACATGTCAACCCGTTCATCAAATATTCCCTGAAAAAAAAAAAAAAAAAATACTCCTCAAGTCATAGTTCCACTGACTAAGCTTTATGCATTTTTAAATTCAGCTGACTAATCCCACCATGCTGCATTGTATGGTTTTTTTGTTTTTTTTCCATCCAGTGGGGCCCCCGCCAAAAAAACGGCAAGGCTGCGCAATAAAAAAGCCTCCGGCCTTTGACTTAGTGCATCCATAAATTATTGAAAACCTCCCAAACACAACATTGTCTTTTTTTTTTTTGCCTCGTGTCCCATTAAACTGTCACACTAAGCTGCCGAGCAGTCAGACCCATTCAAACTTTTCTTGTTCCTCCATGTTCAACGATCATCAGCTGAAGGCTTAAATTGTAGGGGCAAATCTTGACATTTCTGCCTGTCTTCAGCGCCTTTTATTTCCCAAAGTGCTTTGGATCCTGAGATGTAAGGAGATGCATTACTTTCTGAATTCCGAGTTGAAGAAAAGATCTCCCTGTTTGCTCTCTATTCTGTTTTTCGCTTTTTAAGCTTTCAAGTGTGGACGGATCCCTGCTCCTTTGTTGTCAGTCCCATTCCACTCTGAGCTGTAGCTGTGCCTGTTGGACAGAGAAAGTCTTAAGAAGTTCAACAGAGCTGCTGTCATGGGGTGGAAAAAAAAAAAAAAAAAAAAATGTGTGACTCATTTACAGTACATGCACTGCGGATTAAGGAGCAGACTGGAACACGGCCCGCAGTGAGTTTTCACTCGCGGCCGCAATCTGGCGTATTTTATGAACTACTTTCCAAAAACGGCTACCAAGGACTGTGCCAGAGGGAGAAGGACTTGGAGCAGGTTATCCTAGATTTTTTTTTTTTTTACATCCTTTCTCAAGTTTTACAGAGAGAGGGAGGCTTTGGTCAAAGAGGGCCCGAATATTGGTTTGAAATCAAAGGCTTTGTCTTTTACCAACATGGCTGGGTTTTTGACCAGCGAGCCTTTGAGTTGGGGTATAAACAGATACGTAACATAATAGACATTTCTTGTTGAATCCACCTGATAGTAAAGAAACACCTGGGTCCCGTTTTTGTTTTCCATTCTAGATGTTAAGATGTCTTCACCAATTGCTCATGAAAAAAAGCCACTTTCTTGATTTGGCTTTTAACCACGATACTGCACAGATGATTCCCAGTGGAAGCACCATTTCAAAGAATTTGTATCATTTCCTTCGATGTTCAGGCCCCATTTTTTCCCATTTTTTTTTGTTGCAAATTTTACACGCGATGTCTGATGTACAATTCTTAGCGGCCATTATTTGTCCGCCTGCAAACAGGAGATCCGTGATTCATCTGCGTAATCCTTTGTAGCGCATTAATGGGATGACTGCAGGCCTTCAAAGATTGCTCGTGGGTCCGCGCCGGAGATATCAGACGATCCAGGTTTGCTGCTCTGACTCTTTGAAAAAGCCCAGTCTGTTTGTCAGGAAGTGAAGTTTTAAGCCCCGCAGAGGACCAGACTGGAGCCTCTTGGCAGCTCCGCAAAGGGGAGCTTTATTTTTAGCTGTCGAACAACAGGAAGGAGAAAAGGAGGCCAATTCTACCTGGCAAGAAATGTAGGAATGATGACACGGGCCCAGTGGAGTGTAAACGGAGCGCGGGGAGTTGGTGGAGTTTGAACACTGTCGGGGGGGAAAGAGAGAGAGAGGGGGGGTGGCGGAGGTAGAGAGGAGAAAATAGACGGTGGTCTAGAAGAAGTGACAGAGGTTTCACAGCGGAGGACTCGGGTCAGAAAGTTCTTTTCTCTGATGCCTCTCAGCCACGGAGCGACCTAGAGGATTCCCAGGATTCAATGAGAGCGGTTACAGGTCACACAAACACAGGCTCAGGGCCGCCGTCGATGGCTTATTCTGGAAACATGAAATCTTTCAAAATGATTAAATAGTAGTCAATGTCTTTAAATCCGTTCAGGTAACAGAAACCAGAGGACTCGGCGCTCGTCTCGTGACAGGCTGCGGATCCTGCGCCCGCAGGGTTTGGCGAGGCATCCAATTTTGTTGCTTTGTTGTTAGTTGTGTTGTTTTTCAGCACTGGTGTATTAAAGTAGGAGGAAATGCGAGATGCTGCGTCAGTATATTCACCTGCGTGCTAAAATGCAGTCCACACACGCTTTTTGCCCGTCACCCATAACAACACTGGGGTTGCAACAGAGAGGATGAATTGCTGGAGATTTGTCGGAGTGGGAATGGAACATTTTTGGGTTTGACATGCTGCAGCCCAGAATGACAACTAAAACATCACATCTTAGCCTACATACGCAGCTTGTTCTTTTTTTTTTCAACCTGTGTCCTTCACAAATCTATGCAAGACCCACCTCCGCCCGTCCAGCCCAGTTTGACTTTAACTGCAAATAACGTATCTGACCAAACTGCACCGCGGCCGGTTGAGGAGGCGTTTTTTTTTTTTTTTTTTTGCGGATGGAGATTTCGTGAATAATTTATTGGCAATCTCCCAGTCATCGGGGTGGCATGCGTGTGCGTGTGTGTGTGTGTGTGAACTTGGTTTACAAGGCTGTAGTCGTGCTTCAGGGGAAGGCCTTTCTCTTCTTCTCATTAGAGAGGGCAGATTGTGGAATAGATCAGGCTCTGCATTCATTAGTGAGCACACGGGGGCCTGATTACGGCACTCGGGCCTCCGATTCCTCACCTGTCAGGTTCTTCCTCGCAGGAAAGTGTTTATCGAGGGGTTAAAGTTAAATGGCATTAGGTGCAATTAAAAAAAGGAAAAAAAAAAAAAAACAACGTGCAGGTAATCACTGTCGCCTCTATATGATGTGTTCTGGAATATGCAGGAGGAGAAGAAGAGGCCATTGCTGCAGGAGAAGTTTCAGCCTCTTAATGAAGAACAAACACCCTTAATGAGTCAGATGTCACCACACCAGCTTGATGATAAAAGCCTCTCTGGGGGATAAAAGGTCAACTTACAAATCAGGATACTGCATGTGCATGTCCACTAAGACTATGACAAAAGCCCTGGTAGCAGACATGCTTTATAATTACAGTGGTAAATGTTTTTCGGGCTCCTTTTAAAGAGAAGCCTTTCATTTGTTTGAATGCTTTAAATTCGGCTGAACGAATCGGAGCGCGCCATGAGCTAAGCAAAAAGAAAAACATCCGATATTGCGCGATTCACCCGTCCCTTGTGTATAGTTCTTATTCCTGAATCCTATCAATAAGTAACGCTGGCATCAAGCCAGAGTGTGACTGAAATGTAAATGAGATTTTTTTATAATGATTATTATTTTTTTTATTTTTTTTTATCTCTCTCGCACCCCTGTTGATTTCTGCTCTTTCTGCGAGTTATTTTGGAGCCACATTTGGGTCACGACTCGCTAGGTGTTATTTTTAAACCGCAGCCCCTTTAGCCAGTGTCTGAGCCACAATAACTTCAAGCAGGGATGATTTGCATTTTTTAAAAAGGACCCGCTCAGAGAATCTGTGTTCTTTGTCGCTTCTGTTCCCAGAACGATGGGGAACCATTTTTCCTTTCGAAGGCCTGTTCAGTTTTTATAACATCCTCGGTGGGCTGTATTTAATTATTGAACACGTATAGTATACTTCCTTTTGCTTTTTTGTGTATCTGTGTTTATGTTGTAACTAGTGCTTTTTTTAAATTATTTTATAGTATATTTTGAATTATAAACTGGACGAACTTGACTTACTAAACAACACCAACCTTTGTAATGCAGTGGTTTGCACGGCTTCTCTTGAGTTAAATTTAGTTTAGTTTGAATTAACTTTCACGTCAACACGCTTGCTTGTCTTAACAAAAAGAAAAATGACTTTTGCTGACAATTTTTTTTTTTTTTGTAGCAGATGCTTTTTGTGTATGTGTGAACCGTCTCACAGTCCGATTGACATTGTCTTTCGGGGAGCCATAGTGGGGCCGGAGATTCTCCCACCCCGGCTTTATTTTCTCCACACCACACGGTCAGAAGTAAGTGGTCGTGTCTGGGTGGGGTGTCGGATCTGAAGTGAGACAGATCGCACTTGAGGAAGCCCCGTGCTCCGGCAGCCTCGCTCTCGGCATATTGGAGTTAAAGAGGCCGACTGGATGGCCCTGTGAGTCATACAGATGAGCTTTAATTAGTTTCTGGGTTCCGTCTCACAATCCTCAGTGTCTATATTGGGACGTTGCGAGGCTCGCTTCTCATATTTGTTCCGGGGGTTTGACTTCGCCATTAATGCTCGGCTTCTGGTGACTGACCACGTTTTGGCACGGGCTAAATGATATGTGGAAAATCATTTCCCCACGTCCCTCGTGTCATTGCTTTTCCACTTGACCCCTTTTCCATTACAGAATTTGACAGAGCCAGTATTTAATATTTTGCTACTATTCCGGGGCCTTTCAAAGATCCAATTAGGCTCCTGAATTGAGTGGATTATGACAAGACCGTTTGGGATTTAAAAAGCCTGGGTTCACTCTTTGTAGAGGAATTATCAAAGATATTTTAGGAGGGGGGGGGGAGGGAATTTAATTGGGTCTCTATTTGTGTGTGAAAACATACAAACGTGTTGTATCACGTCCATCTGCCCACTGAAGTGAACACGAGTGCACACTCTGCAGCTTTTACATTTAAAAAAAGAAGCCATTTTGGGCTATGCCACTTTTACACAGTCACCAGCTGCATTTTATTATGGATGGGCATTTCTTGAAAAACTTGCCCCAAAACAATCTTCTTGTTGCAGAGGTTGATTGATAATGTTTCTTGAGATTGGTCTCGCAGCTACAAATTCAATGAATAAGGCTGTTTGGCATCACATCTAGTCATGGTAAAACACACGCACCCACTAATGTGTTCCATTTTGAGCACCATCTTGCCTCTTGCCATTAGACTTCTTTTATTTTTCTTGCGGAGGCACTGGTAGCGTGACCGCCGCCTCCACCGCGGGACCCCCGCCTTGTTATCGACGGCCTGGCTGTTAGGCGGCGCATCCAATTTGCACCTTCGGATGTTTCGGTTTCTTGCGAGAGTGTGGCTTCCACGCGGCCGCGCCAAGTAGCAAATTACAAAATCATATTGCAAACAACTGGCCTGGGTTTGTTTTCCATCGCCTGCTGAATTCCGTCTGCCGCGCTTGAATGATTTGCGCGGGAGGCCACGCACTCGGTCGGCTCTCCTCGATTTTTATTTATTTTGTGACGTGCGCGGGGGGGTCCCGCCATTTTCTCTCCCTTCTATTTCTCGGTCACATTTGGAGTCACTTCTTGGGCGAACGACTCAAAAGCCCTTCTCAGTTCGACGAGCGGCCCCGTACGTTCGATCGCGGAAAGAAGAAGAGAAGAAGAAAAGAAGAAAAAAAAAAAAGAAACAACTGTGCTCCTTCCAGCACGACTCTCATGTCCAGGCGATGTTTTCCCGATATTTTTTCCCCCCCAGTTGTTCGGCATGCCATGGGGAAAGCACACATTGTGTATTCACCAATCACAAACAGCAAGTGACAGCGGGTATTCCGCCACAGTGGCCAGATATGTAAAAATCACTGGGAACGAGTTTTCTTCCTGCTCGGGCCCTGCCAGAGTCATCTGCAAGTATAATGGTTTTGGACCCTGCATGGGCCTAATCCAAAGTAAAGGGGAAGCCTTTAATGAATTTAAAAGACCTATTTAGTATTACACCATTGTGGAGGGAGGCATCAATCATGTGTTGGACTATTCCCTAACAGCCTGGTCTACTTGACCGTGACACTACTGCTTTAGCGCTAACTTTGAAACGGACACAATTACGGAGACGTATCGGTAGGTGGGGACCCAGGCCTTTACAGATTTTCCTTTTTTTTTTCTTTTTTTTTTTCTTTTTTTTTCGGTTATTGAGTTTTGCTCCGTCCTCGGTGAGGCCTCGACCAGGCTCGAGGTGAATTCTCATTCTCATGGATAGGATAGTCTTGGTTCTTGGCGTGGACGAGACGCCCGGTGGATACCGGCGTGGACCGGCGTCTTAGCCTTCCGCCTCCTCGCAGGTGCACTCCGTATCTGACAGAGGTTGGAGCTCATTAAACCCTAAGGCTAAGGGACTGGCCAAAGCTGAGGAGGCGTATATATCCCGAGGAGGAAACTTGTCTTCCGAAAGCATTACCATAACACGGTGCATCTACCCTGCGGGCGGGCCGCTTTCTGGCTGGCGCTGTGTTTGCACAGCCCCTGAGCTATGTGTGTGTGTATATTTGCTATTAATAGGCGCGGAACTGCTGCAAGGTATAGAAACGTGCCAGGGAGGGCAGCTATTTTTAACAGCTGGCGCTTGGACCGGATCCACAATCCTCCACTCCCTCCCTTCCCCCCCCCTTTTTTTTTTTTTCTCTCCTCCCATGTGAGCATCGCTGCCTCCTGCTCTGGCGCTGCCGTTCCAGGTGCTGACTGGGCATCGGTGCATTGCCCTGGCATTCAAGGCCTGTCCACCTCCGTGGCCGTGTGCTGATAAATCCCAAACCCCCCCCACCCCCCTCCTCATCTGCCAAATGGCAACAGATACGGACATGCGAAAGTTGCTTTTTTACAGAGAGAAAGGAAACATGAGAGGCACGTCATTGATCAAATGATCATAGAACTTGGATTGATGCAAATTCTAGTTTTCTGCGGTGTCTATTTTTCGAAAAAAAAGGAACGTCTCATCCAACAGTCAGTTAATGAGAATGGTTGCTGGGCTTTTAAATAGTTTCCCTCAGGAGCTACGCACAAATTCATTTATATCGTGAGTGATGTAGCTTCACTAGTCCTCACTGACATTGCAGT
Source organism: Colistium nudipinnis (assembly GCA_016785305.1). Classification (NCBI taxonomy): domain Eukaryota; kingdom Metazoa; phylum Chordata; class Actinopteri; order Pleuronectiformes; family Rhombosoleidae; genus Colistium; species Colistium nudipinnis. The sequence goes on along the minus strand of JAFBJU010000338.1, from coordinate 264,795 downwards.
GCTAATGCAGGCATGAGAGACCCCCCCCCCCCCCCACCCCCCCCCCCCCCCCCCCCACACCCCCCCCCCCCACCCCCCCCATCTCTCTCTCTCTCTCTCTCTCTCTCTCTCTCTCTCTCTCTCTCTCTCTCTCTCTCTCTCTCTCTCTCTCTCTCTCTCTCTCTCTCTCTCTCTACTCCAACATTTGTCTTCCCTGTTTTATTTGACTATCATTTCCTTCTCGCTCTCTTGAAATTACAGACAGTCTTTGTTTCCATTCATTCTGGAGTCATTTTTTTCTTTGACCTCTAATTATCCCTTTCCATCCTGCCAAAAGTGAAAGAAACCGGTGGGGAGAGAAAAAAAAAATCCCTTCCCCCTTCAGCTGCTTATCAACCTCTATTTAAAAAAAAACAACCCAGATCAGCTTATCAGCTCTCATATCTCTCATCGCCTTGATCATACTGTTTCTGGGACACTTTTGAAGATTGGAAACATGATAGGGATATGAATGTGATTATACTCTCTGACAAAACAATATCCAGCTTGTCAGCTGTAATTCCAAACCTGCGGGACTGCTCCTCTACTTGAACAATGTATCCGTTATATTAACCATTATTTAAAAAATAAAAAAAGGATTTTACTGTTCTGCATCCGGAAGAGAGTTATTTTCGATCCGTAATGTGACAGCTGTAATTATGACAGCCATATGGCGTTATAGTCTCCTATTTTGACGGCAGTGCAAAGGTCATTCCTCCGCCCGTGTTCACCATTGGAGTTAGCGGCGTTGTCAAGGCTACGGCATGTAGGATGTGAGCCTGATTCCGAACACATAATTTTCTTGTTCCATTTCAGAAGCCATAACCACAGCCATGCTGTCCGTGCATGCGCTGATGTAGTCTCACTTTAACGTGTCTGACTATGGACCAAAGGCCAACTTAAAAACATATGCAGCTTGGGTCTTCTTTTAATGCGGGGGTTAGTAAAATCAAAATGATCATAAATGCACACCTGGATTATTTATTTTTAATTTTTTTGACGCTAAGCAGCGATTTTTTTTTTATCGAGGCGTAAAAGCACGTTCGGTCAACCTCGGCTATTACACAAAGCCCGGTGGTGAATGTCATCGCGGACGGAGAAATAGCACAGACGGAGAAGGATGAAGGTTATGAACGCGCGTGGATGGGAAACGAGAGGGGAAGTGACAGAATGAGACGACGGAGAGGCTGCGCAGCTGGCGTCGGCCCAATGAGTTCATTTTGTCGGGCCCGCAAAGTCAGTCAGTGTTACGTGAGTCAGAATGCGCGATTTTGTTTTGTTTCGCAATGGAACGGCATTAAACGCAGGCCCCGTCCTCCACCTACAGCGCAGCCGCTGACCCTGCGTGGCGCAGACCAGGGCACTCGTGCGTAAATGGCAACCGGGCCCACCAGGCATGTCGTGCGCAAAAAAAGAAATACCTTGTATAACCTTATCTGGCGAGCGTGCATTCAGTAAAACGGACTTTCACCACTTTATAGAACGGAGTAGCTGTAGGCCTGACACTCCCTATACCATGCGTAATGCGTTATTTGTGAACATTGTGGAGTTTGTGAAATACACGTCGAACAAACCCGTAACCTAAATGGCAACGCGCACACACCACATGGTTTGCGGGATGGGTACAGAACAGGTTTTATCTGGATTTCCTTGTTTTTTCCCAAATACCTCTTGAATAGATTTTTTTTTTTTTTTTTTTCATGTGCAGCAGCCGTAGCGCCGTGCGCGGTAATGAGCTCGTGATATTTAGTGGGTGGCCCTCCTGACAAAAGCAAAGTGACAGCTGCATGCTAGGTTGTAATTTGTTTCTTATAAAACCCCAGTTCGGTGTCCAAGCTTATTACATGTGAGGATATGTCACGGGCTGTATTTCACCGCACAAGTAAACAACAGTTCCCTACTGTAACACACTGCAGCGCTGTGCGTGTGACGCAAACCACCGTTTTATGAGTGCAATATTGTGGGCTTGACATACATAAATTGCTGTCAAGTTGGTAGCCAGAATTAAAAAGAAAAACCTCATTTCATATTCAGATTGTGTGTTTCAGCCTGGGAGATCTATTCCAATAGAGAGAAATATTTAGTCAAAACACCACTCAACAACATAGACTCTCCCTTCGAGCCTGATACCACCAAGCGCTGTATAAATAACTCCTCGTCAGATTTCTTAATTCATTTTGCCTGATATTTGGATGCATTTAATATATATATATATATATTTATTTATTTTTTCAGTTTATTCATTGGGACGAAACCCGTAAACCACCCGTCGTCCCTAATCAAGGAGTCATGAAAACACCCACACGGCGTAGACATGACTCACCACAATGTCCTGAAGGTGACGTTCCATTTATGCTCAATCACATGATATCACTTTAAATATATCTATAGCTAGGTGTGGCTGCTACATACACAGCTTTTTGCCATAAAATCCAGAACCCAATTGTGCACTTTAGAATAAGTCGTGATTTTGTCCATGCATCGACCCCAACCACTTCCTAATGTGGACTTTTGGTGGAATCTGTCCAGAATCTCTCCCGCAACATAGTAGCGAGTAATATTAAAATCCACCTTCCTTAAATGATTATGAGCAAAATGTCCTCCGGAAAAGTGTCTGCTATAAGATTCAGCCATTTCTGTTTTAGGCCTTGAATTTGAATAAAGGAAAGTAGCACACTGTTGGACTATTTATGTTGCGAGAGGTTGAAGCGGCGGTGTCTTGTTTGGAGTTGGCCGCGGGGCGTCCCAGAGGAGCCGCGCCGCATGCCATTGTGTTTCCGCTGCCTCCGTCTCTGGAGCGTTTGCGTCTGCTCGAGCGCCACCGTTTCCGCGGCAAGTGCCACTTTACCTGATGCCAAACACGATTGACGTGTGAGGCGTGTTGAGCCGCCATTAGCATATTCATGACCTGTGTGCGGTTGAAAAGCACGCGCGTGGGCCTGAGCTCGCCACGTCACCTAATTGTCGGATATCTTCTCTGGGAATTGTAGCTTTTCTCCAGCTCATGTTAGGCTAATGCGAAACTCCTCTTGCCGCCATTTGTCCCATCCAAGCTGTGACTGTGTGCGTGCGTGTGTGTGTGTGTGTGTGTGTGTGTGTGTGTGGCTGTGTGTGTACATGGCAAGACCCCATCAGGACAAATTACAGAGGCCATGAATAAACTAGTCTGTGAGGAAGGAGGCAGAGAATCGAGCCAGACATCGCCGTGGTACCTCCGAGGCATGAAAGTGGAGTTATTTGATTTAGCCAGCGTGGCTGGCCTGGATAAAACTGTTGTGCTTTCATCAGAAAGAAGAAGGAGCGGTGTATAGAGATATATATTTTTTTTTTCTCTCTCTACCCAACTTTGGTGATAAATGAAACCTGTGCAGGACCTGAAAGGTCAGGACTGAGATGGAGGCTTATGTTCACAGGTGATAAATCCAAACGGCCAGAACCAGAAATGAACTTTTGAATCTGTAAAGTTTTATAATCTGTTGCTGTAAGGCTGCGTCCATCACCAAAAACAGATTTGATGCAAGTTGGTAGACAGTCTTAATAATTCAAGTGTTTGACTCACCGAAATGAGAATTGCGAAGCAAACTTTTTGTTATCTGACATCTTTGCCTTTTTATTTCCCTTATCTTTTTTGCAATCGCATCAGAAACAATCTATTTTTTTTCATAATTTTTCATTTGTGCAAGTGTGTGCTAATTCATGCATTGCACCCCGAATTTGTGCAAAAAATATGAATGGACGGAGGGATTGATTGATTTGTGAGTGCGTCACTGTGATAAAACAATGGACAACAAACAATGGATCAGGCGTTTGCTCGCGTGTGCTTCTGTTTGTGGGTGGGTAGTGTTGTTTTGTGCGGAACTTTTCCTTTTTCTTGTCATTCCTCCTCGGTGGGGCCTGTCAGAGAAATTATCTTGCCTCAATGGTCTCTGCATCAGTCACGCCTCAGACCATAGTTGCTCTAGAAAATTGCCTGGCTTAAGAATAGTCCCCAGCTCTGGGCGTGGTGTTGTCTGTGACCAATATTGTTTGTTTTTTTTCCTGCCGGAATTTTTTTTTTGTGTGTTTTCTTCCTCCGTAATCCTACAATCTTTTTTTTTTTTTTTTTATGTCTAGTCACGTAAAAAAGTCATTTTATCCTTTGGCTCCGTATGTCCCAGGTTTTTTTATTGATTTCTTTTTTCAGTAAAGCTCCTCATTGGCTGTGCCTTCATCATGCCTGATCTAACTTTCATGGGTAAGAGTAGCCTTAAATGCACAGGCATGCACATGTCTCAGTCGTGTTGTGATGCAAGTTTTGCCACAAACGAGTAAAGGTGCAAAACCAAGACGCTGAGTCAACAGACGCAGAGGGAATGCACGTCATTTTTCTCGCTCATGTCATTAATATACAACGTTTACAACCTTCATTTTGAATCCAGGACCTTTTAGTGTGAATAGATCCCTCGTATTATGACGGACATCGTGTTTCCTTTTCATCCTTGCAAATCCTTTTTTTTCTCGTCCCCAAGCCTCTATTCGTATCAGATGATTCTATGAAGTGAAATAAAGTCCTTCTCGGCCCCAGCTAAGTGACGAATCGTTTAGTACGAATTTCCCCCTCGAAAAATGCAATCACCCGTTTGACCTTGCGTGCGCCGCTGGATGAGAGAGCAGAAGAGGAGAGGGGAGCATCCTTCAGTCATTTAACAGACAAATGGAACAAGGTTCAAAAACACCCTTGACATCGCAAAAGACACACACACACACACACACACACACACACACACACACAAAGACTTGTGCTGCAGTTTTAATTGGGAGCAGAATGAATTCCCATCTACATAAGTAAATGGTTCCCCGGTGGTACGGGGGTCATGTGTGTGTGTGTGTGTGTGTGTGTGTGTGTGAGTCTTAGGGGGCATCCTTAAAGGAAATGCCCTTACTTGTTACTTTCAAAGTGTTGTTACCAACAGCTCGGCCATTTCCTCGAAGATGAACGCGCCCTCGCGGCTACACCCCCGCGCCTGACATACAGTATGACGCAAGGCGTCGGCTGATTTACAACCGCGTCTTCGCCCGCCATGTTACTCGCATCACTCACTCCCTGCTGACCAGGATGAAGAGCACTTCATCAGCGGTGGGGGGGTTAATAATCATAGTTAGTGGGCAAGAGTTTTGGGTGGGAGGGGGCGGCAATTAAACAAAAAAAAAACAGCCAAATCAAATCAGAGCCTCAGCACTCCACCTTCCCCCCCCCCCGGCTCCTCTTCACTTAATCCTCAAATCAAGCCCGCCCGCCATGTTACTCGCATCACTCACTCCCTGCTGACCAGGATGAAGAGCACTTCATCAGCGGTGGGGGGGTTAATAATCATAGTTAGTGGGCAAGAGTTTTGGGTGGGAGGGGGCGGCAATTAAACAAAAAAAAACTGCCAAATCAAATCAGAGCCTCAGCACTCCACCTTCCCCCCCCCCGGCTCCTCTTCACTTAATCCTCAAATCAAGCCGGACTCGTCTGTTTGCTAAACCACAACACCAACTCACAAAGCGCTCCGTCCTGTGTCAATAGACCTGGAGAGGGCGGAGCGATCGATGATGGAGAAAGGCACTCCATTTATTTTTGAAATCCTAGGTTGATCGGCTAGTTTGCTTGGTTAATGCGATTGTGTTAAGAGTTCCCCCGCATAGCGTAATGGGAATGAGCCAAGTGTACCACCGCCTTGTTTTTATAAAATAAGTTTGTTTCTCTGAAGAAACCATAGAAATATGTATTTATTTTCTTTCAAAGAGGTCATGGATGTAATTAAGGTGCACAATGACAAAATGAGCAAAAGTACTCCACTAGAATCAAATGAAATGACGCACATACGTCACCTCGATGCCGAGGCTGTGATCTGTTATACTTTTTTTTTTTACTAATGGGGAACCATTTTCCAAATAGACCAAATGACCTCTTTATAATTACAAATTTATCCGATTTCTCTTATTTTGCCATGGATTCTGGCGACGGGCGGGATGCAGCATTGCCCCTGCAAGCGTCGGTGTGGAAAATGCCAGAGTTGAAGAGCACAGAATCTAATGCGGCGTGCAATATGGTGGAAATTATACCCAGACATGATTGATGTGTTTATCGCAGATTGGAGCAGGCTACAATTTAGCAATATTACCTTCCACCAAAGTCAGAGTCGTGCGGTTTTAAAACCAACAGCCATCGCTCTCACTTCACTCTCCCAAATGACTCCATGACGTGTGTTTTTTATTTTATTATTTTTAAATTTTTATCCAGCCGCTTACTCTTGCTTTGCTTAATGAATTCATTTGCTCGTTCATTCAATCATTCCCATTCAGCACATCCATTTGCTTAGGGCCCAGACAAGCAGGGGCTGAATGGAACTGCCTTTGCTGTTGCTGCTTCCTGGATGTGCTTTTTTTGTCATCCGCCTCGCCTCTAATTAGAGCACGATAACATGTTTTTTAAGATCTCTCCTGCTCTGCCTCGTGTTCCCGGCGACAGGCTCATAAATAAATGGAGCAACATCCACTTTTGAACTCTCTGGGCTTCGCAGTACAAGAAGGTGTGTTCTCGGGGATGAGGAACAGGAAGTGGTGCAAGACGGGTAATGGCCAGGACAGATACTGAAAACAAAAATCTTCTTGCCTAATCATTACCTCATCATAGGGACTGTAACAGACAAATATTTAAAAAGCGTTGTGGTTGATCTGATCATTTTGTGGATCAACAAGCATCCACCTCAGTAAAAGCCATAATGCATACAGTATAACATGGGGAGGGGGGGGTACAGTATAAGGGGGGGGGGGGGGGGGGGGGGGCATCAGTAGGCTCCTTATATCCATTGTTGTGGTCTTTACATTATATGTTAGCATACTGGCAGTCAGGATCTATCTGTTTAAAAAGAGACTGAAATAATAAACCCCTAATATACATTTATTTCAAAAGCGGCACACGAGGGACAGAGCTCCATCGAGGCATAAACTACCGTCCGATTTGGATCAATAAGCCGAGCGGTCAATCCCGCCCCAAGACGTTCGCCATAAATCCCCGAGGTCGCGCCCTCTCCCTCGTTAAATTATAAAGGATCTGTGAGCCGCGAAACAGTGCAGCATCACATACAGTAGGTCGCTAAAAATAGAATAGGACTAAACAAAAGAGTTTTTTTTTTTTCTTCTTCATCTACTTCTTCTTCTCCACGTTCATATTGTTACTCGAGAATCCTTTTAACAATCTCGTTCCCTGTGGTCAGGGGGAGGAGGAGGCCGAAGAGTGGCGTCCCGGCGCGTGTCGGCAGGGTGTCGTCCGTGCGTCAACAAAACACCAACACTTACCCGGGATTTCTTTGGGAGGGAACTACAGCTGTTCTGGCGGAGGGGGAACACTCGCCGAGGTGTCTCCGCCAGGAGGTCCGGGGTTTGCAACTCGTTGCTCTAATTTAAATTGCAAATCCACTTAAAGTACATAAGTCGAGAGTGGTACCCGGCTAAAATGCAAGCCGTGTTGGGTCTGGAAAAGATTTTTAAAAAATCATGGACCTTGCACTTAGGAGGATTATATTTTCATGTGTGGGGGGGGGGAAGGAAAAAGAGGGAGGGAGTCCCAACAAATCAGCATCACCTCAGAGAGGGGCGGCCCACACAGTAAATTAATCTAGAAAGGGTATCATGCATTCCTCCCAATGGTCTTTTAATAAATTTCACAACTGGCCGTGTGTTTTTCGGCTCGGTGAGGAATCGGGCGCGGGGAGATGGCCGCGCCCCTCGGTGATGTGCCGCTAATCGGGGAGAATGAGCGGCTTTCCGCGCTGGTGACTTTTCAAGGCCCCATGGTATAAATATCAACCATCTGCGAGGCCATCTGCATTGTGGCGCTATATCATGCGCCGAGGCCAAGCCACCAAACGCAGACAGGTCGCCTCCCCCCGCGGCAACTATGCGGACGGCGCGGGAGACCGAGCGAGCCGTGGTAAAATCACTGCAATCGACAAGGGATGAGCCCTCGTTTCTCGCGTGGTGTCGTCATCCGTTTGTGCATAAGTGAGGTTGTGTATTTGTTGATCGTTGTGTTGCTGCCTAGTTTACCTGGCCTCCAGATTTTACCCCTCCGCCTTTGGCTTTGGGGAGCAAAATGGAACATCGATGCAAGGCAATGTATGCTGGGTACTTCCTGTTTGTTCCAATCATTTGTTTTGTTTTTAACTGGACTGCTGTGATGTCATCCATCATCATCATCATCATCTGACTGCTGGTATTGCAGCATTTTGGAGTGTTTTCTTTTTTTTCTGCCCTTGTACTTCACCAGAAATGTGTTGTAGCCCACTTCTGTGAATTTTCCACAGCCATGAGTTACAATGAGACTGTGACCTTTTTATATTCAGGTGGAAATACAAAGAAAAGCAGGGCAACACAAGTGGGAGAGAAAAAAAAAAAAAAAACAATATTATTACCCACAAAACACCAGACCACACAGCACTAAAGAGCACTTGACTGTCTCGTGTGCAACCTCGGGAATTATGTTTTTTTTGTGTAGCTGTGTGCGTGTGCTCCTTTGTGTCTGCACGTTTGTAAAAAAAAAAAAGAAAAAAAAAAAAGAAGGGAGACGATGAGAGAGAATGAATGTGTGTGTGTGTGCAAGCCCACTTTGGCATGAGAGACATTGTTTCCAGCTATCTAGTTATTGGAACGGAAAGAAAAGGAGGAAGGGCTGGTGCTGAAGAGCAGGCCACTCCAGGGGGAAGGCGGGAGCAGAGGGGCCACCGGCCAATGAGGATCCTTTTGTTATATCTATAAGATTGTTGAGACACAGTAGAGAGGGAGTGTGTGTCTGTGTGTGTATGTGAGGGGAGGGATTAATTTGTCTCAGCCAGGCAGCAACCATCAGCAGCACTCTCCTCCCTCTGTTTGTTTACCTAACGCGGACTACGCGGCCCATGTAAAATATCTCACCCAAAGCCAGTGAGGGGATAAATCTGGTGAGGCAGTTCTGAAGAGATTGACGGAATAATCCTGAAATGGAGAAGATGCTGGACAAATACGGAAAAATAACATAAATATGCCTGTTTGTTTCCAAGCCTGATGTGCAGACCGTCTTTGATCACGGGCACATGTCATTGCAACCGGTTCAAAAAAAATATATATATATATATACAGTATATATATAAATATAGCCTGGAAAATGAAATTGTGCTTTTGAATTTCAAACATGGAGCACTGCTTGTTTTTTTGTTCTTGTCAAATCACATCCCCTCAGCCTGACCGTCTAAATTCTTGTGAAGGGCTTGAAAAAAACACTTTAATTCATTACGCATAAATCTGCTCTATAGGTGGGTGTCATGTGGCATGTTTTTGTGTGATCAAAGCCCCTAAGATCTTCAGCTTTGATGGTGTTAAAAGAAAAGGAGCAAACATTTAGATTTGGAAAAAGCATTGAAATGTCTAATCGTGTATTAATAGATCTACTAATTGATTAATTGACAAAGTGACTCATTCTTTCGGTCCCTAAAAATGCATCAAGTGTTATTATTTGATTTATGAATATATAAGTCTCATAGTGATTTTTTTGGAATTGAAGGGTTACCGACAGTGTAATTAAGATTTTAAAATCTTTTAAATATTACAATTTAATTCCCAAAGACGACCTCACGTTAAAACGCAATATCTATAATTTCTCCATCCCTTTTTTTTTTTTTTTTATCTTAAAGGCCACTTTCATTCATTTGAATGACCCTCCACCGTAATCAAAAAACAAAAAAACAGGATGCAGGATGCTCTCTGTGTCAGAGAACTTCAGACTCTAGAGGTCTCCATCCTTCAGCATCCTCCTCCTCCTCCTCCTCCTCCCTGGCGTTTTGCGCGGCGGAGGAGGAGGAGGAAGAGAGGAGGAGGAGGAGGAGGAGAGGCTGCCGAGCAGGAGGAGACAGAGGGGACCCAGTGTAGACGACACGTCCCACAGCCTGAGCCAGACTAGCCGGGGAACTTTGATTTGACGCCAGGTGGCCGGAGATGAGGAGGACGCAGAGGAGACGCTGCTCCGTGCGGGGGGCTGTAGATGTGTGAGCCGCAGCGTGGTGTCCTTGGACTCGTACGTCCCCGTGCACGGCCGTGTTCGAGGTGTGATCCGTGAATGTGACGGTGTGAGCGCGCATTGTTTCCACCTCCGCTGCGTGTGGGATTTCACAGCCGCGATGTCTGCACTGTTTCGCGCATTGTTTCTGGGTAAGTCACTTCACCCTTCCCGTGGATCTCCCCTTTCCCACCAATCGATGAATGCATTTATTTCATTTCAAAAAAACTAAACGCCGACGCGTGTTTCGTTCGGAATGTGTCACCGAGGATGTGGCCACTGATGTCTGCGGTTCTTCTATTTGCGTAAATGTTCTCCATTCTATATTTTTTTTATTGGAATGTCTTTGTCTTAACATATCGCGTCTGCCAAATGTTTTTCGGCGTGGGGGGGGGGGGTGCACATTTTGGATGATGTCAGACTATATTCCTGTTTCATGTATTGTGTGCAGTCACCTTCGCACTTTAAAAACGCGCACGTCCTCTCTCATATTCACGTGTGTGTGAAGCAATGGAAAAGAAGAAGAATAAAAAAAAAACACGGCTCGACGTCTCTTTCCAAACGAGAAGCGGAATCTAGTTGGGTGAGGTTAGAAATAAGAGAGGATTAAAAGTTCACCTGGCCCCTCCCTTTAAATCTGCCAGCCAGATGTATGGAGCACATTCCACTGTCCACGGATTGGAACTGACACCAAAAGGCACGCTTGCTGAGTTAAAACAAAATGCTGTTTGCAATAACTGCAGTCAAATCACTTAGAATATATCGCATATAGAATCCATGAGGAAACTACAGGTATAACAACATTTTCATGTGGAATTTGTTATTGTTTGGCCTCATTTAAAGTGCCCTGAATATAATGTTCCAAAATAAATGTTGGTTTTGAAGCAACATCGTTTGTTTATTCTGTCGAAATAATAGAGCCGCAGTTGAAATGTGACTTTATTGAGATCTCGAACAAAAAAGCTTCTTTTTAACCTACAATTAAACGGATCCAAGTCCTCACCACTTCTGTGGCGTGGACCACCAAAGCCTGGAACGGATTCCAGGTACGGAGTTAAATTGGGGATCGCTTAATTCCGCTGTGAACAGACTGACTGGAAGTTACTGTCGCTCTGTGTGGAGCGACGACTTCCAGTAAGAGGTTTCACACTCCCCTCTGCTGTCTCATCATCTGCAGTATAAATATATATATATATATATTTAAAAAAAGCTGGGTGTAACTGGGTCAAACCAAGTTTTCCAGGAGGGGCTTTACAGTCGGATGTGTCTCTGACTGAGGCCGCTTTGTATGGAGAAATGTGGAAACCTGTGAGATAAATTAAAAATATATCTTAGAGTGGCTGTTAGTCTCTTCTGGCTCTGGTTCTGGTCCAGAAGTCGTGCTCTCATCCACCGGCTGTTCGTATCGCGGTGTAGAGAGAAAGTCAGGCACCAGTGGGTTGTGTTTCATTTTATCATTTGATTAGTGTAGACACACAACCGATGTTCCTTGCCCATGCTTGATGTTGCTTGCGACGGAGGCGTGTAAAAGCCAGAGCAGTGTGTTATCTCCCATCATTGCGTTACCTCCACGTTGTTGCGACCTTCCCCGAGGCGTAGCCCTGCCCTCCGGTCCCCTGTGACCCGTGGGTAAGATAAGACGTATAGAAAATGGGAAAATTGACCCACTCTGTGGACCTGCATACATTATGTTGGGGGTTACGTCGGTCTACCGCTGCATCCCGAGTGAGTGCTCGGCAGTGCTGGTCACTCGTCCCCTGAGAATATAAACTGAAGGGCTGACTCGGCATTAGGTGCCGCATGCATGCCGAGACATGGTTTTGGTCCATTTCGTCGGGCTCCTTCAAGTGTTTGTGCAGATGAGCTCGAATCAATGTAAATCAGTGATTATGAAATCATGCAAGAATGCGACCCCCGCTCCGAGCTTGCCCAGAGGAGCCAGCAGTCATACCCTTGCTCTTTATATTGCACAACATGGAGTTATTTGCTCATCAAAAATGATAAAGTTGTACTTTTCTAACAATAACAGTCACCCTTTGCCGAGAGGCTTAAATGCCTTGTTGTTGCCATGGTGAGGAATTGTTCCCCTTCCTCTGTGATGCCAGAAGATATGATTGTATAAAGCAGTTCATGCAGCTGAACAATGACACTGGGCTGAACGCAACCTGGCTCACGAGTGTCTCACTCCCTCAAACAAACCAAAAAAAAAAAGATCCACCAGCAAGGACACGGAAATATACTGTATGTTCGCTCTGCGGTGCCAGACCGGAGACAGACATTTTATAGCCTGAATTAAATCAATTCGGATCAAAAGCCCAAGCCAAGAAAAGAGAGGAAGTGGCTGTTTTATTCGGAAAGAAAACAATCGATAGTAATTAATAGTGGCTCATTTCCTCCTCTTTTTTTTATTTTATTTTTTTATTCGGCTTGGGCTTCGCAAGTTCCTGAGACATCCTTAATTTAATATCTGCAGGAGATGCAATATCCACCGTTCACATTACAGATAAGTAGCACAATTAATAGCCATGGAGAGAGAGCCGCGTGGCTCCCATCGCTGACTCTGCCGAACAAGGTCAAATAAAGTAACTGCAGGGGGGGGGCAGGTACAGCAGACCGGTGATGGATGGCCCCGTCCGTCCTTGTGCCAGGTTTAAATGATTGGGAATGTGAGAAATTTTTGAAAATGAGCGGCCAAGAAGTAATAACACAGTGTAAGTCACTTGACAGGAATGTAATTGGAAAAAATGAGAATCTTTTTCCGTGTGAAGAGCCACAGCCCCTGCACCCGCTTTCGGTAGAGTCTCACGTTTGCAGAATTTCCCGACATGTGTGTGTGTGTGTGTGTGTGTGTGTGTGTGGGGAGTCTAGGCACGTCTGCCCCGTGTGCGTGTGTGTGCAGGGTTATAAGATGCTAACATTAGATGTAGATAAAGAGAGAGAGAGAGAGAGCGGTGGCTCCGAACACAAACTCTGTCCCCGTTCTATATTTAGCATGTCTGCCGGGGCAGGCAGAGGATCTCTGAAATGTGAAGATGACAGGAGCCTCCTGAGCCAGAGGTTACGATGTGACATCGTGATGTGTTTGCGCCCTGAATCACGCACACACGCATACGCACACCCACACCCTGGACCTCTGTCATCCCCGCTCAACCGGAGACGTTTCGAGATTTGTCGTCCAGTTGCTATACATTAAGGCTTTGTTTTGATCTCCTTTTTGACCCACATTATTCTTCGGCGTCATCACGTGGGCTCTGGGAAAATATTTGCTTTTGGAGAGCGCGTGATGAATTCGGCACATCTGCCGCGTGCGATGCGATTTGGGTTTGGGTTTGTTTTTGGGTTTTTTTTCGCGCGACATTCCGAGACTTTCCCGTCGCGTGAACTTCGAAAGGACTCTCGCCGGGGGTTTCATTCGCACAAACTTTATTTGATAAATGTGCTGCGGACATTTTGTCGCCCGCGCAGACCCGGCAACGGGGAACGATGCAAAATCGTCACGGTGCACATGCTCTTTGTATCCAGGAATCAATATCCAGTAGATAGTGCATTACAGCCGTGTAGGACCTTAGTGCAGCTTCAACTGTTGAGAGGAAATAACAGATAGCTAGCGGGTGCACCGCTCCAGATATTGAAATGGCTTCCCTTCCACCTGCACTGTCAGCTTTTTTTTTTTTTTCCCCCAACACGCAGAACACAAAGTGTAAACAGATTCCCATGGAGAGAGGATTCTATTACTCAAAGCAACAAAAGAAAATCCGAAACGGATCAGCAAGGTGCAGAGCGCTCCGGAATACAAAAAAAAGCCTCCGGCGAAGGTGACTGGAGTGAGGTGCAGAGGTCCAGGCGTCCTCAGACCAACCCCGAGCCACATCAATAACAAACACTGATTTGCCTTCCCAAGCACTTTTCCGTGGCCTTTGAGTGACGGCGTGCCCCCCGGAATATCAAGCCGTTCTTCCCCCCTCTACCTGAAAGGGGGTGCCTCATGTTTCATTGATCGAGGAGCTTTTACTCCGAGGGGTCCTTCTATTCTGTCGCAGCGGCAGGCCCCGGATGCCGCGTCTGAAATGAGTGTGTGTGCGCGCGTGTGGGTAGCTGTAAGTGTAGCTGCTTTGTGAAGTGTTTTTTTTGGGGGGGGGGGTGGGGTTCCTAATAGCAGAGGGTCAAGGTCGGCTGTAGATTTTATAGCAGTGCAAAAAACATTCATGGTTTCATCTGCTGTTTCTGCATCATTCCTCTTCCTCCTCCCTCGCGGTGTATTTCTACCACACCCGTCATTTCCCAGCAATCCTTGCGTTATTATTGCCTTTTTATTGTGTCACTCGCGTCTTGTAAAGCACAAGACACAGGCCTAGACAGAGCTGGGGTTGTGTAGCGTTTCTGACCTATAAACCCCTCCCCCCCGCTTTTTTTTACAAGACACAGGCCTAGACAGAGCTGGGGTTGTGTAGCGTTTCTGACCTATAAACCCCTCCCCCCCGCTTTTTTTTTTTTTTTCAATCCTTCGCAGGGAAAATGACTGCCAGATTATTTTGGAACGTACGAACAAGAACTGCCTATTTCACTTTGCTGCTAATCTCTGACAGATGTTCTGGGGAGGCTCACGTTCACATTAACCGGAGCCACATGCGCAGTCCACGCACGGGCGGCGCGCCGCGCCAGTGCGGTGCGTTGCTCTACAGTAGGCAGACAATCAAAGACGCAGACATTTTGTGGAGATATAAACGAAACGCACATGCATGTGACAGCTGCTCACTTTAAAACTCCATTTCGATTAAAAAAACAGATACAACGGAATCTTCGAGCTGGACACAATGCGAGGCATTATTATTAGAGAGAGACTCAAAATATCCCGTTATGTTTTTTTCCAATATTGACTGTCGCAGACCAAATGCATCTGGATGTAATTGGAAAGGCCCACAAACAATCACAGCAGCCAAGTGTGCGACGCAGGCTATCAACAAACGGCAGGCAGTTGTTTGTGCCTCATAAATACAGTGCAGTGTTTTTAAGAATGTCCACATGAGCGGCGGCCATCTTGGTGATTAACGGACGAACAAATTGCCTCCGCGACGCCCCTCTGCCCCCTCCGTGCCGTTCGCTCTGTCCACATCATGCCAACGTCAAA
This sequence comes from Colistium nudipinnis, assembly GCA_016785305.1. Taxonomy (NCBI): domain Eukaryota; kingdom Metazoa; phylum Chordata; class Actinopteri; order Pleuronectiformes; family Rhombosoleidae; genus Colistium; species Colistium nudipinnis. The sequence goes on along the minus strand of JAFBJU010000338.1, from coordinate 249,595 downwards.
TCATGTCAATCGTATTTACAATGGCGTACGTCTATACAGTCACGTAATCTTTTGCGTCTGGGATGTCCCAAATGGCTATGGTATATCTAGCACATGCAATTATGAGTCAGCCTGTTTTTACCTGCCTTGTTTTTCCTTCACCTTGTTTCACATGAGCTCAGACTCTTGTTTCGCCCCTTGGATCCACGTGTCCTAAAAGTCTCATCCCCTCCATCATCTGTTCGTGTGTCTTTTTGTTAAGTTATATTGCAACTAAAAAAATGCAAATATGATCCAAAAAAAAGGTCGGTGTAATAACGCCAGTGGAGGTTGAGCTTTTAAAGGGTTCCACTGGCCTCTCGTCCCCTGTATCCTCTCTAGCCATTGCCATTTCCCCTCAGAAGGAGGGATAACCGTGAAAGTCAATGAAGCACGGGCAATTGCGGTCATTTTCCCGGAAAAATGGGAGGCCACGCGCTGCTTGTGAGCATAAATATTTGAACCAAGGTCTTTTGCCTGTTTGATGCGAGCGAGTGAGGAGATCAAAGTGGGGAACAAAACGGTGAGATAAACGCTGACGCTGGTTGGTGAGGCGGAGCGTGGAATCGTCTCCCATTGATTCCCAACACTGAAGGCCGGTCTCGATGTTAATGCTTTGCTCTTATTGACATTAGCTGGGGAATAGGGTCCCATCTATCACAGAGGGGACGTCGCCTGCGAAAAGAAAATTCACGCTCGTGCAAAAAAATTCATATATACATTATAGAATGATTTGTTGATCAGTGGTGGAGGGGGGGGGGGGGGGTGGTGGGTGTGGGGGGGGGGGGGGGGGGGGGGGGGGGGGGGGGGGGGGGGAGATAGTATCCGGTTGTGGATCTTTCAAGTGCTTTCTCTGCTTAACTGGAAACTGGTGATGCCGAATAAAGCTGGTGTGCTTGTCTCCTCTAAGCAGAACATGGTTTTGATCTATGCTCTCCGTCTCTGAAAACAGGTATGTCGTTTTTCATATATATATATATATTTATTTTCTTCCTGTTGCTTGACGCAGCTCTGCAGGAAAATACGCAGCTCCAAAAAAAACAAATCCCTCTCGCTGAGGTGTCTTTTGCTTCCCCCCCCAGCGGCTTAGCATGCCGCTTACATCGGTGACACAAAGGAAGGAAAAAAAATAAAAAATAAACGCAAAGCATTGATACAACGTTTACACTCAGCCAGCAGCACAGGAGTGACACCGGCTGTGTTACTGTTAAGTACAAGTGTGTGTGTGTGCGTGTGTGTGTGTCCCTTCAAATAGTTGCCATATCACCTGGAACCCTGTTTACAATCTTGTTGATTACATGCCAAGTCAAGATGATTTGAAATGGTTGTCTTTACTCGGCCGAGTGAGCTGTGATTGGACGGTGGCAGGGGGGGGGGGGGTTCAAGTTTACGTGTTGGCTGAGTGACAGAGTGTGAGATCCCCAGTAAACCATCAATAACTGATCATCTCTGACCGCTCGCTTAGCGCTCTAATGGGTCATGGGGTGCACCTGTCAGACTCCGGCCTGTGCGCTGCCTCGTCTCACGCTGTGATTATTGATTATCGTGTCCAGATATCAGCTCGGACAATTGGCAACGCATCTTTAGCTGCCGAAGTGACGAATCAGCAGCTCTCGGCCCGGCGGTGAGAAAGCCTTCTGAAACGTACATGCATTTCAATTTATATCCCTATGGTGCCGATGCACAAAATATGGACTTGTCGTCCTTTATCTTTATCCGCCACTCTGCACGGCTTCCAGCTGTAATTCAGTCGCCGGCATTGATTGAAGGCGAATAAAAGCAACTCGCAAAACACGGAATAATGGAAACTTAAGTTCCTCTTTCTTCCTGACCGTCGCTTTTCCAGCCGAGAGCTGACTGAATGAACAGGAGGAAATGTTCCACGCCGCTCTGTTTAGACGCCCGCTGTTCCTTTCAATTTGCAGCAGTCTATTAGCCCAGGACACTCTATTAGGTGTTTTTGAACCCCGCCTGCTACATTTTCTCACTCCATTTCCTCTTCTGCTTTGCCAGTCTTCCCTAAAGCGTCAGTGGCTGTAATCAGTCGAGGCCCCTCCGCCCTCCGCGCATTTATCTTTGGGCCGCTTTTGGTCGTCACTGGGCAGCCCCGGTAAGACCCGGAGATGGATGGTGTTTGGAACGGGGAGGGGGGGGGGGGGCGAGGGGACTTCGGTGGCCATTGATTAGAGTGGTGGAAGACAAAGTGGTTACCTGCACGGGACCTGAACACCATCTGGCAGATCCCCCCCCCCCTCTCTTTGCTGAAGTCAGGACTTGGCCATCTGGTAAATATAGATCTTCACAGAGATAAAATGCATTTTGGTGGAAGACAAAGAAAAATCACAGCATTCTGCTGCTTTTACACCCGCCGGCTTGATCGGTTTATTGACTGTAATAAAACCTTGGCCACCTAAAAGCGGCTGCGAGAGATATGCAATTCTGCTAATTGATTTTTTATAGGGATGAAATCCTCGGTCATCAGAACCTCACCTCGTGTCCACAGGCACGGCAAAAAGCCATAACTTAGGACCCGCCTCGGGTTGGCCGGCGCTGCTCTCTCACAGCGGATGTTGCGTGATGGATGGTTTAATTATCCAACCACAGCGCCGGCCATTTGCTCTGTCATGGCGCGGCGAAAACACGGTAAACTTAATGTCATTGATCAGTCGCTAAATTGACCCCAAATTAACTGTGTAATGTCACTGATCTCCCTGAGCTATTTCTTATTAAATAGCGCACACATTTCTTTTTTCCGGCTAAAAGTGCTGGGAAGTTAGTTTCAGCAGGTGAAAAATGATCCTCAGGAAAGTGTGTATGTGTGTGTGCGCGTGTGTGTGTGTGTGTATCTGGAGATTTAAAAAAAAAAAAAGAAAAAAAAAAGCTTTAACCCACTTTTATATTTTAGGTCCAGCACAGATGGCTCCACCACCTTTGTTGTTTCCAGTTCGTTAGACTTGACTTGTCGATGAAATGGAGCCTCAACGTTTTGCCTGCGCGCAGATGTGAACTCCACGCACATATGTTGATGTAGCCCTGCGGTGAGTGCGGCGTCATCCAATCCGCGGTTACATTTTTCAACATTTCAGGTCTTTGGTCCGTTGGCGCCACTTTTGCACCGCACAAAGTAAAGGTGGGCGAAAAGAGTAGAATGTGTTGTTGCTTGTTACCCGTGATCAAACACAGGTGCTCCGTGCAGCTGCAGCTTGTTCTCGGGCGGTTTGTGTTAACACGGTAAAAACTCCAGTATAGCGTTGTGGACCTCAGAGAGCAGCAGAAAGAGGCAACTTAACGGCATCCTCCATTTGTTTCGGACATCTCCTCTACATTTCTGCTCAGCTTATTTATCCTTGTCCATCATGCAGCTTGTGCGGTTCAGCGTCACATCTGATGTGGAGAGCCAGACAGGGCCGTAGGACTGCATCCAAGATGCCTGTCAAGGCTGGGCATTGTTGTCCAATCTGTCACACTTGAAATGGTCTTATTGCGGTTGCTGGTTGAGGATAATAATGTTCTTCTGTGTGTGTGTGTGTGTGTGTGCGGTTGGCCCTGATTTGCCCGTCCGGGCTCCAAAAGACGCCGTGGAGGAGGAAATAGCAGAGTGTGCAAATTCAGACTCTTAAAATAATTAAAGTTGGCACAACGACGCTGCTTTCTAGACGTGTCCAAGCTTAAAAAAAAAAAAAAGACGGCTTCGAGAGCCACGGCACAGAAATGAGCAATAATATTAGTATTCGCTGTGCAGATAGAATGGAAATCAAATGCATAATTCTGTCACTGTGCACTGGAATTAAGCTTTTGGCCCCGCGACCCGTCATGCTGGAAAACAAACATTTTTCCATTTAGGAGAGGGAGATGCTGTTTACTCTATTAACCTTTCCTCTCGGTTGCACTCTTGACATTGAACAATGTGGAAGAAGCCGACTCCTCGCTGGCCCTTTTGCTAATGAGGCAATTAAGTTTAATCCTGCGTTGGTCGAGCAAGGGGCGGACACAGAGAGAGAGAGAGAGGGGCGAGTCATCTGCTGTCTCAGCAAACACGGAGTCTCTCAACACTGAATGAAATTAGGTTTGTGAAGCCGTGGTGGGGGGTTGCGGCTTGTTTTGGGGACCAAGTGATGGACTGTTCCTGTTGCCCCTGACATTACATATTTTGGTTAATGCTAAAGAAAAGAAATCACAGAATCTTATATATATATATATATATTGTACTGTATGTATTGTACTGTATTATACTGTACTTGTATTGTAAAGTTATAAAAAAAATACTGTATTCCCCAGTCATGTTACACCAGTGACTGATCTCTTTCTTTATTTCTCAGCCTCCGTGGGTCTTGTTGTCTTAAATATTTACCTTGATTCTTTTATGCTATGAGTTATTCATGCTGCTGAACGAGCGTTTGCTTGTAGACGGACTAAGGGGATGTCGGGCGACTGGAGGCCAGTGTCAGGCCTGGCGCCCATTGTGGCAGGAGATTTACGATAAAGTGTAGAGCCCTGGAGAGAGAGCTTTTTTTTTTGTTTTTTTTCACCTATGTAGACTAAAAGACCAGACTACTGTGTGTGTGTGTGTGTGTGTGTGTGGCATTAAGGAAGAAGGATATTAACATACAACTGTGTGAGTGCATAGGTGATGGGGTGGCGTTGCGTGTGTCCGTGCCTGGTTCTATCATGGGATTCCCTCCCTGACACACGTTGGAGGGGCGGCTCGGAATCGAAGTTGCCCCGAGAGCGTCCCAGGATAACGAAAAATGTGCTGATGCTTGGCATCCATAAAAAAAATAAAAAACATCTTCGTTACCCAATTAAATGAGTTTGACAGCAATTAGCGCGTTTTCGTCCCTCTAAGCCTGGCGACTGGGAGCAGCTGCTGTGTCGTAGAAAAAGAGGTCCCCGCATCAGGGCCTAAGTTAATGTGTTGCACAATTCTAACGAGTGATAACGTTAAGGCTCAGGATGGTTTAAGAGGCCTAGTTGTCTGTCTTAAAGCTCAGGCTTAACTATCACACTTTTTATTTATTTTTTCTATCCTCTGCTCACTGGTCATGAATCTCCAGCTTCCCGACACGGGCCACAGAATATAAGCCCTGACTCGGCTGGAAGATGATGCGGAGAGGTGTAGCGGAGCAAAAAAGAGACAAGATGTTCAGACAGATTTGTTTGAAATCAATGACTGTCCTCGAATGCCACACAGACATATGCAGAAGAAGAAGAAGAAGAAGAAGAGCGCCGTGGCTCCTCAGCCTCCGATTGGAGCCAGGGTGCACTTTAACATATTTGCCTTTGGGCACGTGACCGGATCAATAGTGAGAGATTGCCCCGGCTCGCTGCGAGACACGGAGGCCTCGGGAGCGGCAGGCTCGGAGGAGGCGGGACGGAGCTGTGGTTTTCGGTTACAGGGCACAAAAGATGCACAGTGGCAAGGGCGCCAGGGAAAAGTGCTCACTGAGCATCGGGCTGCAAACCCGGAAACGCAGCGCCTCTATTTACAGCCGGCTGAGATTACCGCCACCGGAGCCCGACAGGTTACATGCCTGTGCCGGGGAAAAAAAAAACAACACAGAACGCACCATCCTCCCACGTAACCACACACGTTTCTCTTTCCTCATTCGAGATTTAATCGCGTCCTCCGCGTACACTTTAAGCGGAGCTCACACCATGGCCGTTTTGCAGAGGAATTATTTAGGCCTTATGCCATGGACATGTTTTTGTCGTATTCAGCAGGTGCGCCGGGCGCATCCAGAGACCTTTTTTACATTGGACATGCATGTTTGGACCAGTTTTTTCATCTGGTAATTGTAGCAGACTGGGTCCTGGGGGAAATCGTCATGAAATGGTGCCAGAACCTTTTTTTTTTTTTGTATGATAATGAATCAAAAGTTATCTTATAGCCAGACCGACTGCAGGGATGGTAATGTTCCTCAGTTGATCTCATATGGGAGAGAGTACTGGTCATAGGTGGGGGGTGGGGGGTGCTGCATGTGGAAAAGTGATGCATAACAGCACACATTATCATCCGCATGCATTAGTGCGGCCAGCAGAACATAGGCCTTTAAAAGCCCTCATTATTTTACAGATTGATTTTTGCTTCACTTCACCTGTGGCCGAGCTGGAGTATTCCCACTTATTGTTTATTTTATTTGTCAGTTTGGCCTGTAAAACATTTTGATTAGAAATGAGGAAAAAAAGAAACATATTTATGAGGATTTTTGCAAATGTCCGCCGCTTTGCTATTGTTTTGCTTACCTGGCATCGGAATGCAATAGAAGCATGAATGATGTTTCAAAAGCGTGACCGGCGCGGCCATTAATCCTAATATTTAAACTAGAGCCGCCATCCGCTCCCAGCCGCGCTCCGACTACAAGTAATCACGGCCGTACACCCGCGAGTATTGCTCGGCAGGCAAAATGCCACGAGTGCAGCAGCTTAGTCCATCAATCTCGGAGGTCAGACTTTTTTTTTCTCCAACCCTATGTTGGAAAATTTTACATGCCTCCCTGACCCCCCCAACCCCCATTCTTGGGGGTCTATGTTTATGAGCCCGTTTTCTTGCTGTCTTGTCTCTTTCCATTCCTCTCACCCTCTTATGAAGCGGGGGGGAGGGGGGTCAGAAGTGGTCGGAGAGTGTATCGCGTTCCGCTGCAGGGTCGTGATAGATGGCCACTCAGCTATACGGGCCTTGCTCACCAGAGGCCGGCCGTATTTCTTCTCATGCATCGACATGAGGCCCGTCGAGTGGGGGCACGGCTCTCTCTCGCTCGGCACGGCCGAGGGGAGGAGTATTTGATTAGATGTAATGGAATTACAGTAATCTGATTCCAAAAAGAATGACATCTGTAATCTGTTGCAGTTACTGTAAATATGCAGTAATCAAATCTCAGCATTGATGCTCCAGACGCATCGCATTGCTCAGTACAACTGTGGCATCTGAACTGTGCATATATATACATACTGTATATATATTTTTTTTTTCTCTGATATACTGTATATATATATATATCTCGTGCAGAACTGTTGATTTGAACTGAAGCTGATTTAACTGCTTTCAGAGGCATGTGGGATAAATGCACAATTCCAGCTGCATTAGTTGCCGCAATTTTCCTGCAAGTAATCGGCTCTCCAAGTAATTACCTTCGAACTGGTGCGGTAGTGAATGGTGGAGCGGTCGGTGATACGCAGCGGGTTCGGATGGATATGTAATGGTGGAGTATTAGCAAAAGGGACGTCCTGGGGGCCTTATTGGGGGCCAGTGCTCGGTCATAGGAGGAATAACCGCCGCAGGGCGCTCTGCATGGCAACGTGCTGCTGCTTTTGGGTCATAGAAATGAGGGGGGAGAGAGGGTCTGTCATTGATCCTGTGGCAGGAGCCTGGGCTGCAGCCATACTAATGAGTGCTTTGTGTGTGCGTATGAGTGTGTGGTGTTTGTGTGTGTGTGTCTGTGAGTGTCTGTAGCCGCCAAATATTAATATGTCTTAATTAAAACTTGTGTGGACACAGATACATCGCTTCAAGCGTGTGTGCACAAGCATGTGTTTGCGTGAACCCACAGGGGGGGTGTGTGTGTGTGTGTGTGTGTGTGTGTGTGTGAGTGCGCGTGTGTTTGTGTGTATTCTGTTTTGGGCAGGTGTATGCGTGTCTGTGTAAGCATGTATTGTCACATACCTTTGTGTTAACATATTGGGTGTCCTGACATTAGGGTGTGCATTGTCATAGTATGAGTACACTGTGATTACGTGTGCATGGTGTGTAGGTGTGTGTGTGTGTGTGTGTGTGTTTGCACGCGGTGATGAAGCAGGAGAGGCTGCCTGGCAACTCATCCATCATTTTCCCCCCTGGCCTGCAGTACCCTCAGAGGAGCGTTGCACTGTCACAGTGACATTGGGCAATCGTTTTGGACTAAAAAAATGGTGCATGTGCCCCCGGTGCCCCCCCCCACATCCAGCCAACCATGCGACTTAGACGCCTCGGTAACAATCCCTCTGAGGGCCTCAGACCCCGAGTCCCCCCACCGTCGGCTATACAGGCAACGTCTATGGGGACAGTTCGCTAATCAGAGCCAGGGCTGAAAGACGCCTCATCTGTCCCCGGCCATTTAGTGCAGCTGCTTCAGGTGGGCCGACCTTCGCTGACAACCCCTCCCACCCCTCCCCTCTGCTGTTTCACCTTGGAAAGGCCAGATGAGGGGAAGCAGATACAGGGGAGAGAACAGAACAGGACAGACAAGAGCAGTGTGTTATGAGTGTCCCGCGGCCTCTGGGCTCCATCCCGCCCCCCCCCCCCCCCCCCCCCCCCCTCATTATTTAATCGAGTGAGTCAGCACGAACAAGCGCAGTACGGCGGTCCGATCACTCCGTTCGACAAATCCAACGCCACGCACCTGATGATTCACTCATTCACTGACGTGTCGTCCGTCCAGGACGGCATGAGCAAGCGTGGGACACACTTCCTCTGCTCAGAGTGATGGTGTCACGGCCACGGAGACCTGCGGGCCTATGAATTTTTAATGCAGCCAGAGGAAGTGATGCGGAAAAAAATATATGCAGCATATCTGGTATGCTTGCAACATCAAGTGCTTGTTTATCTCTCGGTGTGGTGCACTGATGAGTATATACACAGTACGTGTGTGTGTTTGTGTCAATTTGTGCATGATTTGCGTAGGATCATCCAGGAACCTGCACATGTACCGTGTACAGCCATGATACCAACGGCCATTTAAGACCATTACATTAGTTCACACTCTTTTATGCACAATCAGTGGGAGCCGTTTTAACACAAGGCAGACACACACACACACACACACAAAAGCAGGAGACTATCAAAGGAACGACTGCATGGAGACGCAGCTCAACCACCAGCTACACTTACGTAACTGCAGTCGCCGCATTTGGATGTCATTCCTCCCAAAAACGGCACCTTGTATTTAGGGGGGGGGGTCGGGCGAAGCTTGGAGTCGCAGAGAGAGAGAGAAAAATAAATAAATCAAAGAGACTGACTCGAAGGGAGTGAAGGGGCCATTATTGTAGAAGAACAATTTGCAAATGTCAGGGGCAGAGTTGTGTTTGCTCCCCCAGTGTCTGCTGAATCAAAATAAAAAGTTGCCTATCAGAAACCGCCACTCGGAGAAACGCGCGAATCGCACATCCTCTGATACGTCCGCAAAGGGACACGGACGCTCAGCTCTCCCCCAGTAAGCTGCCTTTCACAGATAGCCGCTCTGCGGCCGACAATAGCACAAATCCTGCTGCGTCCTTCGCTGAACCTCCTTGTCCCCTCTTCGTATTTTGGAACAGTGTGTGGAGAGGCAGGCTTCCTGTTCGGGCCGCGTTGGCTGGGTGGCCCCATTGATCGCATTGATCACACATTAAGCAGATCAATTCTCCTCCGTCCCCTTTTTAGCGATGATCTGGGTTCCGCAGCGGCATGCCCCCGGCGACCTCCTGCTCCCACCTGACCTCACCTTTCCCGTAAGTCCCGCCCCCCCGGGGGGCGTTAGTCATTCATTTGCGTGACCTTGTGGACTGTCGAAGTTGCAGCGCTCCCGGATTATCTTTCATACAGCCCTGAGAGTAACTTCCTTCCTGTGTGCGGGGGATCGATGCCTCGGCGCGGAGGGATGTAAGACATACGTAAACGCTATTTTTCCCCGGCCATAATGACAGGAATCATGGGGAATATATATACGCCAGCCGGGCCCGGGAATCGATAGCCCTAATGTAAATGGGAGCTCCTCCCTTTGCCGTTCCAGCCACAGCGTTGTGGTTTTGTGCACATTGCGGTGCGCTAAAAGCAGATTTGGATCCGGTCAAGCTACCGTGAAGGCATTTTTGATGATGCCGGTTTACCCATCTCCTTCGTTTTTTTCTTTTTTTTTTTCTTTTTTGAAAATTGCAGCCCAGTGCCCCGCGGCCTCTTATCGCGGCCTCTCGGCGTGACGCCACGGCGAATAGCTCGTTTCAATCATTCTGCCACGAGAGAACCGTAATCTTTTCTCCTCCTGCCTGGCGTATGTCCTTCCGCTCCTAACTAATCCTCATTATGCCTCAGAAAGCGAAGGTCATTGTCAAAGCCCGCGGGGTGATTAAGTTAATCCACTTGTTTTCCGAATCCGATTTACCTCACTTTCCAGACCGGGGGAACAATGTTCCCGCTACAAACACATCAAGATGATAGTGCAGATCGCTATAAGGAGGAGGGCCCCCCCCCTCCTCCCCTCCGAAACGCCGGAGAGGCGTCTATTATCAGCCGGCAATATCTGCATCCCCGCTTCTATCAGCGGATTCCTCGCGACGCCACTCAAAGCTATCTCTGCCCATACGAGGAGCGTGAGTGAAAGTGAGAGGAGAGCACCCCGGAGTTCAAAGCCGATGATCGCCCGCCTCTCTCTCTCTCTCTCTCTCTCTTATACGCTGCAGTGTAAGCCACCGGTGGCCCCCGTTGAGCCGGGCCGGCCGCGCTGAGTTACGCAGTGCAGTGGCATACAGTTGACTTCATTAGCGGGGCCCTCCCTTTTCCACTTCCACGGGGCTGGGGTTATTTACTACTGCACCAGGCGCAGACAGATGCTCCGCGGATATAACACTGTAAGGGATTTGTGCGGCTACAAATAGGTGTGTGTGTGTGCGTGTGCCTAAAGGGGGGGGGGCCAGGGTCGTCTCTACTCTGCACTCTCGAGTCGACGCAAATGCATGGAAAACACGTCAGCCATGTTGTTTTTAAATGAATATGTTTTATGTATGTGCCATCGATTGCAACTCACCGCACGTAGACTGCGTGCACGTTCCCGATGTGCTCATCAAAAATCCCGTGCAAGTGTGCGTTGATGAAATATATGTGCTGATAGATGTGTTTGTGTGCGGCCGTAACCATTGGCCCACATGAGCGTAACCATTTGTTTCGCCACGTCCCGTCGGATCACTCTCGTCTGTCTGGTGGCCTCGTGGCCTGTGAGCCGCTGTGAGTAGCAAAGGGGAAGAGAAACGGTGTGAGAGGGTAAAGCTCGAGAGACACACTGCACTGGTACGTTTCCCAATTATTCATACAGTTTGGCGCTCGGACGTCATTTTGACTGTTTCTGCCTGCACGCAACAATATGTATTGTGTGTGTGTGTGAGGTTTGCCGGGGGTGTGTGCAACTCCCATCTGCATGGAATCGCAAATGAGAGAAAACATACCAGAGGAAAAAAAATAAAAAATTGTTATTTTCATTTCCAATGGTGTGGCAGCGTCTGTTTTCATGAGATCATGGGCTTGAGTGGCATTACAGCACACCGTCATTTCCATCTTAACCTCACCTGTGAGTGTGTTCCACTGTGCAATTATGGAAAACCGCGGAGTACGTGGTATTTAACCCTCTCTTGCGGCACATGTGAAACAGTGGCGTCCTGGAGGAGCCCCAAATGTCGGCCCTTGGCTAACCTGACAACAAATATATATATTCGCTGACATGCAATCACTGAAAAGCCCTTGTCCCAGTATTAATCATGCCTGCAGTTTCAAGTTATTGACGTCTGGATGTTTTAATTGGTGAACCCACAGGGAAATGGTGAAAGATCGTGTTGTAAACAGCCTGAAACACAGTTAAATCCAATGTGCCTTTGTGGTAGCCTGAGAAATCCTGTAAAAATTGAGAGACTGCAGTGGATACATGTTTTTTTTATTTTTCCACCACACTATCAAACTGGGGTAATAAATCTGGATTTGGTTTTTGGAAAAAAAACGATTCTGCTGCTGAATGAGGCCACATGCAATGTGGGGTTGATGCAGGGAAATAATGAGAATATGTTTTAATGACGGTCTGTAAGAGATACTTTCCTTCAGACTTGACTTTCACAAATCCGAGCAGAACCAGAAAATGCAGCGGCAAACTAACCGACAGAAGAAAAGAAATAAAACAGCCAACGCTGAGGAATTGCTGAGTCACTTTAAAAGTAAAAGGTGTGGCTGAAAAAGCTCAGATGCAAGGTTTAATTCCCAATGCTCCAGGAAGCTGTGCATTGAGAAGCAGTAACTGCAGAAAACATAGGGGAGGAGGGGGAGGAGGGGGAGGAGGGGGAGAAGTGCAGCAGCAGCACCGGCAGTTTGCGGAAGAAAACTCCATGCCGCCTTCATCATCGTTCAAGTGTCATCAGAAATTGTCATAGAAAAGAGGAAGTAATCAATGTGCGTGTGATTGGCTCCGACCTGCAGAGTAACTAATGAGAATCTAATGAAGGACGGAAAAGGAAATCTACCTTTTGCTGTGTTTACTGCTGCACTGGATCTAATTTGAATTCTCGTGTTCACTCTGCTGACTGCTCTATATTATAGTGGATATAATATATATAATAATATAATATATTATATAATATAATAATATAGAGCAGGTTTTCTGATAGGGTTTTCCTATAGCAACAGCATCGCCAGAATCAGTAGTTGAATTATGACTCTGATTCGTGAGTGTGATTTGGGCTTTGTGCGATGGTGGGTTCCGCCCACCTCCTTGACTTGCAGTATGCGCCAAAAAAAAACTTCGGGTTAGCTCGCAGAGTTGTCTCCTGAAATGTCGCACAAGCACGAAACCAAGGGAGGAGAGAAAAAAAGTCTCCGAATAAAGAGGGAGAGAGGGAAAAGACGCAGTGGCAACGAGAAAAGGAGATCGCGAGTTAACGTGGGTTAAGTGAAGTAAAAAGAAGGCAAACAAAATTGGGCAGTAAAAAAAAATAAAAAAGTGCAGATGCTTAAGTGTGTTTCGCACACCCCGCGGTGAGGCTCACAGTCAGTCATAATAAACAGGCTAATGCACAATTAAAAACACCTGGAGCCCCTCCGTCACTTATTAAGTCGAGCTCATAATCATCGGGGGCGGAGGGCGGGGGGGGGGGGGGGGGGGGGGTGTGTGGAAGGGACTCCTCTCTGTCTGACTCTGACACAGCTTTGTGGATTAAGGTGTGACTGAGCCCGAATTAGATCTCTCCACAGCCAGAACACACACCATAATAGGCATTTCGAACACGGCCTTTTTTTTTCTTTTTTTTTTCTTTCAGCGGAGGGGTTATGCCGCATTTTCATCAGTATCAGCTCTGGTAAATGCCATTTGTCTAAAGCCAAATCCTGGTCGTCCCAGTAGAGCCCCCCCCCCCCTCTCCGAGTTTCCAGAAAATGTTTTCATTTGTGGATGCGATGGTCTTGGATAGAACTCCAATGTTGGCGGAACAAAGCGGTGTCGAAAATAGGATAGTCGTCCCCATTTATCCGGATATGAGGGGGAGTAAACTGAGCCAGGTTACGGTAAGTAATGTTTCTCCCTCTCGGCCCTGGATTGTTGAGTACAGCCGGCCTGCGCGAGCTGTGTTTAACTTGGAGTCTTTGTGAGAAAGGCCAGAAGCTCAGTGCGAAAGCGCACAAAAATACAAAAAGGTGCTTTTATCTTCCCTGTTATTCACCCGGCTCGTATTCAGGACCGCATACTCACTTTTCCTGGTGTTTGTGTAGCTGGCCTCTGGAGCCAACGCAAACTACAGTCAGCAGAACCTTTGTGTGTTGCGTTTCTTTCTACCCCTTCAGTCCACCACCCGGGGGTTTCTGAGTGTCCGCTTTAGTCAGCGAAGCCAGTCGGCTGAACGAAGCCCCTTTGAGCCGGCTCGGGCTCCTTCAGACAACGGAGCGCGCAACGAAATCATCAAACCCCAAAAATGTAGGAGTCGCACCAATCTAAACATTTGTCGACGGAAAAGAAGGGAACCTCAGCTGAGCTCCAGTTTCTGGGGGAAAAAAAAAAAAACAACTCCCAGGACTGCGTTCACTGCGATTAAGCCTTCAATTAATGATTACGAAGCGATTCATGAGAGGAGGGGGGAGAAAAAAAAGTGCATGCAGGGGGAAAAAATTCATCGCAGCCCATTTCCCGGCTTTATTGTTTTCTGAAAGGCCGCCGTGATGATGAGGCCCAGCCGGTAGTGGCCCCGGTGTGGGAGCGGGTCCTTATCACTCGGCCTCGTCGTGGCTCCTGCCAGATGGAGCACTCTCGGTGGCGGTCTCTGGGCCGCGCTGACATACGAAGCGTTAAATCAGGCCTCCCCCAACTCTTTCCTTATGGGGCGATTGAAGTTTATGTTAATCAGCTTGTTTAACAGCCCCGCTGACCTCCATTGGTCTCTCCTCTGTGTTCTTTCTTTGACTCCGTCTGCCTGGTAGTGATCACAGGTACCTTCTTTATCAGGGCCGAGCCCCGAGTTTGATGGTTTTCTAAGAACGCCTTCCGTCGGTGTACGCCGCCCCCTGTGAGGATTTCCTCACCCTTTTGATGGTTTTGCAGGAGCCTTTCGTTAAACCCCCTTTTTATTTCTCTTCAAGTTGGTTAAAGTGCATCTGTCGGAGACTCCCGGGCTATCCGGCTGAATCCGTGTCTTCTTCGAGATTGCGCCCGTCCCGCCACGTTATCTCTCGCCGCCGCCCTGGGAGCTGGAGTCCATTCGAGCAAGAGAGAACAGTCCCCCCCATTAGTCTGAAATTGAGATTGGCACCTCACGCCGGCGCGCTGGTCGCAGACGGGTCGGGGTGGAACTCATCTGGTGCGGAAGCAGCGGGTGTTAAAGCGCAATTAACCGCCTTAAAGGGATATATGTGGTCAAAACTGGGAGGACAGGCACAGATCTAGAGCTCTGGACATGTCCTACTATTACTCTTCACACTTCACTTTGCTTCCCCTCTCCATCTTCTTCACTGTGTCTCAAGAACGATGAGTTTTGTCGAGTGCGATTCAGTGCAGTCATGACAACAGTGTCTGCAGAACAGAGGAAGTTGCGGAGAAGCCCACCCCTCCTCCCCCCCCCCCCAGAGGTGCAGCAGAGATCAAGCTTTTGCACATTTTGACACAGATTCCATTCGCTTCTCTGGAGGCTGCTGATTCTGGCAGCCCGGCTCCACTTCAGCCGCGCGGCTGCTAATTTACTAATCACAGCAAAGCTGCTAACCATCTGAGAGAAAATGAGGATCTGTTGATAGCAGGTGTAAATCCTCTGGCATGCAAATCGACGTGTTTTTATTTGTGCATATTTTCTTTTCATTTTTATTTTTTTTACCAAAGCTGTTCCCCAGCAGTGTTAATCGCTTCCTCTCGGTAGAAGTGCACTTGTGTAATTCCGCTTGGCATAGGTTGCTTTTTGAGTTGTGTGTTGAAATAGCCATTGAGATGAAGTGGGACTCCGTTACACAATGTTGGAATTCGGCTTATTATTTTAAGTTGCTTAATATAATAAATCACAAATTATATATACTGTACAGTGTATATATAAGTAAACTCCTTTATGTTGCGTTGAAGGGCAAAACCACTTGGTTGAATGTAACTTTGCTGTTATTTGAACCAGTGCACTTGTGTAATTCCGCTTGGCATAGGTTGCTTTTTGAGTTGTGTGTTGAAATAGCCATTGAGATGAAGTGGGACTCCGTTACACAATGTTGGAATTCGGCTTATTATTTTAAGTTGCTTAATATAATAAATCACAAATTATATATACTGTACAGTGTATATATAAGTAAACTCCTTTATGTTGCGTTGAAGGGCAAAACCACTTGGTTAAATGTAAGTTTGCTGTTATTTGAACCAGGAAGACGTGGAAGAAGAAGCACATGAATGTGTGAATTTACAGATGGCTGTGAAAACGAAATGAGAGGCCACGGGTGGGGGGGGGGGGGGAACTGGAGGAATCTGGTCTCTTCAGTCTCCGATGGGCTGGGATACGCTGAATGGGTCGGGTGCCAGATGTTTGTGGATAAGTAAAGAATATGGCAAGGATCTTGCAGCATGCTGCAAGATGTTAAAAAAAAAAAAAAAAAAGCTTGGCACAGCGAACGCAGCTTTCCCCGTTGGCGCAGTATGCTTGTGTGCAACCTCGTCTTTTTTCCCCCCGCCCGGCTTCAGTCCCAACCCCAAACCAACATTTGTTTCTTATGATGTCACCTATTTAACCGTTTCACTTCTCTTTCTTGTGCAATTCCTGATGCCTTATTTTACTCTTTTTCTAGTGATGAGGAAATATAAGCCACACATAGATATTACGTCATTACAAGGGCATCATTTTGTAAAATGCATAAAATAAACAACCTCATCTGAATGCAGGGGAATAGAAATAAGGAAGCGAAGCAAGGCAATACGCAATCACTGTCTTGACTTCTTGCTGTATCGGCATCCGGAGGATATTTCATCTCAGCAGAGGTCCATGCTTAATCCTGATTGGCTCCTCCGTCTCGACCTGCAAAATCAACTTTATCACATGGAACGTGTTAGCAAGAGTAGTTTAACTGACAGCGATTGATCCAATGAAGAAGACCGATGGAGCGAAGGTGCTGTATGAGTCCACCGCCCACATTCGTCTTGCCGGTACGTCTGGACTCAAGGTTGTAAGTCCCCTTGGCCCCGTGGGTTATTTCCCTCTGGCTTGATGGTGAAGTATTTTGCAAACTTATCACCACCATGCCTGAGGGGTCAATCGGGGGTGGGGGGGGGGGCATCGATCGTTGACCTTGCAAACCCGTAAAACGACCCCACCGCCGACCACATTGATGAAGGGTGGCCTTTTAGCGTCACGGGGAGCGCCCACGCGTCCCTGAGGCTGATTAAAACACAGGTTGATGGACGTTATTTACTGCGAGGCGGTTGTGCGTTCTGTTCCCGCGTTGCGTGTCTCCCGAGGACTCAGACCAGCAGCTACCATAGCTCATAACCCCACCCCCAGCCAAGATGGCTGTCATGTCTTCCTAGCGGGCGTGACACCTCTTTAGCCTCGGCGAAGAGCCGGTTGAAGGTTGAACGCTGCTGACATACGCTCAGGCCATGACATGCCAGGGTGGGCTGCGTGCCTGGGCGTTTTTCGCGACAGTGTTGTGTGGCCTATTAGCACCCACTGTATGTGCCTGTGCGCGTGTGTGCACGTTTGCACCTCAGACAACACTGCAGCTGATGGCTTGTCACCGATAGGGGCCCCGCCATGAAACGAAGGTCACGGTACTCTCTGGGTTTCATCTGGCCGTCTCGCAGGAGTACCGCTGTAGCTGTCAGCTAATGAGACAGTGGGGGCGAGCAAGAGAAAGCAGGGGATATATAAAAGCCCTGAGAGAGAGAGAGAGAGAGAGATGGTGTGTTAACCAGAGGGCAGAGTGGAGAGAAGGGGATTGGTGTAAGAGAGAAAATACGGAGTCAGGAGGTGGACAAAGCCAAAAAAAACTGGATGTAAACGGCAACAGAAAAATGGCTACATCCGATAGCTGTGCTCACAGGGGGGAAAAAAGGACAGGTGCGAGAAAAAAAAAGAAAAAAGAAGCAAAGTGAAGGTGGGTGTGGCCTTCTGAGAGGACCCCGCCTTGTCCTCCTCCACGCCTCCTCCCTGACTCCCTGTCAATCTGCTCTGCCTTTTTGACTTCTCCTCCCCCCCCCCCCCCCCCCCCCCCCA